>VDFB02000020.1:62954819-63042230 GCA_007258455.2 Sequoia sempervirens | reverse complement strand
GTAAGCACTATGTTGCACCAAGGAGACCAAGTGACACACCATCTTGCAACAAAACATAGCTTAAACAATTTGATAAAGCAATCCATTCACCATTTTATTATGGTGTCCTTAATACCCAAAGTTTCTCTAAATTTTAAATTTTAAACTGTTTTTCATTCGCCCCTTCTAGCCCCTAGATAATTGTAAGCTTGTTGCATTTTACACTAACATTAACTTATTTTTATATTTTATGAACATATATAATCTTTAAGTGATGCAAGAGCATCCAGTGGTGCAAGGAAATCTTGCATCACCCAAAAAAAAAATGTTTTCTTTATTTTTTTTAGTTGTTTTGAGTCTCATGATGGCACTTAAAGGGTATAAGACTGCCAGGCATTAAAAATGGTGAAAAATAGGAACTTACTATTTTTAGTAAGTCAGCCAAAATGGGCTCGTATGGACATGAAAATTTTCCCCAAGAAGCAAAGCTGAAAAATATTTTTGGTCATGAAAGAATCACCTCAATACTCTGCATGGTTTGGGATAAATTAAAGTTTTTGTTCGAAGAAATTTCTCAAATGCAACTTCAAATTCAGATATAAAACTTTGGAGAACCCGAAACAACTCAAAAAGTGGTTGAACTGACCTACGATCAATTCATGCATTGTAGAGCTCGTCGAGAGATTTTCAATGATATGCAATAATAGCGAATCAGACAACTGGATCAAAAGTTATGACCTCGCGCAGTTGGTCCTCTACAAAGTGAATTTCATAAAAAATTCTTCTAGGTCATAAATTATTTGGCAAGACTTTTGGTGCCAAAACAAAAAGAGGAAATTTAGACTTTCTAGAACATTCTAGGGCAGTTATTGGGGAAAATAAAAAAGGTTAAGTGGGGGTTGTAGAAGGCAGCCCTGATAGTGCAAATTGTGGCTCTAAATAGTAGATTTTCTTTTCAAAGTTGATTTTGTTGTAATAAAATCAAGCCCATGAGGCTGTAGCATGTAAGCTTTGAATCTGTAATTTTATTTTCTGAAAATAATTGAAAGTGAATCATTTTTTTATCTCCATCTTTTGTGTTGGTATCTGTTGTTGTGATTTATGTCGGTTCTGGGCATTGTGACCCTCATCAAGTGGTATTAGAGTAGGAGTTTCTAAGCTTGTAACAAAGTGTCGAACGTGAGGCAGTTGCAGCAAGACCTATGAGTGTGGGTTAAATTCAAGATGCCTCCAAGACTTGCTCAGCAGGGCAGAGGTAGAGGGTGAGGTGGAGGAGGTCTACCTAGAGATGAAATCAGAGCCCTTAGAAGGAAATTAGAAACCTTGCAACAAGAGGTTTGAAGAAGAGATGTGCAACGAGATAGAGATGACAGTGAAGATGAAACAGAAGATGAAATGGAAGAGGAAGAGTAGGATCCAAATGGATCTTGGAGAAAGAAGATTGTTGCGAGTGATCTCAAGTATTGGGAAGAGACCTAAAATGGAGGTTTCAACTTTTAGTGGAAATTTGAATCCTGAAGAATTAATTGATTGGATCAATGACATGGAGGATTTTTTTGAGTTTGAGGACATTGGAGATCCTCATAGAGTGAGGTTTGCAAAGAAAAAATTGAAAGGTCGTGCCAGTATATGGTGGAAAGAGGAAGAAAATGGAAAGATAAAATTTCCAGATGGGACAAAATGTTATCAAAATTGAAGAAATAATTTATTTCAATCGATTACGAATTGGAGCTGCTCAAGAATATGCAGAGCTTGAGGAAAGGGACAAGGATGGTGAAAGAATACACAGAGGAATTTCACAAGGTCCTGATTTAGAAAAGACATTCTGAGGTGAATAAAGAGAAAGTTGCTTGTTATATTAACAGGTTGAAGCCAAGAAAACAGGAAGAATTAACACTGATGAGAATGACCACCATTGAGGACACTTATTAGTTTTCTCTAAAGATTGAAGAACGATTGACCAAGAGGTTTGAGAAAAAACACTGAGGTGGAGGCTGTGGAGGAAAGACCGTTGGACGGTCATTTGGAGGTTGAAATGAAGATCAAAAGAAGGGTGAAGGATCCAGTAGTAGCCAACACCAGAAAGGAGATAACATCTATCATCCTCATGATCAAAATAATGGAGACCAAAGAGGAAGGGGAAGATCTAGATGAGGACCAGGAAGAGGAGGCTTCTGTGGAACCTGTTTCCAGTATGGAGAAGAAGGACATAAAGCCTATGAGTGTCCTCAACATCAAGGAAGGAAAAATAGAAGACCTAAGGGTAATGCACAAGTTGTACATGTTGATGAAGATGTTTAGTCTTCACATTCTAGGGATGCAGAAAGAGGAGAGGTTCCTGTTACTAGAAGACCCTTATTGAATGAGGAGAATGAGCCAACTCAAAGGAAGAATTTGTTTCACACTAGATGTAAGTGTGAAGGTAATGTTTGCAATGTTATTATTGATGGAGGTAGTATTGATAACCTTGTTGTAGAAAAAATGGTTAATAAGTTGTGGTTGGAGAGAAGAAGGCATCTGAACCCATACCAGATTACTTGGTTGTAGAAGGACCATAAATCTTTGGTAAATGAACAATGTTTGGTAAAGTTCAAGATTGGAAATTACCATGATGAGGTATTATGTGATATTGTGCCTATGGATTTGTCATATATTGTTAGGTAGACTGTGGCAGTTTGATTGACGAGCAATACATGATTGACACGCCAACACCTATTCTTTGACAAAGGATGGAGTTCATCATTTGTTGAAGCCCTTGAAAGAGGCAAAGGAAGAGGTATGCAATAATGCAATAATTTTTTTGGTTGATGGAAGAAAGTTCCTAGAAGTTATGAAGCATGAGCATATGTGTTTTGCATTGATCCCTAGAGTTAATAAAGAACATATTACTAAGGTACTTGTAGAGGTTTCAGATTTATTGAATGAGTTTCAAGCTATTATTTCTGATAATGTACCTGAAGGTTTGTCTCTTGTAAGAAAGATTAGTCATTAAATGGACCTAATTCCTAGAGCTAGTTTTTTGAATAAGGAAGCTCACCGTATGACTCCAACAGACAGTGAAGAGTTTAATAGAAAAATGCAAGAGTTGTTGTGGAAGGGATTGATTAGAGAGAGTTTGATTCCATATGTAGTACCTACAGTACTAGCACCAAAGAAGGATGGGGAATGGTGGATGTGTACAGATTCTAGAGCCATCAACAAGATCACCATCAAGTATAGATTTCCCTTGCCAAGAATGGATGACATTATGGATATCCAAATTAGAGAAGGAGATGAATGGAAAACAGCCTTCAAAACCAAGGAGGGCTTGTACGAGTTGTTAGTCGTGCCTTCTGAGCTAACCAATGCACTGAGCACATTTATGCGGCTTATGAATGAGGTATTGAAAGAGTTTTTAGGAATATATGTTCATGTTTATTTGGATGATATTTTGATTTTCAGTACTTGACATTGGAAGAGAACTTGATGCATATCCAAATTTTTTTGAGAAGCTAAAAGAGAAGTTGTTGATTAATTTGAAGAAATATAGTTTTGTGAAGAGAGAGTTGGTGTATCTGGGATTTTTTGTCTCAGCAGAGGGTCTTAAAATGGATCTAGAGAAGGTGAAAGCTATCATTGAATGGCCTACCCCAAGGAATGTTATAGAGGTAAGATCATTTCATGGTCTAGCAAGTTTTTATAGAAAGTTTATTAAGAATTTTAGTAGTATTTGTGCACCTCTAACTGAAGCGATGAGAGGGGATAAAAAAGAGTTTAAGTGGAATACAAGAGCAATCAAAAGTTTTGATATGTTGAAGAAGAAAGTTATAGAGCAACTTGTTTTGGCATTTCCAGATTTCAATAAGGTCTTTCAAGTAGATTGTGATACTAGTGGCACTACCATAGGAGCTGTTTTGAGTCAAGAAGGTAAGCTTGTTGCCTATTTTAGTGAGAAGTTGAATGATGCTAAGAATAAATATTTTGTCTATGATCAAGATTTTTATGCTATAGTTCAAGCTTTGAAGAAATGGAGACACTATTTATTGCCAAAAGAGTTTTTTTTATATACTGATCACCAGGCTTTGCAGTATCTCAATAGTCAAGGAAATTTGAATCAAAGGCACTTAAAATGGGTTGAGTTTTTGTAGAGTTATACTTTTTTTTTGAAGCACATGAGTGGGAGGTCAAACAGAGTTGCAAATGCCTTAAGTAGAAGGAAAAAAAATCTAATAGAGATGAATATAGAGGTTGTTGGTTCAATGAGCTCAAGAGTTTGTATCCTGGAGATCCAGACTTTGTGGAAGCTTGGAAGGATTTTTTGGAACTTGTTACAATGGATAGGATGAGATGGTTAGATTTCTTAATCCAAGATGGGATTCTATTTAGAGGAAGCCAATTGTGCATTCCAATGAGTTCTATGAGAGGGAATCTAATCAAGGAGAAGCATAGTGGAGGATTGGTTGGACATTTTGGTTGAGATAAGACCATTGCTCTTGTCAGTGAGAATTATTATTGGCCATACTTACAACAAGATGTAAATAAGTTTGTACAAAGCTACAAATTATGTCAGATGGCGAAAGGAACAAGTCAAAATACTAGATTGTATCAGCCATTACCTATACCTGAGAGGCCATGGGAGGATATTAGTATGGATTTTGTTCTTGGCTTGCCAATGACACAGAGAGGGCTTGATTCCATATTTCTGGTGGTGGATAGATTTTCAAATATGGCACATTTCATTCTGTGTCATAACACCAATGATGTTGTTCATGTTGCAGAGTTGTTTTTCAAAGAGGTGGTGAGGCTACATGGTCTACCAAAGAGTATAGTTTCAAACAGAGATACCAAATTTATTCGTTATTTCTGGAGGACATTATGGAAGAAGTTGAAGATAGATTTGAAGTTCAGTTCTGCACACCATCCACAGACTGATGGACAAACAAAGGTGGTGAATAGGAGTTTGGGCAACCTACTAAGATGCTAGTTGGAGATAAGCCCAAGAGATGGGATTTGATTATACCACATGCAAAATTTTCTTACAACAATTCTGTCAATAGGAGCACTGGTAAATCACCATTCCAAATTGTTTATGGGAGTAGTCCAAGAACTAATTCTAAACTAAGAAAGATGGATAAGGGGGAGATGAGTAGTGTTGAGGTTGAAGATTTTGCTGAGCACCTGAATAATTTACATGAAGAGGTGAAGAAACATCAATAAGATGAACTCACAATATACGACTCAAGCAAATTAGAAAAGGAGGTATAAGGAGTTTTACGTAGGAGATGAAGTCATGGAACTTCATTTTTGGAAGGAAAGGTTTCTAGTTGGTACATACAACAAGTTAAAGATGAAGAAGATTGGACCATGCAAGATCCTAAAGAATCATGATTTGGGAAATTCTTATGAGGTAGAGTTGCCTAGTGAAATAAACATTTCTCTTGTGTTCAACATTGTTGATTTGACACAATATCATGAAGGTGATAAAGAGGAGGGTCTGATAAATGAATAGTTGAAAATTCTAGCACTTACTTTAGAGAAGGAAGAGATAGAAGAAATCCTAGATAGTCATGTGGGTAGGACCACGAGAAACATGCAATATGTAGAGTACTTGGTGAAATGGAGAGGAAGTCTTGTTGAAGATTCATCATGGTTGTCTGAGGCTGAGGTTAACCATCTTGGTTTCCCTCTAATTCCTAAGAAGTGATTGGGTCACTTTTCCAATTACCCTGGGTGTCTGATGCAGGAGCATCCAATGGTATAGGGAAATCTTGCATCACCCAAAAAAAATGTTTTCTTTATTTTCTATAGTTTTTTTTACTCCCATGATGGCACTTGAGGGGTATAAGACTGTCAAGCATCAAAAATAGAAAAAAATGGGTACTTACTATTTTTAGTAAGTCGGCCAAAATGAGCTCTTATGGACATGAAAATTTACCACAAGGAGCAGAGCTGAAAAATAGTTTTGGTTGTGAAAGAATCACCTCAATACCCTGCACGGTTTGGGAGAAATTAAAGTTTTCATCTTGGGAAATTTCTCCAATCTAGCTTCAAATTTAGATATAAAACTTTGGAGGACCTGAAACAACTCAAAAAGTGGCCAAACCAACCTACAATTGGCTAATGTGTTGTAGAGATTATTGAGAGCTTTCCGATGATATGCAATAATAGCGAATCAGACATTTGGATCAAAATTTACGACCCCGCAAAGTTGGTCCTCTAAAAAGTGAATTTCATAAAAAATTCTTTCAGGTCAGAAATCATTCGACAAGACTTTTCGTGCCGAAACAAAAAGGGGAAATTTGGACTTTCTGGAACATTCTAGGGCGGTTATTGGGGAAAATAAAAAGGGTTAAGTGGGGGTTGTAGAAGGTGTCCCTAATAGTGTAGATTGTGGCTCCAAATAGTAGATTTTCTTTTCAGAGTTGATTTTGTTGTAATAAAATCAAGCCCATGAGGCTGTAGCATGTAAGCTTTGAATCTGTAATTTCATTTTCTAAAAATAATTGAAAGTGAATAATTTTTTTGTCTTGCACCTTTTGTGTTGGTATCTCTTGTGATTTCTATGGGTTCTGGGCATTGTGGCCCTCATCATTGAGTAATTGAGAGTTGAACATGGGTTGGTTTTAAAATAAATTCTTTTCATTTTTTATGGGACCAATTATTTGGAAAAATGGAATGTTATAATTAGAAATGGATGATATTGAATTTCTTGGAAATATTTTTCTTGATATTCATTAGCATATGCTTTCCCTATTTACTTAATTTTTAATATTGATTTCCACTTTATAATATCAATGTTTAGTGAAAGAAAAAGATGAAATAGAGAATGTGATAGATGTGATAGCAATACCAAGTCTTCCACAACTATGTCAATCAAACATGTACCAAACTTTCTATAGCCTTCAAATCCAAATGAATCATTGTTGTGACAAGTGATAAGATGATTCAGTACCATTTCTAATGCCCAAAATTCTTATGTGAAGTTTCTTAAGTTTATTTTTCTATATTTTTTGCCACTTAAGGGCCCTATTTGGACCATCATAATCTTGCACATGCCCATATATAGAAAACCCTACAATTCTAAAAGAAAACTATTTTGTGCTATGTACACCAAAATAAAAAGGAAAAATACACTTCATACGATTTATTCTAGGATAAACAAAAAAAAATGTTATACATAAGAACAATCAACTTGGACCAAAGAGTAGGTGGAGTGGAGTATATCATATAATAGAAATTTTAAATAATTTGATAATTTACTATAAATAGAAATAAATGTGGATGATAGATCACTTAGCTCTATGACTGAACGATGAGTTATAAATAGTTCTAGATTACTCAAGATAAAACCACTAGTTGCAAAAAAAGTTAGGGTTCTTCAAATTGTAGGAAAATAAATTGCACATAACATTCATTTAGGTCCAATAAATGTTGAGATTATGGATGCACAGTCCCTAAAGCTCCGGAATCTTCAATAAAGGACCTTTTCCATAAAAGATAATCAACCAAAAAGGAAAGTACATTACAACAATAAAATGCTGAACAAAGATTCTATATTGATATGATATGATATAATGATATATTACAAATGAACAAAATGCTTGATTATATAGGCAAAATAGAAAACCTAAAATGCATGAGATGTTGCCAAGTGTTATGATCTAACAACATGTGACAACATGTGACTAAATGATGCATGACTTAAGTTAACTTATGCTAGTGTAATAATTTTAATTAATTAATTACACTAACACCCCCTCATAAGTTCAACTTAGGGAGGAAAATGCAATCATTATGCAAGAATATGGGTCCCAACTACGAGGCCATGTTAGGTACCCATGTACATGATAAATATGTAGAAAATCTCCCACAACTAGAGAAAAGGGGAAAACCTAGTGGGAACAAAACCCCTCTCCAAAAAGGAGATATAAAAGAAAAAGAAAAGGAGATGGAATAGTGATGTTTGGAGGACTCAATATTATCCCCCCAAGGACTACAACCATCACATATATACAAAGAGAACAAAAAAGTATATGAACTAGATAGCCCCCCCATAAAGGCGAGTAGTCCCCTCTAGAATTTCTTCAAGACCAGTGATGAACTAAGAAGCCAAGTCGAATAGACCTGAAGAGAACCCATCCATGAACTACAAGTCTAAAGAAGTGAATGTATCCATCTTGGCTGAAGCAAATATCAACTGAGAGGTGTCTAAGGAAGAAGATGGTGCCATGCAAAGAGCCAAGTCAATCCAACCTCCACAACCCTAGTGAGGAGGGGGTGATGAGGTGCTTCCTACCCTTGAGTTTGGAGAGTCAGGAGTAGGTTGATCTTGATCCTAAAATTTGGTAAACTTGTATACCTTGGAGTGATGATCAGCTTGTCAATAGGAAACAAGGACATCAAACCTATCCCTGATGATGGAAAGATTTGAAGTGAACTCAGTTCTCAAACCCTCATGAGCAAGTTGGTAGACAGAAAATAGATTATGAGCAATTTGAGGAATGTAGACAACATCTTCTAACCTCTTTCCATCAAGAGAAACATCATAGATACCGGCAACATAGACAATATCTACATTTGCAGTAAACATTCAGTCAAAGTTGGCAGGCCTTAGAGTATCCCACAAAATATGTTGTTGAGAAGAAGTGACATGCTGTGAAGCACCGAAGTCAAGTACCCATCCTTCTCTATTATCAACCAAAGTAGTTATCAAAGAATTCCCCTTACCAAGATCTTCAATGGTGGCAATTCCAAAAATACCTAATGATGACTCTTCATGAGAGGGGGAGTGAGGAGATTTGACTATTGTGGGAGGGAGAGAGATGTTGTGATCTGAGTATCTTCCTTAGCTCATGTATCTCTCTCTTGAAACATGTATCCTCAATGTGACCAAGCCCATTATAGAAGTTACACTTGGGCCTCTCTCTCTTCGAATTTTCTTCCTTATGCTGTGATGATGATTCAGAAAAAAGATCTTTCCTTTAATTTTCCTTTCCTTTGGATGGTCCTGCCACCAATGAATGGGATTTTGTGGATGTATCAGCCTAGTTGAGCTTGGATTGTTCTCGAGTTAGTTGTTCAAAAAATGTCTCAAATGATGGCATAACAAAGCTATCACCAATGCCATCCATGGTTGAATAGAAAGAGGTAGCAAAGTAGGAGAAGGAACCTCTTAGCTTAGATAGGAGATCATGAATATACACTCTTCGTCAGATTTATCTTTTCCACACCCAGAAAATTGAGTCCTTAAAGACTTGAATCTTACCAAGTAGTCTTCGATGGAAGGAAATTAATCAACAGTGAGTGAAGCAAGTTCAGCCTCCAATTGCAAAGCTCATACATCACTAACAAAACCAAAGAGATCCTTGAGCTTGTCCCAAACCTCCTTGGGAGTCTTGCACCCCTCAATATGGAAGAATAAAGAGTTGGAGACATGTAGAGCAATGAGCCCCATAGCCTCTTCACACTTAATCTGATGCTGAAATTTTTCATATTCTTTGGTTAGATGAGGCTGATTCTCATTCAAAGTGGACTAGAGTCCCTTGGACCAGAGAAGTCTCTGCATATTGAACTTCCATGTGTGATAGTTATGAGGAGTGAGAATCTTGAATCCTATGTCAGCCATTAGAGGAGAACAACAATCCAAGACAAAATATTTTTGACAAAAAATGTTGAGAGTAGATAACTGATCAACAAACAATTGAAGTGAAGCCATTGAAACAAACTGAAAAGCTAGGAATCACCACTAAACCCAAAATTAGGTTTCCACTTCAAATGAGAATAATTTTTTATAGAAGAAAAATCTGGAAAAATAGGGCACACCTCTGGAAAGTAGACTCAGAGAGATTTCCAATAGTATATCGTTTGCAGATTTTTGATATCATATGTGAAAGTTATGCCTTCTTGAAGATTTCTTCCTATATGAACCTATATTGGCTAACCGGGTGCAAAATTGAAGCACTTGGGGGCTAAAAAAAATACGCTCTTGGTCGCTGATGTGACCGCAGGCACTAGGTAAGCAAAACAATGTGCCCCCCATCAGGAGCAGAGTCGTAGCGGCGAGCTAGTGGTGTAGTTAGGTGGTGTGGCTAGATGAAAAGCGTTGCCACTCAGGAAGTAGTAAGGCCTGTGGATGCCAATGAGACTGAGGGTTGGAGCAAAGAATTCAGCGAGGGCTTCAGTCACCGGTAGATGGGCCTGTGATGTCAGCTGAAACATTGGTCGCCGATGAACATGACAATGCTTGGAAGAGTTAATGAAGGCCGACGAAGACACCTGATGACAATGAAGTGACGTAAATGAGCCAACTAGTGGTCAGTGTGTGCAAAGCGAAGAATTTTTGAATTGCAATTGATTTGAAATATTCAAAAAATAAAAAAAATAACACCAATAAAATATGTCGACCGCTCCAAAAATAAAACCACAAACTATATGCGTAGGAAAAATATTTAGCCTACTATGAAATTTAATTGCAAGTAAATTCTGCATAATTTATTTTTTGCTGAAACTATATAAAAAATTGCCCAAAAATAGCCAGAATTTTTTTTTGATTTTTCTAAAAAAAAAAATCCTTTGAAGAGGACTAATAGGGAGATTTTTTTTCTGTAGATTTGTACAGATAGTACAAAAATGAAAACCCTAGATTGTACCTCAAAGGCTCCAGGTTGATATAACTTCGATTTTGGCAAATGGGCAGGTGATCTTTGGGTTTTGAGGCCTTCTGGACGTAATGGAGAGATCAAAGAGAGCCTGATGTGCACCAAAAATCAGCTTGGCTCCTAGGGAGAACCAACTAACCTGTAACATAAATTACAAGCCTGCAAGAATCTTGCACTCCAACTTCCTTGATCAAGGGTTGATGTTTCATTGGACATGCTCTGATACCATGTTGAGATTATGGATGCACAGTCCCTGAATCTCTAGAATCTTCAATAAAGGACCTTTGCCATGAAAGATAATCAACCACAAAGGAAAGTATTACAAAAATGGAATGTTGAATAAAGATTCTATATTGATATGATATGATATAATGATATATTACAAATGAACAAAATGCAGGTTATTATATAGGAAAAAGAGAAAACCTAAGATGCATGAGATGTTTCCAAGTGTTATGATCTAACAACATGTGAACCCTATCTAGGAAATTATTAAATGTTGAGATAAGTTCTAGAAGGACAACTCATCTTCTAGAAGGAATCTTATCCCTACAAACAAGGAAGGGGACATTACCCCATTTATTAAATGATTTATTAAAATGCAACCTAGGACTAAATGATGCATGACCTAAGTTAACTTATGCTAGTGTAATAATTAATTAATTAATTAATTAAACTAACAATAAATTGATATAATTTTTTTTAAATAAATCAAGGGTAAATAGTAAGAGTTGTGATTATATAATGTAAATGTTATTGAGAAGGTTATAATGGTTTAGCTCTATTTTTTCAATTTTAGGTTGTTAATGAAGTATGATTAGAATATGAGATCAAATGACAACCATATAGAATACTGTGAATATAGTTGAATCAATAGTGTCCTGACTACCATAGGCCTTACTATAAAATTTCATTAAATTCTCGTAGATGTGGTTTTACACAAAACCTAGTCCTTATAGCATAACTGAGTCCCAATACTAGAAAATTTCAATAATATTGTTAGTCTAAACACCTATTTGATATGAAAATTTTATTATGTCTAAGATTGGGTGGTGCTAAATATACTTGGGTAAGAATACTAGCATTTAGAGGTAGATCATGATAGCTTTATTTATAACTAGCCAATCCTATTTTCCAAAAAAACAAGGGTACAAGATATAACAATGGTTACAAGTGTTTTTGGGATTCATCTAATCAAAGGATTTTTTGGTAGAGAATGATATTGTTTCTTATAAAAATAGATAATAATACATTAAGATATAATAGGAACTACCACATGGGTGATATTGAATAGCCATAACATATTAACAACCATTATCAACTCTGGACTCCATTATTTCATTATCTTAGTTTTCTTTTATGGAAATCATTGGATTATCTAAATTGTCAATGTTTTCTATGGATGAAAGTTTTAATATGTATTTTGTAAATTTGAATTTTAGTGGATAATGTACTAAAAGTAACATATTATCATTCACATTAATTAAATTATAACTTTTAGGTATTATTATATGTAAACATAGGTCTTGTTGTCTTAAGTGCAATCTATTATGTAGTCTACACCAAGATAATATATACCTAAAGTAAAAAATAAAACTAATAGAAAATGATGCCACTTAAGAACTTGAACTATAGTCACCCCATTGTAAATTAGATAAATTTATAAAACTAATTCCTAATTTGAATTGGATATTAACCAAATAAATTATCATATCAATATGTGCAAGATCATGATGGCCAAAAAGTGGCAATATGATGGGTATGTGGCTGATGACTTTTTTTTTACCCAAAATTGATGAAACGAAAAGGGTTTTTAAAGGAGATTATCAACTTTCCACCAATATAAATTATGCTTTACTTTGAATTTAATAAGTAATTATTATTCATTTTCTATTTGAATTATGACTAAAGTCTTGATTGATAGGTTGATTGAAAAACATCTATAGCTTTCAAACGGTATCACATTTTTGAATCCAAAACATGCATCACATTCTATGCTTAGATACTATGGGATTAAAAACATAAAAATTGAATTTCAAAAGTTTTGACCAAGTTAAGGTGGTCGACATACACATTTTTATATTTTATAAAATTTGTAATAAAAATTCATAATTAATTATTTACTTGGAAAAAATTACAAAAAATATGCATCACATCGGGACATGTGTCCTCTACTTATATCTAAAATCTTATAAAAAAATATTATAGTTTTATTGTGGTTATGGTGGTCAAACAAACACCTACTTCTTATTTTTTCCCTAAAATTTAAGTACTATTGCATTGAAATTTCAAATTTTTACCAAATAGATTTTTTTTTTTAAACAAACCTAGTATTTTAGAAATTACATTCAATTTTCTATAGATTCTATTCTTACATATTTTTAAAATAATATAGATAACTTATTCAAATTTTTACGTCAAGTTTCCTAACTCTGATTTTTCTAGAATTTTTGCCACTTAAGGGCTTGTTTTTTCCATAATGATCTTGCACATACCCATATAGTCTAATGAATTTCACTCACCATGGTTGAATTGGTGCTCAAACCTAACAAGGAATGGTTAAATTGGCCCACATTCACTAAATAGGTACATTAGTTCATTTTCCAATACACCATTAAATTGATCAATGCTTCACTTGACTAGTACATGATTCCCATTTTCTAGGGATAGGGACTAGCTATATATATTTATAGAAGGCCCTCGATTGGGCTACTTATACCATTAAATTCCAACAATAATTTCAAGTGGACATTTTAACTCACATAAATGCATTTCCATGCATTTTTAATGATTCAAGTTTTGAGTGACTATATCTTGTCTTTCCTATCTTTATATTTATCCAATTCTAAATTCAAATTTCAAATTGTTTGATTTATCGATGTTTTAAAATAAATAGGTATCACATATTATCTCTTATGGATCAAATGTGGTGAAATAAATATCAAAGTTTCTTAAATAGATAAAATAAAAATAAACACATATTTTTATTCTATCTTACTTTCTCATCTTAAATATGGATAATGGAGTATAATTTGAATTTTTAATGAAGAAAAAAATTACATAGTCTAATGCAAAAATATTCAAGCTAATAAAATTACTATTAAATAAATAAAAAAATTCTTAAGTAAATTAAATAACTCTAAGACTTATTTTTGGATATTTTTAATAAATATACTAAATTTAATACTATTAATATTGAAAATATTTTGTTTGTAAAGCACTCTAGAATTATTTTATTTACTTAAAAATTAATGACACTAACTACAATGGCAGCAAGGGATGGAGTGTAATGGCCTAAGGTGTTAATAAATTTTTATTTTTTAAAAAATTCTAAAATATAATACAATAAATCTTTAATTAAAAAAATGATTGTATAATGAATCTTAAATAAATAAAATAATTTTAAGATAACTCTTAGCTCTTCAAATATAAATAAAGTAAACAATGTAAATAAAACAAAATATTTTTAAATAATTGTAAAGTAAAAAAAAAATTGATAGTAATTATAAATGAAGTATTTACTATTTTAAAATTGATATTTACTATTTTATTTATCAAAGTACATTATTATTTTTATTTAGTTATTGAAAAAAATGTGTCATGTGTGTAGTGTGTATAGGTAGTGTGTGCAGTGTGTGTGTAGTGTGTGTAGTTTATATTATGTGTATGTGGAGATTCTTATATAGTTTATCTTAGCACATTAATATCATTACACTCAGCACAATGCTACCACTATAGTTATACCTCTAGACATAATAATTCTTAAATAAATAATAAAATATTATTTTGATAAATAAAATGACTCAAGAGTGATCTCTTTGTACATCATTCAATGCATCATTAGTTTGATTTTGTTGGTTCATTGATTCTCAATATTATATTTATATTATATTATAATTTTCATAAAATGTTATATACAAATAATTTAACTAAGATATTAATTGGCATAATACATTATAGTTAATGACAAATTAAAATTGTTACAATTCTCAATTTTACAAATTCGACTTCAAATATTCTACAATGGATCTAGTTATTGAACTCAAAATCAACTAATCAAACTATGAAGGATCTTTATCAATGTTGCTTCATCAGTATTCAAAAAATATGTATTCTAATGAACAAAGTCAACTTCAACTATGCTAGTCATAGTTGTGTCTAGTATGAATCAAACTCAAGGTCAGTATATATCCTAACAACTATAATATTCATCAACCTATTCAAATCATAATACATTTAGCTTGCAATATTTTATTGATCTCAAACTATTATCTACCATATATTCAAATCATATCATTACTCAACTATTAAATAGAAAATAAATATTTTATTACAATATTACAAAGGAAAGTAGTGCCACTTGTTTATTAGATAATTTTTTCTATTTATTTAATGTGCGATATAACTAACACAAAAATAATCTATATGGTATTAATGTTAAAAACATTATTTCAATGAAGAAAAATAGTTTAAAAGAGGAGTGGAAACATAATACTAGAGCATGTGTGTGTATTTAAAATATGGTTGAAATCGATTGTCATGTCCCCGATTTGGAGGTAGACTAATTTAATTAATTTAATTAATTAAGTCATCCAAATATTGTTATTTCATAAGGATGACTAATTGATTAATTTAATTTAATTAATTATTTATAAAGTTATCCTAAAATACAATAACATAAGGTGACTTTATATTTAATTAATTTAATAATAAAGTGACTAAAAATAAAATAATATCAAAAAGTCACTTAAGATTCAAATAAAATAATATTTTATTCTAGAAGCTTCTTGGTGACTTGTTGAGAAATCTATTTAAGAAGCTATTGGCTAAGCATTTGGACACACTTGATTTGGTTTACATTTCTCATTACCTGCATGGTAAATTGTTGAAGCTAAATGCCTAGCATTCACTCAAGGGTTTGAAGACTCTAAGGTACCGATTTCAGTTGTGAAATATAAACCCTAGCTGGAGTTGAGAGAAGGAGATATTTCAGTCTTCTTCATTGTGCAAATTGTGTGGCCAAGGGCCCAATTTTGGAGATTCGATATAAGGAAGCATTTACAAATATTTTTCAGTCAAGAGCAATTTAATTTTGGTACCTAGAAGGACGAATTTGGTGGAGTTATTTGTAGTCCCTTGAGAGGATGATTTTGAGATTAGTGGAGGATGATTTCCACCCTTTTGCTAGTTCAATTTGCTACTTCTCCAACTCAAATTTTTGGAAAGTAAAATTAGTGCCTTGGAAGGCAATTCACAACTATAAGGGAAGGGCGATTTCATCATATATAATAGAGAAAAATCATAGCATATTGAAGAAGGTTGGTGCTGCTAGTAGGGGTATGATTTGGTGTCTAGAAAGTAGATAAAATTATTTGTGACTTCATCTTTGAAATTTGGCTTCATCTACTTCAGTCCCTGCCATTTTCTCTTATTAGGGACATCTTCTATAGAGATTCCATTGCACTCAATTGCTACTAATAACAATCTTCAGTGACTTTTCTAGGTTCTCTCTATGTAGTAAACACATACATTTAATGATGGGTCTAATAGTATTGTTTATCGCTGTCCAATAGCAACTTGTCAATGAATATTTGTATTAGATGAAATTCAAGTTTTCATTTAGGAAGGTCGATTATGTTTGGAAGTAGACTTAGTTTTCCATTTATTTGCACATGGTGATGTAATTCAGTCATATCAGAAATTGTAATCATATTAGTATCATTTGCAATAACATATTGGACAAATGGAGTTTGGTAACCAATTATTTGTTCAAATGTCTATGAGCTAAAGATATCATCTGCACACTAAGTTTGCAAGTCATTTTCTTGTCAAAATGACAATGGTTATAGGATTCATGTCAAGGTATTAGAGTGCATTTCAAGTGTTTGATAATATCAGAGAGATGGGTTGAATTGGGAGTGTTCTAGTTCACTCTGGTATGATACATTTCCATCTACGGGTGATAAGTCCCAGTCTCTTGCTTCACCCTTTCCAGTTGGTTGCTTCCAGAAGTAGGGTTTCGATATTTGGTTAGATGGGACTTTAGGGGGAGGTATTAGAGTGACATAATGAAATTCAGTTGGAGTTGAGTTTGGAGGAATTCTAGGTTATCCATGGGATCTAGGTATGACAATTGAGGTGTACAAGCACATCACTTGGAGTTGGCATGATGGAGATGATTTTCATATTTGGGATCCAGGCATTGATTTGTTGGATAGTTGGCCTCACAAAGTGATAGGACTTTGCAGTGACAGGAGCTTCAACTATATTCATAGGATGTTGGTTGGAGTTCTTCTTAGGATCACTTGGGATCTGGGTGGTTGGTGGACAGGTGTAGGTGATTCTCCATTTCGGGCTTCTGGTTCTATGGAAGTTGGATGGTTTGGCAAATGCAGATTGCTTGAGGGAAAGTAATCTTTGGGAAGGGAGGATTGTCATGTCCCCGATTTGGAGGCAGACTAATTTAATTAATTTAATTAATTAAGCCATTAAAATATTGTTATTTCATAAGGATGACTAATTGATTAATTTAATTAAATTAATTATTTATAAAGTTATCCCAAAATACAATAACATAAGGTGACTTTATATTTAATTAATTTAATAATAAAGTGACTAAAAATAAAATAATATTTTATTCTAGAAGCTTCTTGGAGACTTGTTGAGAAATCTATTTAAGTTGTTGGCTAAGCATTTGGAAACACTTGATTTGGTTTACATTTCTCATTACCTACGTGGTAATTTACTGAAGCTAAATGCTTAGCATTCACTCGAGGGTTTGAAGACTCTAGAGTGTCGAGTTTGGTTGTGAAATATCAACCCTAGCTAGATATTTAAGGAAGTTACTTTAGACTTTCTATTTGTGCTTCATTGGAAAAAATTTATGTCCATTGGCCAAATTTTGATGATTGGAGAAAAATATATTAAGACAATGTATTCTCAGCTTGTGGAGGTAATATTCACTCCTTAGTGAGGAGGATTTTGTATTTGGAGGGAGATTGATTCATCAAATTTCTGGTTCGATTTATATCTATATAATTGTTGGTGAAACCATAGTCATATGCATTAATAGGAGCACTAGTAAGAAGGTGTGATTTTGTGTTAGAGGAGCATCAAAATTTCATTTAGGCCTTTAGAAGATTCGTGGGGCATCAAGGAAATAAGGCGCTGCACTTTGGAGGGTGAACAAGCAACACTTGAGAAGAATTGAATATTTTTATAATTGATTCCATATAATATCAGGTTCTCTTCTTATGTCTATTTGAATCTTTGTTTAGAGTCTAAGTCATTGTCTCCTACAAAAAATCATTATTGTAATAATTGAATATATGCAATCATATGTCATTCCTTGCCTGAGTATAGTCGATGTCCTAAAGCAGCAACATGGCAATGTAATTTTCAGTCATCTTGTGATAAGGAGAAGTTGGGTTTGGCATCACTTGTACTCCATTGTAATTCATTCATAATGTCAAATAGAAGCATTGGAGGTTGGCTGCAATATGTTTGATAAAATGCTAAGTAGTTTACTTACTTATCAACATATGTAGTTTGCATACAAATTGTTTGACGAAATGTCTTATAGTCTTTAGGTGTGCATTTTGCATAAGTAGGTCATATATATACATTTGAAAAAGGCACAAATACTTGCATTTTACTTCTATTGCGTTGTTGGACAATTTTAGCAATCATTTTCAAGCACCTAAAAATATTTGGCATCAAGCAAAAGCAATTTAAAACAAATTGAAATTATTTACCAGCAAGTGCAAGGTTGCAAGCAAAGTGTTTGTCAAAATTCCTAAGGTAGAAATTTGGGAGTTTTATATTAGTTTTGGCAAGGCACTTTACATTGACGGACCTTTGGTCTACTAGTAAAATTTAATTGTTTCAAATTAGTCTACAAGGGATTAGATCTTGTTAAATGCAAGACCTTGACACCATAAGGGATGAGATCGAGATCATTCCCTAGATGAATTTGGTAGAATGGATGTCCCTTAGTCCTTGGCTCTTAGTTGAATAGGTTTTGACTTAAGACTTATGTTGATTTTGTAGATTTGCTATAAAACACTAAAAAAATAGACTAGCAATGGCATCATAACAATAGAGTTTTTAAAGATGTGTGCCTTATATTTATGCCGAAGGCGTGTCCTATATGAGCTTTCCAAGCTCATTTTCCCCTTTGACTATCAAAATGGAATTAAACAACATGGTTGACAATTATTTCATTTCCAACCATTGATCATTTCAAAACCTATCTAAAATGCTCGTGGACTTTCCTTCATGATTGCATTTAATTTTTTTCTCCTATTTAATCTTTTTCTCGCATTTAATATCGTAGTGATGGAATTAATGAGGTAGCGATGGAAATATCTAAAATTAGGTGGGGAAATGTTGCATTTACTTTGCATTACTCTCTTCATCTCCAATCTATAAGTGGCAAAAAATATCTTTAAGGCTTTCATAATATCTTTTCTACAAACTTTCCCTATAAGCTTTGTCAGCATCACTGAAGAAATATACCATTTCTCCATATTTCTGAGGTTATTCATTTTCCATTGTTTCAATAAGAGATTTTTTGCAACCTGTACATTGTTAGCTACTTTTATTCTAATTTTACAAGTATTGTTTTATGAATTATACGTAGCCATTTTTCATTCTTCTCTATATGCAGCCACTTGTTGTTCTTCCTGCAAAGTCTACACAATTTCCTTAAGCATCTTCCAAGTAAGTCACTCTTGTCTGTGGATTCCATAATGTTAAAACCTAAATGTGATCATTATGAGAATCTTGGCCATTATTTTTAGTTTAATAAACATACTCATGTTTCCCCTAATTTCCATTTTACTAAACATACTCTAAAACCCTCACCGAAACCTAATTTTTAGGTTGTAGCTCACCAAATTTTGTGAGCATACTTTTCATTTTAATAAACATACTCTAAAACCATCGCCGAAACCTAATTTTTAGTCTACAACTTACCAAAATGGAAACAAGTGGGTAAAGCATTAAAAAACGACAATAAACAACTAAAAAAATGGCAAAAAATGATGAGTGACTAAGATTCGTTTAGTCTTACAAACAAATTAAACAAATCTCAACTGCTCATCATTTTTTGCCATTTTTTATCAGTTGTTCTTAGCCATTTTTTGCTGCACCTTTCACTTCTCCAATTTTGTGAGTTGTAGTCTAAAAACAAGCTTTCACCAAGGGTTAACAACTAAAAAAATAGAAGGTTTCACTGAGGGTTAACAAAATGTGGAAGCATAGATCAGGCATTGATCTGCTTGAAAAAGTACTTCAAAGAAATGCTCTCATAAATAGACTGCTTGCAGGAGATGCACCCATGGAATTCATTTAAAAATGTTTACAACTTACAAATGAATGCAAATGGAAGGCTTAAGGACAAATTTCACCATCACTTCTGCATCCTCCCAGATACCATGGATGTTTCCCACAAAACCATTTTCTTCTCCCCACTATACTTTTTTATTTTACCCCCTCCAACTAGCATGTGTAAAGGCCTCTTTTCCCCACCCCTTCACCAATATTTGCCACATCACATATACATGCAAATTGTGGAGGCATCGACAAGCCACGTGGGAAAGGGAAAATTGCTTGCATTATGTGTTCATTGTGTTGAGATGACTTGTATGAAGATTTTTAAGTGACCGTAACTTTTAAGAGTTTACTAAACTAAAATTTTCAAATGTAAATGATCATATCACAAAGGTTAAAAGATAAGGCTAAAAATATGTTCCAAAAAATACAACGCCATGGTTGGCGTGGAAGACAAGAAATTTGGTATGTTCCAAAAAAAAATGCTAGCATCATGGTTGGCATGGAATACAAGCAGTCATCTAGGAGTCCCAATTTTATTTGATGGGATGACATTTGATATTTTAAAATTATTTAAAAAGTCTGAAACAAAATTATTTTGTGAAGTGGAATTTAATATTTTATCCTCCTTTTTTTTCCATTGATGCAAATTAGAAAAAAAATCCTTTCCTCATAGATTACACCATTCCTACGTGCATTCTGATTGAATTTACACCCCCTCTTTATGAATTTTTTTTAAGACATTTGGAAATATTGAAATAATTATTAATATAACTATTACTTATTATCTTTATATTATATTTAATTTATAATTAAACAATTATTATTATTCAAATTTAATTCAATATTATAATAATTTATAAATTAATTAAATATTAGATTATAATCAAATTATTAATTAATTAAAAAATAATATTTTATAATGATTTATTAATGTATAATAAAATAAATGTTTTGGTATAACTCATTTAGGATACATTATTACCCCAAGAGGTGTAACCTACAGTGACAACACGGGTGGGGCATGACTGTGTTAAAAAAAAGTTAATTTAAACAAATTAAGAGCCGACAACTTAAGGTTTTTTGTTAAATATGATATCTTTTTGAACAATCATAACTTTTTGAACTAATATACATAGCAAGTAAATAAAAATGAATGTGTTGATTGAAAAATATTATTACCATAGATATAAAGTGGTGCAAATAAGTGTGAATAAATATAGTAGTAAATTTAGTTTCTTCAATCTTTGTTTAATGAATTTATTAAACATAAATTAATGTTTCACATGCAGTAGTAAATTATTTAATTTTGATATGATATGGTTAAGTTTTATAATGTGATAAATGAAGGTAAATTCAATGTGAAAAAGGTAAATTTATAATGTGAACTCATAAAATTATAGAGTACTTGATATGATACGGTAAATTTTGACAGGTAAAAGAAAATGTGAAAAAGGTAAATTTATAATGTGAACTCAATAATTTAATAGATAAATTTAAAAACTGAACTCATAAAATTAAGTAAATTTTAATAAAGCTTCTTTAATCTTTTTAATAAATTTACACTTTTTCTTTTACACTTTTTCTTATATAAGAATCAAATTTCATATATAAGAGTTATAAATATTTGTAATTTACTTTAAATTTTTTTAATCAAATTTCATATGTTTTTAATAAATTTACACTTTTTCTTATATAAGAATCAAATTTCATATATAAGAGTTATAAATATTTGTAGGTTATTTTTAAAAAAATTGAATTTCTTTAAAATAGTTTGTAAAAGTTTGAAGTATTATTTTATTATTTTAATCTAACTTAATAGTTATTTTCTAATCTACATTTGAGTTTTTATAATGTTATGTATGAAAGTTTGTAAAATTTTAATTGTTAAGTAAATATTTTTCTTATAAGGTTGTTTGAGAGTTGAATAGTTAGAGGAGTAAAAAACTAAAATTAAAAGTTAATATTACTACATGATATGGTACGTGTAGAAAATAAATAAATATCACTACTTTAAAAATAATAATGGCCTAGGCAATATGTATTTATGTTTTTTTTTTAAATGTCTTTTTATATTGTATTTGGTTGATAAAATTATTTATATACCTATGAACCATTAAATTACATCATTAAGTGTCTTTACGAATTCTTAACAATTTTATAGATTTAATAATTTTTATTAAAATTTGTAGGATGCCTCATCATCCAAGGACAAGTTTTCAAAATGAAGAGCAATGAAGAGAGCATCAAAGAGAATATGCTTGAAATTATGTGAGACAACGACATGATCAAATGGCTAATGCACAAAGAAAGGAAGTAAGGAGTTTTACAACTGAAGAGAAACAAAAAGAACAAAGGAGAGAATATGCTCAGAACTATATGAGACAATGACGTGAACAAATGAGTGATGTACAAAGAAAGGAAGAAAGGATTCGTCGAAACCAAAATGATAGAGAAGGAAGCGTTAAACATAGGGAAGATATGACAATGGAAGAGATTGAAGAAAAAATGAGACAACATGCAAATAAAATAATAACACATCATTCATAAATTCAAAGAGCTATGCATTCTGATCAATTGAATGAGATGGAAAGAAAACAAATACAAGTGCGCAATCGTGAATCAACTCAAAGAAATCGTCAATCTCATGGGAATGTTGAGGTTAGTTCTGAAGGGGTGAATTTTTTTACAATAGATCATTTGCTACAAACACCAAATGATAGAGTTCAAAATGTAATGAATGTTGATAATAGAAGAGATCAAGAAGTAGTTAATAATAATACAACTACTGAGATTGATTTGAAAATTCTACAAATGATATTTCAACATGGACTAGATAAAATTTCTACACCAAGTATGTGTTATATTTGTGAAGAGATTTATCCTACAATGAAGGTTGTATGGGTACTTGAGGGCCCTATTTGCAATCAATGTCAACAAGAGAGAAATGAACATTGATTTTCAACATTAAACAATATGGATCCGGGTCCACAACCATTAGAACTTGCAAATTTAACACAAATAGAGGAAATGTTGATAGCATGTGTCAACCCAGTACTTCAAGTAACACATGCAACTAGAGGGAAATACAAATATAAAGGACATACCATTAGTTTTCCACAAGAAGTGAGAGAAATAGCTAAAATTTTACCACATTTTAGAATAAAGGATTTACTAGTCATTATTGTTCAAAAAATGGATCAGCGTGGAACAACTTATAATTTTACAGTTAATAGAGAGAGGGTATATAGAGCACTCAAATATAAAATAGAACATGATAGGTTCCATAAAGATGTTCAAATTGATGAAAATGCACTTAGTGAACTTACATGCAATTCAGATCAAAACATTTTTTACCAACTAAATTTTGTTTATATGAAGTTTGATTCAAATGTAAATGAGTATGTATTTGTGGGTCTCATATTGGAGATAGGTGAAGGAAACATTATTAATCACACTACATCAATGGCCTCTAAACCACCAAATGCTCGAAGAGAGATGGAACTAATTCATGCATGGGTAAATAGCCCTAATGTAGATCCTGGATCACTAATTGATTGGCCAGTAATTGGACCATCTCCAGTGAATGAGTATGTTACTCAAGGAGTACTTGATATGGCTTTTCTGACACTATTTCTAGATGGATGTTGTGATTGGATAGAACCACAAATGAGGAGAGTTCATCTACACGAGTTTGTTAAGCATTTATTTAGATGTAGAGCTCATCATTTTGGAAGACACCCACAATTTAGATATTATATGATGAATACGATTATGCGATATCGTGTGCAAAACTCATTAGCAGTGTTTTTTTAAAAGAGCTTGCAAGATATGCAAATCACAATCAATGAGTTAAAGAACATATGGAAAATTTCCCTCATTCACATCTAGCCAACTGTCTGTTGTGTTTTGGTACAATGCTAAGGGGTACAAGGTCTTATTGGGAAAAATGTCAAGCTGAATTAACTGATCTATCACATCAAATTGGAACACCAAAAATTTTCTTTATTTTGAGTGCAACAAATATGTATTGGCTAGATTTATATGCATTAATGCTAGGGACACATCCAACTAAGCCACAAGAAGCACATAAATGGCGACAACAAAATATTATTGACTACACACATATTGTGGCACATTACATGCACCTATGATATACAATATTTTGCAAGGAAATACTACAAAAGGGAATGAAGGTAAAATATTATTGGTCAAGATATGAATGGCAACATAGAGGATCACCACATGTGCATGGATTCATATGGTTAGACAGAGCACCTAACATAGACAACCTTAATTGTAATACCCCTCATGTTGTTGATACCCTTAAATACTCTTTTGTGTTGGTTTCGTACTTGGTTTGTAATGGTGATTAGTTCACCAGATTGGCTGTGTGTGGATTCATAGTTTGGTTGGTTTGTTGCACTTGACATTATTTATGATGTTTGATGATACATTATGTGGTGATTATATTATTTGGCTATTCTATGGTTTTCTTTAATAATATATGTGGTGATGTTATGATTCTATGTTTCCATGGTTTCTGATGTGTTTGCTAGTGAGTCTTGGTGAAAGGATGGAGTGGCATCACTCGCTCGTTCATGCCCTGCTACCTCACGATTACCTTTCACTATGTGTCTGTAATGGAGATTTACATGCTACTTAACATTTGTTTTTATGTAGGATGTAGGTACAGGACACCAACTCCACCTGCTTGTTAGGTTTGAGTGTGTCCCATAAATCCAATAGGTATGATGTTGAAAAGAGAGTTGATAAAGAAGTGTCCCCATCCCAAGTCTGTCTACTCATTGTGAGACTTACGGTGTCGTGGTCTTGACCTTGTCTTTGTTTTAGTATTGGTTGTTGTTGATTATTTATTTATTTGTGGATAGTTTTTATTTAATTAATCTTTATTTTATGTGTAATTGTAACGCCCGTCGTGCAAACCCCAAAGAACACACACATAATGCGAATAATTTTTTATTTTTTTTTAAAATAATAAAAGTAACATGTAACAACATCAAACCGAAATCACGTAGCATAACACAAACATTAATACACTTGGTTCTCTGGGGCACGTGAGGTTACATTGCAACCACAAAACAAAATAAAGATAACGAAAACAACATAACCATTTAATTTATGAAAACCATATACAATGATACAACTGATAGCCATGATGCGAGTATGATAACATCGCATAATTACATCCATGATAAATCTTTTAACAAGATCCAAATTAAACCTAACTATTACATCATTGAAATAATATTACATAAAAATTTTCTTTGATACATGAATTACATTGAATTTCCCCACATGGGGATTGATACAAGTATAATGAAATATGAAGTACAACAGATCACTGGTACAACTCCACTGCGGAAAGCTGAGAAGACAAGATGCTGATGGGGAACCCAACGGGTGCGGAGCACGTTCCACCCAACCATGTGAATTACGAAGTAACTCAACCCCCGTGCTCAGAGGTGACGAGGAAGTGAACCCGACCATGATTGTCAAATTGACTCAACAACAACATAGTACAAAAACAAATACAACTCAAGGCATACAATGAGCAACCATCAACTATCACATAATCACATAACAAGTTAACACTATGAAACTCATCACAATTACACAACGTATCAGCAATCATACAAGTAACTACATAACAATCATAAACCAAAATTCACAAGAATCAGAAGCTACATAAAGATTACGATATCCAAAATACACTTCCAAATAAATCTAAAACAATAACCAGAATACAATTCCATAAAAATCTGAAACAACAATTCAGTACACAATTCCAGAGGCAACCAGAACAAGGCAAACGGTTGTCAAGTGGAGAGGGTCATCGCATAGCTCTCATGGGATCCCCTAGCACTTCCTCCAACCGAGGCACCGGCACCCATCTATGGATTCCCTAGCCCTCGAAAACCACATAAAGATACAATATCCAAAAGCAACTACAACCAAGCACAAGGGTGTCAAGTGGAGAGTGTCATCGCATAGCTCTCATGGGATTCTCCTGGCCCTTCCTCCAACTGAGGCGCCGGCACCCATCTATGGATCTCCTGGCCCTTCCTCCTAACTGAGGCGCCGGCACCATAGGGTAGCTGATGCGGAGCCAATAGTCTCTCGTGAAGACGAGACTATGACTATTCCGACCACGGCCTTCTCAGTCTATCACTAGTCTAAGGTAGCCCTAATGCATAGCTGAGGAATCCAAAGTTTTATTATCTTGTGTGTTTTACTACCCAACCCCCTAAATCTATTGTTTAGGTTATCGCTTGTTTACTACTCTTTCGTGGGTTATCCTGAGCCCTTCCTCATCCTGAGGCGCCGGCGCCCACAAAGAGCCACTCTCCCTATGACCCCTAACATAAATCCAAACTAGGCAAGGGTTGTACTGCTACAGACAAAGCAAATAATCTCAAGAGCAAACCATGCGAGGCATTACCCATCTCGCTACAAACACATAATCAAAGTCTCACCAAGTTTCGTACAACCCTTTCAAATTAATGATACTAATATCTTGCCATGTCAAGAGCACATAAAATGACGAACATTCACCAATGAGAAAACAAGCCTCTGGAAGACTCTAAAAAGGCTTACACTAGGGTTTCCTCAACAAAGAACCAACAATAGTAACAGGATATCAAGAATGAGTCAACAAACATAAGGTAGTGAGTGGCAATATCCCAAAGAAATCTTCACAATTAACTTTGATACACTCTCGAGTGGTATCCAAGGGAGACCTCTATTTCTCCTCGTAGGTTACCCAACAATACATAACACAACGATCTTACAATTTGACTCAAAACAAACTTAAACAAGATCAATGATTAACACAACAGAACAATCAACCAATGCACAAACTTAATACGGAAATTAGTCCACTCAATAAAGAAATCAATCCAACAATTCAATAGAGGCACTACTTTCACGTTTCACATAACTCTCAAAGCAAAATTATTTTTTTCCCAAAACATTTATTTTTAGAAAATTACCCTATTATTCAGTTATATATACATGTTAAAATTATTTATAAACAATAAGATTTCATTTTAAAATAACATTATAAAAACAATTTATTTAAACATACAATTTATCCAAATTAATAATTACAATTTATTCCAAATAAATACCATATACATTCACATATATATACATAATTCTATTAACCTTTTTCCTTCTAATAATTGTCAAACCTTTAGAAATAACCAAAATAAATAAAATTATACTCAAATTATGAGTATACACAATATATAAATATAAAATTTATATATAAAAATACATTATTAAATTTACTTAAAAACAAACATATTAGAAAAAACACACATTAATAAATATATACATGTTTAACTATAAAAGACGAATTTTAAATAACAATAATTAATAAAAATTAACATAAACAAAGATAAATAAAAAAAAAACAAAAAAAATAAAAACAAAGTCAAAATAAAAGTGAAGCCACGCATAGGACATGCGGGCGGCGGGCTGCACAGCAGTCCGTAGGACTGCTGTGCGCGCAGTCTACGGACTGCTGCGCACAGCAGTCTACGGACTGCCGTGGGCAGCCGTCCGCAGTGAGGGGGAGGGTATGGCTGACGCCGACCCTTCCCTTCACTCATAAACAAAACAAAATTTATTTAAATGTATTTTTATTTTATTTTTTATTTTTTTAAAATTGTATTTACAAATTTTATTTTATTTAAAGTTTATTTCAATGAGATAAAATTCCGTCCTTTTTGCAGGTACATACGTTGACCAAAACCAGAATGACCAAATTTCAACTATATTTAAACACAGACTTTTAACTTAAGATAAATAATATAAGTGTATAAGTAAAATGTATATATAATATATATGTAAAATATATATATATATATAATATATATAAAGAGGGAAAAACATTTCTTCTGTGTAAACATAGGAAAATCGTACTTTAAATAACAGAATAAACATATAATTGTAAATAATTACTTACAAGCACAGAATACAGATTTATGTGCAAAAAAAAATAAAACGGAATAACTATAAATTAAAAATACATATACATATTGATTTTCAAAAATAATATTTCAATTCTTTAAGAAAAAAATACCAAGATTGTTCTTTTCTACAGGTATAGCAGGGAGATCGTGTATATCAAAATAGCATTCGAAGAGTTTTCTCTTTCAATTTATTTGGAAAAAATTTGATTTTTAAATTCAATATGAACTTTCCTTTCATAGAAGCCCTATTGGTTTATTCGCTTTCTAGTTTCAAAGAAATCTCTTAAGTTTAAATCACAGACGGATTCTTTTTATTTTAAACAGAGATTGATTCTAACACACATTTGTATTCTTTTCTTTACAGATTTAAAAACAAACAAGGAAGAAAGAAGGTGGAACCTGGAGTCCAATGCAAATCTGAAGATGCCTGCTTGACTCTGATGCCCTCGAACCCGATTCCGATCTTTAGTCCAGAACGAACTCAACAATCACTTGAGAAACTTCAACTTTCTGATCTTCGGTGTGTGTGTGAGAACTTGCAAAAATTCCTAATTAAAATAAAATATATTGCCCATTTCTTCAAAGCTCTCCAAAAATCCAAAATTAAAAGAAAAATCAATTCTTTAAAACCAGTTTTTTCCCAACTCTCAATTTCTATTGGCTCACACTGTCTTTTTTATTCTTTTATTTATTTTATTGCTTTAATTCCTGTTTTGCAACTTTTCTTGCACAACACATTACTTATTTAATTTAAATAAATTATTTTAATAATGATCCTCCACCAGATAATTGATTAAAATAATTAAAACACATTTGATATATATAATTACCATTTAATTGTAATATATGATTTTCAAAATAATTAAATCATTTAAATATTCAAATATACTTTAAATCTAACATTAAAACAATTAATTATTTCCTTTATTTAAATCGAATACACCACAACATAAAAAGTACCAACATTAATCAAAAGACGATAGTTACAAAACACACAATCAACGAGACGACCTGACATCATGGGACGGGAGGACTTCATCGTCACCTCTATTTCAACATTTATCCGCTGGGTTATTTGGTGCTCGCCCTGTCCTGCCGAAGCAGGTGGAATCGAGACTTATACCTGCAAATCCTGCATACAAACGAAGTTGTGTACATGTGCATACATATATATATAATCATCAAAGCATTAAATCAAAGTACTGCATTGTGAGAAGGAATCGCAACATAGCAGGGCACTCGCAAACGAGTGATGCCATATTGTCCTTCATCACACCTATTCTAACAATTATAATATAACCAATACATCAACATTTCTAACTAACAATCATCACCTAACATAATTCATTAAATCATTGCATCATAATATAATTCTGAAAATCAACTAACATCTAACCAACCACACTGTCATAAGCAATAATCAAATCCTCAAGTGTATAAACATAATCACCAGCAGTCTACTAATGGAATAACAACATCATCAATGTCTAACTATCTAACTCACACAATAACAGTACCATCATCGTCACAAGTAACAAACGAAAGCATAGAAAAATAATAAATCCAACTAGTAAAAGGAGGGGTACTACAGTAATGAATTAATGTTATTTAATTGATATAATTATTTGCAAGTAATTGTAGTTAACTTAATTAGTTAAATTTTCTTGATTGAGTGAATAGTTTAAATAAAAATATTAGATGCTATTATGTGAATTAGAATTTTAAATTTGCATAAAGTACATTATATTAATTCTTGAATTTTTAAATTAATTAAATAACATAAATTATTTATTATTATCAAAAGAAAATAACTAAAAGTTAGTTAAAAGATATTTAGAATAGTTACGAGAGTGAGTGGAAATTGAATGCAAGAACTCTTGTTAAAAAATATTCTCAGAGAGAATATTGGCCACAACTGTGAAAGGAAAGAAGTCACTTCATGGAGAAAATTGGCTAGAGAATTGTTTTTTTGGTTTTTGGTTAAAAATTAGAAGGGGTTTTCACAATTTTTTTTTTGGGCTCATATTTTGCATCTTTCTAGAAGTGGAGATTTTGGAAAGGGCTTTGGAAATTGATCTCTGAAGGTGAAGCTTTGCTCCAACCCTCATTCCTTCAAGCTTCAAGAAAACAAGTTCCTTTACCGTTTATTTAGTTATTTTGTTGCTTTGAAAAGATTGCTTGTACAAATTTTATTCTGTAGAAATTTTGTTAATTTTGTAAAAGCTGAGAAATTGTCTGTACAAGAGGAAATGATTATTTTGTAGAAGCTTTTCTTTTTTAAAAAATTGGAAAGATTGTTGGAAATTGTCGTGAATTAGTTAAAATCCTCTATAGAAAAGTTTGTTGAAAGCTTCTCTATAGAAAAGTTTGTTAAAAAACTTCTCTGTAGAATTTTTGTTGATGGCTTCTGTGTATGAAGTTTTGTCGTGATTATTTTACTGCCTTTGTAGTAAACTTTATAGTGAAATCAGAGAACCTCGTAAAAGATTATTTTTAAAACAATAGAAAAACACAGAGAAGAAAAACAATAGAGATATTTTGAAATGTCTTAAGTTTTGGGTTTGAAAACCTTCCTATTAAAATTGGGGAAAACCCATATCCAGATTGCCTGTAGAAGAACATGATTTAAATCTATTTTTCCAAATTAGTTTGTTTACCTGGAAATGTTTGAAAACCTCTATGAAAATTTTATTAACAATTTATGTAGAAAAATTCTGTGTAAATAATTTATTTTCTACTAGAAAATCTTGCTAAAATTTTCCCAAATGAAACATTTGAAATAATTGTTTTATATATATATAATGCCCCACCGCGCAAACAAAAACAACTCAACCAATAAGCAATTTAGACATAGAATTAATCTAACATTCGGATTCCCTTAATCCAAATAAATCATCAACACATTACTTGGAATTAATCAACTTAATTTAATTTTATTTACAAATAATAAAAAAATTAATACTAATAGTTTAACTCCAATTCCCACAATAACACACACAACAATAAAAATCAATTTTCTCTATAAAAAATATTACATCTTAACAATTTGTGCTTTGCATGCACCAAATAATACATAATATTCATTTGTCTTTTAAAATAACTATTTGTGCATTTTCATGCATCTAATTAAATTTTTTTTTTAATAAAATCATTTTATTATCAAACATCTATTTAAATTCAATTTCCTCTTTTAAATTATAACATTCTGAAAATAATTCATTACATGCATTCGCATACATCTATTGTCAAAATATATTTAAATAAATATATATATATATATAACATTTAAATATTTAAATATTTCATTTACAACTTCCTAACGTAAAAATTAAACATATATATTTAAAATATCTATTATATCAAAATAGCCAATTAAATAAATATATTTAAATATATATAATTAAATATGTATAATACATATAATTATACATATATATAAATATATATTATTTAATAAATTAAAAATAATTTACTATATTCAAACAATACTAATCATTAAACTATTGTGTTGCAACTTTAATAACTTTTATTTTCGGATCTGAGTTTTTCTAAAACCATTATTGAAGGTGCGCCACCAAGTCTTTTAAAACATATAAAAAAATCAGACATACCCAGTTTGTAATGTTTGAGTTATGATTAATTTAGTGACCCTCTCTCTCTGTTGTTTTTTTAATATAATTTTTTCTACAGGAAAGATTTACTATTTCATCAAGGATTTCATTTTCCCTAATTTATCAGAGGATTTCTTTTTTTTTTCAATCCTACAGAGGTTTTCTAAATTATCTATGGGATTTTCTAAATTATCTATTATTTTCTTTTTGAATTTCCTACCATTCTAAATTCATTTCCCTACAAAGGATCTAAGATTTTCACAATCCTTCTACAGAGGTTTCCAAAATTTCACAACAAATTAACAGATAGTATTTCAAAATATATATAAACAAATCCTCTATTTTTTTCAATTCTACAAAACCAAAACAAACTTCTACAGTTTTGTACAAACAATCTAATAAAAAAACAATTTAAACAAATATTTAAAATAAGGAATCTGGATCCTTAAGCTCAAATTGATGAAGATTGAAGCTGAGCCTTCGTATTTCAATTCCCAAGCTTTTCCTAAATATTTTATCTTCCAGAAGATGTGCAAAACAATTCCAGCCAAGAAGTTCCCTGAGATATTTTTCATTTTTTTTACCAAAAAACTTCACACAAAATTCCTGTATCTATTTCCATGAAAAAAAAACCAAATTTTTCTCTTCCCTATTAATCCCAATATTCTTTTAAAAAAACCAAATCAGAATAAAATGGCAATTTTCCATTCTCTCTCAAGTTTTTGAATAATAAACTGGACATGAATTCGTTCTTTTTATTCTTTTCTTGATTTTTCTTTTATAAATAAAATCTTTAAATTTTAAATTTCTATTTTATTAATTTCAACTCATAGTTGACACATTATTAATTATTTAAATATTTTATTCTATTATTTATCCTCAACTTACTATTTACATTAAATTATCAAAAATGCCAAGTTTTATAAATAATGTTATTTACACAATTAGTTTATTTATCTTTAATTAGTTACATAACTTTTAGTTTAATACTTTTAAATTTTAATAAAGCTATTCCCAATAACTAACTAATGACACTTCTTTTTTAATTATTTAATTATTTAAATTAAATAATACTATTGATCCACCCAAATACATAACAACACAAACATTAAATAAATAACACAAATATACAAACTCACGATAGACAACCATCATATAATATCGAAATAACCAAATCCAAGAACACACAATACCACTAGATGCATGATGGGTTGACAGACTTGGGATGGGGAGACTTCCTTGTCATCTTTGTTTCAACATCATACTTGTTGGGATAATTTAATGCTTGCCCTATCCTACCAAAGCACATGGAATCGAGGCTTTATTCCTACAATTCCAGCATACAAACATGGTTGTGTACAACATATATATAAACAAATGCATCACATCGTGAGAAGGAATCACAACGTAGTAGGGCACTCACAAACGAGTGGTGATACACTGTCCCCTCACCAAAGCTATAATAACAACTACAACATCAAGTATAAAGTAAGACTGTTAAACAAAACTGATCACATCATATCATCATGAAATAATTACTAGGACCTACTACATCATAATATACCACTACATCTATACATAATCATAACGAGTTAAATTCAACCACAGTGTATCATCCTAACCTCAATGTCATAAATGAAGTATCATGAGCAACAGGTAAGCTAAGCTACCCAATTAAATCTTTGTATCAGAGCAAACAATGTACCTCATACCCACAAGAGTACCATCAAAAGTCCTTGTTCCATCTTCCTCTTCAGATTCCTTGGCTAGACTACCTACACATCCCAAGTGAGAATGAAGGGGCACTACATAAAAGGAATATGTTCTGGAAAATATTCTAAAGAAATTTGTTTTTTTTTTAAAACCCTGTATTATTTTCTCTATAGAATAATTTTTGTAATGCCCTCTGTTTTAGTTGTTCTTAACATCCAAGTAAGTCGTTTATGAGTGTGGTTGGTTGATTGTGATGATATGATGATTTTGTGATTGTTTTATGTGATTTGATAACACTAATATTGCGACTAGATTTGAGTAATCAAATTAATTTAATTTTTAAGGTCACTTGATTGGTTTTGGATTAAATAAAGACTTAGATTCAATAATAATTGTTAGTTGTATTATCATTGGAAACTAAAGGTGAAAGTAACATAATTGTAAGGAAGCAAATTAAATGGAGATAAGGTAATTATTCTAACTAAGTGATTTAGAATAAATTAAATTATGAAATATAAAGCATAAAGTTTAATGTTAAACAATTAAAATTAGGTTGTTGTAAAATAGCATGATTTTTAAGCGGTAATTAATAATAGTCGATAATCTATTATTATGTGAAGTAATTATTTAAATATGATAAAACAATGTGTTTTCAAAGGAAAATATTGAAGATAAGATTTAAAACTGAAGTCACATTTGACGAAAAATAGAAAAAAAGTCAGAAAAGAATGAAAGAACGAATGCATGATCAGTTTATAAAAAAGAAATGGAAAATTTCTATTTTGTTTGATTTTTGGGTTTTGAAAACTAAAGTAGTTCATTATTTAATAAGGAATAAGAAGTTTGGGGGAATGGGGGAAATTTTGGGAATTTTGTACGTCGATTTCACTTATTGGGGGGGATCATTCTGAAAATCATAAGTTGGGTTTAGTTTTAAAAAAAAAAGAAAAAAAAAACCTTGCTCTACAAATTATGGGGATCATCATAATACAATGGGAAAATACTAAAGATTAGGGTATGTGCAGGATCATCATAGAAAAAAAAATCCCTTAAGTGGCAAAAAAATAAAAAAAAACAAAGTTAGGCAACTTGACATAAAAATTTGAATAAGTTATCTATATTATTTCAAAAATATGTATGAATAGAATCTATAGCAAATTGAATGTAGTTTCTATACTACTAGGTTTGTTTAAAAAAAATAAAATCTATTTGGTGAAAATTTGAAATTTCAATGCAATAGTACTTAAATTTCAGGAAAAAAATAAGAAGTAGGTGTTTGTCTGACCACCCTAACAACAATAAAATGAGAATATTTTTTTATAAGATTTTAGATATAAGTAGATGACTCATGTCCCAATGTGATGCATATTTTTTGTAATTTTTTTCTAAGTAAATAATTAATTATGATTTTTTAATTACAACTTTTAAAAAATATAAAAAACTTGTATGTTTGACCACCTTAACTTGGTCAAAACTTCATGAAACTCAATTTTCCTTTTTTTAATCCTATAGTATGTGAAGCACAGAATGTGACACATGTTTTGGATTCAAAAAATGTGATACCGTTTGAAAGCTATAAATGTTTTTCAATCAACCTATCAATGAGGACTTTAGTCATAATTTGAATAGAAAATGAATAATAATTACTTATTAAATTCAAAGTAAAGCATAATTTATATTGGTGGAAATCTGAGAATCTCTTTTAAAAACCTTTTTCATTTCATCAATTTTGGGTAAAAAAAAGGTCGTCAGCCACATACCCATCATATTGCCACTTTTTGGCCCATCAAGATCCTGCACATACCCATTACAAAAGGATCATTTAAGGGATTGGAGGATCAGTATACTATATTTTCCATTGGAGGTTTTGGGGAAGAAGATGTTGTTGCTACAAGGGGAGCTTGGTCTCGGCTCTGGGATTCTTACCTTGGCTAGCATCATTCCAGGTTGGCTCCATCATTGCTCTTTGTTTCTTTGTTTCGTCTATCCATTCAAATGCTAAGATTGTACTCGTTCATTGTGTTTGATTTTCGCGGGTAATCAGATATGCTTGGTTTATGACATGTTTGTGGTAGCCAGGATTCATTTTGATTGTAGCTTGTTCATAACTAGATTTTGTTAAGCTTTGGCATGCAAACGTATTATGTGCATACGAGTATTATTGCAGCCATCTAGATTAGTATCATCTATTGTATCCATGACATGTTCCTTTCTTTATGTGTTTTGATTCCCTTGCCTCACTCGTTTTGGCAGACCTTGTTGTTTAGTTCAGGATTGATGCTTTTTTTTTTGAGAAATTATTTATTATCATGCATCATAGGATTACACTAAAGCGCTACAACTCTTCCAATAAGACTGGTGTAACTGTTAGCGAAATTTTTGGACTAAAATTGTCCTTGAATGGTGCTTATGTTTCCTTTTATCTTTTTGAATATGGGATTTTTCTATTTACTGCCCATGTCTCTAGATGTATGTGGGTGTGTGCTAAATCAAAGTCATAACTTGATTTATACATTGTTGGGCCTGAGTAATGGTGTGTGGCCTTTCTTACCTATCCTACATGGGTTTTTCGGGATCGATGTATACCTGGAATCCTTTTAATCAAGTGTTCTTGAATAAGTCTCACCCCTTAGTGAATAATGCCACCCCTCCTTCATTCCTGCAGACTTTATGCTAGTTTGGCTAGTGAATGCATGGTTTTGGTATGTGGTGTCCACTGCTTGTTCTTTGTTGTTTAGTGAGTTTATTTGGGAAGGATTGAAATCTCCTTGGCAATTGATGTCTTGCATGCCTTGTTGAGCCACGTCATGTGTGGGTGTGGGGGCCTTTTATTTGGTTGTTTTCAGTCTTGGCTAAGTCTATCTACATGGGACAGTTGGTAGAAATCAAAACCCTATTAATCGATGTAGGCATGCCTTTGGTTTTTGGCATTGCCATGAATATTGTTTCTTCTTCTTTTAAGATGAAGTTTCTTCTAAGCCACCAACATAGCTCTCTTTCCTTTTCTGAGTCTTTCCTTACTGAAGATCAACGATGGGAGTTAATCATAGGTACCACATGTTTGACATGCTTTGAATCCTTGATTAAAAAGAAGTTTCCTTAATAAAGTTCATGTCGTTGTTCTCCTTGCATGTCACTATTTGTATGGCTGCCTTGTATTCCTTTTGAATGGCCCTCCTCTTTCTACTCCATTTACAATTTGATCGGTCCCTGATGTCGTTCCTTTTTATTTAAATAGTTAGACCTAATCTTGATGTTATGTTTCTATTATTTGTTGGGTAAATTCATTGGTGTAAATTATCTGCTAGTTAGTAAAGGTCATTCAGTTTATAGGTTAACGTTTACATGTGTGTCTTAACCATTAAAAATAGTAATCTCAATATGTATATATAGTATGTGTAGGTTCATATATATGTAACTATTTATCCCTTGGCTTTCTAATTAAAGGGTAAACTATTGCTTAGAGAGGCATAGTTAGTAAGTTATCAAAATAACCTTTTTTTGAATTCTTTTAGTATTTTAGAATGATTAAATAAGTGAACGTTGTGTGTTTTTACATATATATATATATATATAATTATGAAGGTATAGATTTTATTTAGCATGTTAGTTGCAACGGAGTTTAATTGGAGGGGAGAAAAGAAGTGTTGAATTGGGGTATTAAGGGAAGGAGTGTACACTAGATACTAGGTTTATGTACTTGTTTTAAAAAGTAAATAATAAGGTTCTATGTTTCTATAGAAGGAAGGCGTTATTTGGATAAGATTATGGGTCTTGTTGCTTGAATGTAGTTATTTTCATTTAAATAATTTAATAATGGAAATCTGATTACAATCGCTTATCTTCATGTGGTTGATTTAATTTAATCATGTTAAGGGGAATGTAAACCAGGGGTATGGATTTAAAGGTTAAGAAAAGAATGTTTTGGTATATGAAGGATTAATTGATAAGAAGATATTCTATTGAGGAGCATTAAACTCTTTATATATTTCCTTGGGAATTCAATTTGAGTTTGTGGTTATAGTTATTGGTGGGTTGCTTCAAGTAAATGATTTTTGATTTATTGTTATGTGTCTTAGTAGTTTAATGTGGAAGGAATTTTATTAATGTTTGTTGATATTTCGAGGTTTTTTGTAAAAGAAAATTTCATGGTTGTGGTGGTTGCTTGTTCATGTTGAAATAGAGATAATTTCTGACGGTTCTCTCTTGATGTGATCTTTCTTTCTTTGAATTGGTTTTGTCTTGAACTATGGAGATCCTTTTTAATTGAATTGTGGTGGAGTATGTTGGATTCTTGTGTGATAGTTGATGGTGATGTTTATGTTTCTTTGTTGAATGTGATCTTTTCTCCTTTGAATTTATACTCCTTTTGATGAATCTTGACACTTAGTTCTGTGGGAACCCTCAATGTTATGTTATCCTCCATTTAGAGTTGAGGTTATTTGATCATTAGGTTTCCAAAGGTGAGGTTAATCTTGTTTCATATTGATTCTTCATTGATTTGGTCTTTGCCAGAATTTTGATCGTAATGGTGATTTTGAGTTCAAGCTTGGGTTGCATCGTTTTATGGATGTTGTTTCATATGATTTTGGCGAGATGGTTTTTCCTCACGGATGTTCCATTTTTTGGTTCATTGTTCTTGTTGGTACAATCCCTTGGTATTGGATATTTATGTTTTGGGTTTTTAGAGAGAGTGGCTCTACATGGGGGTCGGCGCACAAAGGGGTTGTCAGGGTAACCCACATAGGGTTAGAGTAATAAGTGATAACCTAAATATTTAATTAGGGGGTGGTAGTAAAACATTAATAAGATAATTATGGATGCCTCATCCACTTGTTAGGGCTATCATAGACTAAAGGTGGGCCGAGAAGGCCGTGGTTGGCAAGATTGTTGCCTCATCTTCATGAGAGGTTAATGGTTCTGCATGAGTAACTCTATGGAGCGACACCTTGAGATAGGAAGTTAGGATAACCATAGATGGAGGCATCACCTTGAGCTAGGTTGTCTAGATAATCCATGTATAGATGGAGGTGGCACCTTGTGATGGGTTTTCTAGATAATCCATGTAAGGCCATGCGATGACACTGTCCTCTAGCATTCCCCTTGACTTGTTTTTATTGCTTACCTCTAGAAGTGGTCTATTGATATGTTTTGGCGATCTATTGTTGTTATGATTCGAAAGTGGTTTATTGTTGTTATAGTAATTTATTGATGTTATGATATTTGATTTATTGTTACTATGTTCTTAAGTGGGTTATCACTGTTATGAAGTGATTCATTGTCGTCATGTTTGATGTCATGTTTTCTGGTCATAGTTTATTGATGTTGTGACTATCCTTGGGTTTCATGTTACTCTTGTATGAAATTGATTCTTGTGGTTTCCTATTTGGATGTTCTTGGTTGAGGTCTCTTTCTTGTCAGATCCTTAGCACGGGGGGTGGGTCTTCAGACCCACATGGTCAGGTGGAACGTGCTAAGCACCCCATTGGGTCCCCAGTCAAGTATCGAGAGGTGCGGATTGGTGTCATTTACGACGACTCCAGAGTGGGATTTGTGTATATGTATGTATATATATATATATACATATATATATACCTATAATGGGATTTGTGTATATACATATATATATATATATATACATACCTATAATGGGATTTGTGTATATGTATATATATATATAGCAATACATATATTTATATTTTTTATATTTGTGGAATTATAGAAAAATATTGTGTTGATAATTTCAATGTTTGGTGATATGGTATGACTGTCTAAATTAGAAATAAGCATTGTTAACTTTAGTATATTTAATTGAATGTTTTTAGGTGAATTGATTATTTATGTTTCTTGGTTAAATTGTGCATGAAGATATGTTAAATTGTGTTTGTTGAATTATAGTATACTAGAGTACATGTAATTGTTTACTCTTGAATTTTCATTGAGTTCATTGTGGTTTTTGCTTAATTGGGTTATGGTCATCTGCGAAAAACCTTTAAGTTAGTTACACTTCTATAGAAGCGTAAATTTCTTGCTAGGAACTTCTAGAGGCATGGGGAAATGATGTTGTAATTATGATATTTTAATTTGATACTTGTCTCTATTTTGACTATAGTTGTGATCTTGAGTTTACATTTGGGTTGTACCATTTTTATGGGAGTTGATTTATATGACTTTTGGTGGGATGGTTTTTCCTCGCGGTTGTTCTATTTTTTTGTTCAATGTTCTTGTTGGTACAACCCCTTGGAATTTGATGATATGTTTTTAGTTTCTAGGGAGAGTGGCTCTACATGGGCGCGACGCACAAAGGAGCTGTCAGGATAACCCACGCTAGAGTTAGAGTAATAAGTGATAACCTAATTAATTAATTAGGGGGTGGGTTGTTAAACATTAAAAAGATAATTGTGGATGCCTTGTCCACCTACTAGTGCTTTTGCAAACTAAAGGTGGGCTGAAAAGGCTGTGGTTGGCAAGATCATTGCCTCGTCTTCATGAGAGGTTAATGGTTCCGCACGAGTCACCCTATGGGGCCGACGCCTTGAGGGGTTGTTAGGATAACCATAAATGTAGGACTGTGTGATGACACTCTCTTCTAGTTTTCCCTTGAGTCGCTATTGTTACTAACCTCTGGAAGTGGTCTTTTGATGTTATGTTTCCTTTATGTGTGCTCTTGCTTTTCATGATTTGGAGTTTAGTCTTGTCTATTTGTTTGGATGTTCTTGGTCAGGTATTCTTTCTTATTTACTCCTAGCATGGGGGTGGTCACATGGGATGTTCTATGCACTTTGTTGGGTTCCTTTTCTTGCAGTTGTACCTTTAAGTGTAGAGTTTTGTAGAGACAACTTGATCTAGAGTTTATATGTTTCCTGATGTATACTTGTACTTCAGTTATACTTTGTGTATTGATGTATTAGTCCCCCATGTGTTGGGAAGACTTATGATGTAATCTTGTGTAATGAGATGTACTTGTAGACTGATGTAATGTATAATCACATTATGTAATTCATTCTTGAACTATAATTGTAAATATCATTAATGTTGTGTTATATCTGAGAAAATATGTTCTTTATATTTCCAAGTACAATTTATTATGAATACATGTATGGTTTCTATATGGTTTATTCTTATCACATTGTTTATCCTTAATAAATATCTAAACAAAGATATGTGAATGAATGGGTTACGTTAGAAGAATTGGTAATTAATTTTATCAACTTCGTTATGGGATAGATTACATTATGTCACCTCATGTACCCCAAGGGACTTAGGTGTTTAACTTGTAATCATTAGCTATGTTAATTGCATTAATAAACTTAGTGTTATTCTGTATGTTTTCAAAAAAAAATTATTGCATTTTTAGTTGTCCTTTGGGGTTTGCATGATGAGGCGTTACAACTTGGTCTTAGAGCTAGGTTGCTAGCGTTGGGTACTCTAGGTAGTTTGAGTCCATTAGGAAACCTTTGCGTTAACTCTTGATCTCACATATACCCCAATTGATGTGCAGGATCATGCCTCGGGGTAGAGGTCATGGCCGAGGAAGAGGCCGGGGTGGTGGCCATGGAGCCAACCACCAAAGTCCATCACTATCGAGTTCCCACGGTTTAGAGTGTGAGGAACTACAGAGTTCCCAAAGAAATCTAAAAGGTGGTGGTCAGAACCCAGAACAACCAGGTTTAGATGGTCATTTGCAGCATTTACTGGAGGAGATACTGGGTTGTTTAGGCCCTAAACAAGTGGAAGAATAAAGGTTGGAAAGAGAAAGGGAGAGATCTCCTAGACGTGGGGAAATAACAACTGAACATGATGTAGTAGTGGCAGGTCACATGAGAGACCTGTTGAGAGCACGACCTCCCACATTTGATGGTTCTAGTGGGGGTCTTGAGGCAGAGACTTGGCTAATCAATCTGGATAGATGTTTTGCTATGCATCCCTATGGTAGCAATACTAGGGCTAGGTGCACCATCATGCACCTCAGAGGCTTTGCGTCTACTTGGTGGCGGCTGGAAGACCAAAAATTACATATTGACATCAACATGGTGACTTGGGAATTGTTTGTGGAGAGATTCAAGGCCCCTTTCCTTTCTGATCACTGGAGGTAGCTCAAAGCAGATGAATTCCATGAGTTAAGAAAGATGGCAATGTCCGTGGAGCAATACAAGCATCATTTTTCTAAGCTCAAGTAGTATGCAAGGATCGGTAATAATGAGGTGATGCCTATGCAGCACTTTGTCAGTGGCTTAAACGCCTGAGTCAGTGGTGGAGTTAGAGTCTTCGAACCAAAGACAATGGAAGTAGTTGTTGAGAAGGCTTGTTTGGTAGAATAAAATTTAGCAATGGCCTTGGGAGGTCACATAGGAGTTTAGATCGACAGTGCCCCAACATCAAGTTTTGGTTCTAGAGGTGGACAACCTCAAGCTACAAGGTCTTCCAGGAATTTTTGGGCACCCTCTAAGGGTGGTTCACAGCAGCAGCAGTAGACACAACCCAAACAGAACAAAATACAGTCTCAGTAGGGAGAGAAATCTCAGAGTAGGAAGAACTGAAGCTGGTAGCGAATTAGGCAAGATCGTTTTGAGCAGTTTACACAAAGCACGCAGTCGACACCTTCTCGAGGCAATTTATAGTAGTTGAGTACACCGTCTGGTGTTAGAGGTTTTGGACGAGGCACGGGTTGTCTCTCTTGTGGGAAAAAAGGACATATTGTGAGACAGTGTCCACAAAGGAGCACTACAAGTTTTAGTGAGAGACCAGCTACTTCTGAGCCGACAGTGGGTGATGCAGGTAGAGCACATCAGGTATTTGTGGCAGTGGACAATTGCCAAGCTGAACATCAGGGCACTATAGTTGAGACATCAGGTGTGTTGTATGGCACTAGCATTTCAATTCCTTTTTATTCTGGACAATTAGATTCATTCATTTCTCCTTTGGTAGTAGAGCATTGTAGACTAGTGCTAGCAAGGCAAGTGTTAAGTGGCATGTCGAATTGGCCTCCAGGGAAAAGGTAGCGGTTGAGTCACTAGTTCAAGGATGTAATTTGCAAATTGGTTCATATGATGTGGTCCTAGGTATGGATTGGTTTAGTTCCCACCATTCCATAATTGATTCTCGACGTAAGGCTATGTGTTGTGTTGACGATGCGGGTAATGAGGTTGAGATCATTGGCATTCAAAGACCTATCTCACTACGTTTGATCTCAGCTATATAATTAAAAAGGTGCTTTAGATAGGGTTGTCAGCTATTTAGAGTGTCTATCAATGATTTGGACTCAGAAGAGAGTCAAGGGATCTCATTGGATGACTACCCCCTTCTTAAGGAATATTCTGATGTTTTTCCAAGTGAAATTCCAGGGATGCCACCAAAGCATGACATTGACTTCAAAATCGATCTTGTCTTTGGAGCTGAGCCTATATCTCGAGCTCCATATTGGATCAAAACACAAGAATTGCAGGAGCTCTGTTTCCAACTAGAGGAACTTTTAGAAAAATGATTCATCTATCCTAGTGTTTCCCCTTTGGGAGCACTAGTTATATTTGTAAAAAAAGAGGATGGTTCACTCCGATTATGTATTGATTACAGGAAGCTCAACAAAGTGACGATCAAGAATCGGTATCCTTTGCCGAGAATTGATGACTTCTTCGATCAGATAAAAGGAGCTCAAGTTTTCTCCAAGATTGATGTTAATTCTGGCTATCATCAATTGTGAATAACTGAAGCTGATATTCATAAAACTACATTTCACACTCGTTATGGGAATTATGAATTCACTGTTATGTCGTTCGGGTTAACAAATGGACCATTAGTTTTTATGAGCCTGATGAATGGAGTCTTCCAAACCTATTTAGATAGGTTTGTGTTGGTGTTTCTTGATGACATCCTAGTTTACTATAGATCAATGGAGGAGCACATGGAAAATCTGAGGTAGGTATTACAATGCTTGAGGGACAATCAGTTGTTTGCTAATTTGGCTAAGTGTGAGTTCTACAAAACTGAAGTGAAATACTTGGGGCATGTCATCTCAGGTGCAGGTATCATAGTGGATCTATCAAAGATCTAAGCTATTGTTGATTGGCCAACACCCAAGAATGTTCCAGAGATTCACAGTTTTATGGGGTTAGTAGGCTATTATCAGTGGTTTATATAGGGATTTTCAAGGATCACATATCCCATCACTTCCCTTCCGAGAAAAGGGAAGAAGTTCATTTGGTTAGATTAGTGCCAGTCAGCATTTGAGACTCTTAAGGACAGGTTGACTAGTGCACCATACTATCGGTTCCTGATCCTACTGGGGATTTCGTGGTGTGCACTAATGTCTCCTTGGAGGGCTTAGGAGCCATCTTGATGCAAGAAGGATGTGTAATTGCATATGAATCTCGTAAGCTCAAGGATCATGAGCTAAATTACCCCATGCATGACTTGGAGTTAGCCGCAATGGTTCATTTCCTTGTGAGATGGAGACACTTCTTATTGGGTCATAGGTTGAAGCTTCACATTGATCATCACAGTTTGCAATACATTTTTACATAGCCGAACCTGAATGCTAGGCAGAGGAGATGGATGGAATTCCTCTGCGAATATGACTTTGAGGTCAAGTATGTTTAGGGAAAGCAAAATGTAGTGGTGGATGCTTTGAGTCGACGGAGACATGAGATTTCTGTAGTGGCTCTTGAGGTGGATTTGAGGAGTCAAGTTCTCGTAGCACTTTCCACAGATAGCTAGAATCAAGAAGTGAAGTCAAAAATTGAATTAGGCATAGATTTAGAAGGAAAGTTTGCAGGGTACTCACTAGAGTCGGATGGTCTTTTGAGGTATTTGGTTCGCATGTACGTGCCTTCTGCTAAGGGTCTTCAGACTCTAATTATGACTGAGGCACATTGAGCTCCTTACTCTACTCACCTGGGAGTTAAGAAGATGTATGCAGATCTTCGTTTACTATACTTTTGAGCTGGCATGAAGAGGGATATTGCAGATTTGGTGGCTAGATGTTTGGAATGTCAAAGGATCAAGGCAGAACACCAGCATCCCGCAAACCTTTTATAGCCTCATCTCATTTCAGAATGGAACTGGGACATAATTTTTGTAGACTTTATTGTGGGATTGCCTATGACTTCTCGACATCATGATGCTATCATGGTCACAGTTGACAGATTGACCAAGGTGGCACACTTCTCCCCCGTTTGATCATCTTACACTGCTTCTTCTGTAGCTAGAATCTTCATGGAAGATATTGTTCATCTGCATGGTATTCCACGAAGAATCATTTCTGACAGAGATCCATTGTTTACATTTGCATTGTAGACATCATTGCAGTGTGCCTTACGAACTCAACTGAACTTTAGTTTTGCTTACCATCCTGAAACAGATGGTCAGACAAAGAGAGTTAATCAAGTTCTTGAGGACATGCTTCATATGTACATGATGGATCAACAGTCACGCTGGGAGGATTATTTGCATCTGGTGGAGTTTTCCTAGAACAATGGATATCATAGCTCAATTGGTATGGCTCCCTTTTAGGTGCTATATGGTCATCCATGCAGAACCCCATTAAGTTGGGACCGTCTTGAGGACAAAGTTCTCCTAGGTCCTGAAATGATTCAGGACATGGAATAGCAGGTAGCTCGCATCAGAGAGCATCTTGTGGTAGCTCAGGATAGATAGAAGAAATATGCTAATGCACATAGAGTTGACTATCAGTTCTCTATTGGTGATTGAGTTTTTCTGAGAGTGCGACCGTGAAAGAGCCCAATTCGTTACAGAAAGGGTTCCAAGCTCGCACCTCATTTTGTAGGACCATTTGAAGTTTTGGAGAGGATTGGCCCCATTGCTTATCGCCTAGCATTTCCACCCAGTCTATCTTGGATTCATGATGTTTTTCATGTTTTAGTTCTTAGGCCATATTATCCAGATGTTACTCACGTACTTGATTGGAATTCTCTTCAGGTAAAGGATGAGAAACTAGCACTCGAGCTTGTGGTCGTGCTACAACATTGGAGACTCGCCCTCAAGGGTAGAGATATTGAATAGGTGTAGGTTCAGTGGGACCCGAATGATGAGACTTCGGCGACATGGGAGGATGCATCTCGTATTAGAGAGGCTTACCCATATTTATTTAGTGGCTTCCAAGAGTAAGCCAAGTTTTAGGGGGGAGAATGTAATACCCATCATATTGTTGATACTCTTTTGTGTTGGTTCTGTACTTGGTTTGTAATGGTGATTAGTTCACCAGATTGGTTGTGTGTAGATTCATAGTTTGGTTGGTTTGTTGCACTTGACATTACTTATGACGTTTGATGATACATTACATGGTGATTATATCATTTGGCTATGCTATGGTTTTCTTTAATAATATATGTGGTGATGTTATGATTCTATGTTGCCATGTTTTCTGATGTGTTTTCTAGTGAGTCTTGGTGAAAGGAAAGAGTGGCATCACTCGCTCGCGATTGCCCTGCTACCTCGTGATTACCTTTCATTATGTGTCTGTAATGGAGATTTACATGCTACTTGACATTTGTTTTTATGCAGGATGCATGTACAGGACACTGACCCCACCTACTTGTCAAGTTTGAGCGTGTCCCATAAATCCAACGGGTATGATGTTGAAAAGGGAGTTGATAAGGAAGTGTCCCCGTCCCAAGTCTGTCACCTCGTTGTGAGTCTTACGGTGTTGTGGTCTTGACCTTGTCTCTGTTTTAGTATTGGTTGTTGTTAATTATTTATTTATTTTTGGATAGTTGTTATTTAATTAATCTTTATTTTATGTCTAATTAATTAATGTTCTTTAATTGATATAATTATTTGCAAGTAATTGTAGTTAAGTTAATTGGTTAAATTTTCTTGATTGAGTGAATAGTTTAAATAAAAATATTAGATGCTATTATTTGAATTAGAATTTTAAATTTGCATAAAGTAAATGTAATTAATTCTTGAATTTTTAAATTAATTAAATAGCATAAATTCTTTATTATTATCAAAAGAAAATAACTAAAAGTTAGTTAAAAGATATTTATTTAATAGTTACAAGAGTGAGTGGAAATTGAATGAAAAAACTCTTGTTAAAAAATATTTCCAGAGAGAATATTGGCCACAACTGTGAAAGGAAAGAAGTCACTTCATGGAGGAAATTGGCTCGAGAATTGTTTTTTTGGTTTTTGGTTAAAACTTAGAAGGGGTTTTTAGGAATATTTTTTTTGGGCTCATATTTTGCATCTTTCTAGAAGTGGAGATTTTGAAAAGGGTTGTGGAAATTGATCTCTAAAGGTGAAGCTTTTCTCCAACCCTCATTCCTTCAAGCCTCAAGAAAATAGGTTCCTTTACTGTTTATTTAGTTATTTTGTTGCTTTGAAAAGATTGCCTGAACAAATTTTATTCTGTAGAATTTTTTTTAATTTTGTAAAAGTTGAGAAATTATCTGTACAAGAGGAAATGATTATTTTGTAGAAGCTTTTTTTTTTTTTAAATTGGAAAAATTGTTGGAAATTGTCGTGAATCAGTTAAAATCCTCTGTAGAAAAGTTTGTTGAAAGCTTCTCTATAGAAAAGTTTGTTAAAAAGCTTCTCTATAGAAAATTTGTTGACGGATTCTATGTATGAAGTTTTGTTGTGATTATTTTACTGCCTGTGTAGTAAAATTTATAGTGAAATCATAGAACCTCGTAAAAGTTTATTTTTAAAACAATAGAAAAATACAAAGGAAAAACAATAGAGATATTTTGAAATCTCTTAATTTTTGGGTTTGAAAACCTTCCTGTTAAAATTGGGGAAAACCCATATCCAGATTGACTATAGAAGAATATGATTTAAATCTATTTTTCCAAATTAGTTTGTTTAGCTAGAAAAATTTGAAAACCTCTATGAAAATTTTCTTAACAATTTCTATAGAAAACTTTTGTGTAAATAATTTATTTTCTATTGGAAAATCTTGCTAAAATTTTCCCGAATGAAACTATATATATATATATATATAATAGGAATATGTTCTAGAAAATATTTTGAAGAAATTTGTTTTTTTTTTAAAACCCTGTATTATTCTCCGTACGGAATAATTTTTTTTTTAAATTACAAAATAAAAATTAGTTTCGGGTTGGGGAGGGGTGGTGGCGCCGAATGCACCCCCGCCCCTGCTTTGCATGCAACACATGTTGTGGGGAACGCAGCCTATGGCTATTGGGTGCAACCATGGGTGGGGTTGCGGCCTCTCCATGTGATGAGGGGTCTACAGCCTTCCCCTACACTTTTTGCTATTAAGTTTAAGTTAATTTAGATTGAAATTTAATTTTATTAATTATGTTTTTAATTATATATATATATAATGCATATATGTATATATATATAATTTAATATATATGTTTATGTATGTGTATATATATATATAGGTAGATATAAGTAATGGTTATATGGTTAATTCCATAATGTTGGTTTAAATATTTGAGTTCATATATATATATATATACCTATAATGGGATTTGTGTATATGTATATATATAGAAATACATATATGTATATTTTTATATTTGTGGATGTAACACCCCTCATGTTGTTGATACTCTTATGTGTTGATTTTGTACTTGGTTGTGTGGGTGATCAGTTCACCGTTTTGGTTGTGCGTGGATTTATAGTTTGGTTGGTTTGCTGCACTTGATACTACATATATGTTGTTGGATGATACATCTCATGGTGATTATGTTATATAGTTATGTTGTGGTGTTCCTTAATAATATATGTGGTGATGTTGTGATTTTTATACTATTATGGTGTTTGATGTGTTTGCTAGTGTGTCTTGGTGAAAGGACAGAGTGGCATCACTTGCTTGCAAGTGCCCTACTACCATGCGATTACCTTTCACGGTGTGTTTGTAATGGAGATTTACATGATACTTGATGTTTTTTTCTATGCAGGATGCATGTACTGGACATCGACTCCACCTGCTTGTTAGGTTTGAGTGTGTCTCATAAACTCAACGGGTTTGATGTTGAAAGGGGAGTGGTTAAGAAAGTGTTCCCGTCCCAAGTTTGTCACCTTGTTGTGAGTCCAATGTTGTCCTTGTCTCAAACTCGTCGTTGTTTGTGTTTGTGTTACTATTGATTATTTATTTTAGTATGTAAATATTTGTGATTTAATTAATTTTTATTTTGTGTGATTAATTAATGTCTTTAGTTGATATAGTTATTTGTAGATAATTATGGTTAAGATAATTGAATAATTTTCCTAATTAAATGGATAGTTTAAATAAAATATTAGTTGCTTTGATGTAAATTAGAATGTTAAATTTGCTTAAGGTAGCAGTATTGATTTTTGAATTCTTAAGTTAATTAAATAGCTCATAATGTTATATTATTATTAAAAGAAAAATAAATAAAATAATTAAAAATTAGTTAATTCTTTTATTAGAGGATTTATGGGAATAAGTGGGGAATTTAATGAAATTATTGTTGGAAAATATTCTCATAGAGAATATTGGCATGGGGCAACAAGAATTTCTTCACGGGAAAATTTTGGCTAGAGAATAGGGTGTGTGTGTGGGTTTTGGGGGTTTTCTGGTTTTTAAAAAAAATCTGAGAAGGGCTACAGTAGATTTTGGACTTGTATTTTGCCTCAGGCTAGAGGTGAAGCTTCTGGGAAGAATTTAAAAGATGGAAGTTCTGGAGGCAAATCTTTGCACAACTCTTGCTTCTTTAGGCTTCTGAAAACAGGGTCTTTACTTTCTTTTGTTTAAATGGTTTCTTGCTTTGAAAAGTTTGTCTGTTATTGTTTGTGTAAGAGGAAATTGCTGTGATCTCTGAAGAAAATTTATTAGAAGTTCCTTTGTAGAAAATTGTGTTCCCGGCTGTTGAAATATTGTCATTGTTATTTTGTTACCTCTGTAGAAAACTTTTACAGTAAAATCAGAGAACCTCATGAAATGAAATAAATTCATTGTTAAAACAGTAGAAAACCTCTGTAGATTTGTAAATGATATTCTCTGGTTAAACTCAAGAAATTAGAAACCTCTGTGTCATTTTCTAAATATTTTTATTTTCCTATGAACTCAGATTTGTCTGAGAATTTTTATATATAGATATATTATTAAATATATGTTTAGAAATTTTTTCTAAGAAATCATTTTCTTTCTGTACAGATTTTTTTTTTAAAAAATAAAAAAATATAAATAAAAACGAATTGGGGAGGGGAGGGTCGGCTGGAGCCGCACCTCCCCACACCCCAAGGTGTGGTGCACAACCACTAGGGCTGCGCACAATAGCAAAAGGCTGCTGGGCGCAGCCTTGGTGGGGCTGCGACCTCCCCACAGGGAGGATGCAACCCTCCACTATGACTTCATTCTTTTTAAAAGAAAATAAATTTATTTAAATTTGTTGCTTTGTTTATTGGATATTTAAGTTTTATAAATATTAAATTCAAATCAAAATTAAATTTCTAATTATATATATATATATATATATGTATATGTATATGTATATATATATGTGTGTGTGTGTGTGTGTCTGTGTGTGTGTGTGTGTGTGTGTATGTATATGTATATTTATATAATTATATGGATTATATTTATTATGTTAATTTAAAATTGTGATAGTAGATGAAATATATATATATATATATATATTCACTTGGTCAAATTATGGAAAAATATTATATGAGTTATTTATTTTGACTTTATGCTGTTACTAGATTAATTGAAAGAAAATATTTTACCAAAACCATTTGAATGCTTTATTTAACGAAATAGTTTGAGTTAACTGATAGTTAACTTCCATGGAGGATAACGTGCAAAGAGTTACCTTTAAATGTGATTGTTAAGAATAGAGAATATGCATTTTAAAACAAAACCTTGTTGTTGAATAATTAGTTAATCCTTTGACTTTCTTGAGTTCCTTATTGAGTTTCTTGAGTTGGGATATCAACATGTGGGGACCCTTAAGTTAGTTAATCTTTTTTATGGGAAATAAGATTATTGTTAAAACTTCCAGAGGTATGGAAAATGGTGGTTTATTATGTGACATTTTTATTTGATACTTGTCTCGATTTTAACTACAATTGTTAACTTGATTTTACATTGGGTTGTACCATTTTTTTATGGGAGTTGATTTATATGACTTTTGGGTGAGAAGGTTTTTTCCTCGCGAATGTTCTATTTTGTGTTTAGAGTACTTGTGGGTACAACCCCTTGGAATTTTTTGTTGTGTTTTGGGTTCTAGGGAGAGTGGCTCTATGTGGGCGCCGGCGCACAAAGGGGTTGTCAGAATAACCCATGTTAGAGTTTGAGTAATAAGTGAAAACATAACTAATTAATTAGGGGGTGGGTAGTTAAACATTAATAAGATAATATGGATACCTCATCCTCCTATTAGAGCTTTCATAGTCTAAAGGTGGCTGAGAAGGTCGTGGTTGGCCTAATCGTGACCTCGTCTTCACGAGAAGTTCACAATTCCACATGAGTCACCCTATGGAGCGGCGCCTTGAGATAGGCAGTCATGATAACCATAGATGGAGGCGGAACCTTGTGATAGGTTGTCTGGATAATCCATGTAAGGCCATGCGATAACACTCTCCTCTAGCATTCCCTTTGTGTTATTTTATTGAAATCCTCTGGAAGTGGTCTATGGTTATGATTTGGTGTTTCATTGTTGTCATGTTTGGGAAGTGCTCTTTGATGTTATGTTTTCCTTTATGTGTGATTTATCATTCCATGCTTGGAGTTTAGTCTTGTGTGTTTCTTTAGATGTTCTTGGTCGGGGATCCTTTCTTATCTACTCCTAGCACAGGGGTGGTTGGGTGGAACGTGCTATGCACCTCGTTGGGTTCCCTATTTTGTAGATGTACCTTTCAGTGCAGAGTTTGTTGAGACAACTTGATCCAGAGTTATATACTTCTAGATGTATTTTTTTGTACTTTTGTCATACTTTTTATATTGATATGTTACTCTCCCATGTATTGGGTAGACTTATGTTGTAACCTTGGATAATTGCTCAATGAGATTTATTGGTAGAATGATGTATTGTATATCACATTTGTAATTCATGCTTTATTCATAATTGTTAAAATAATCTTGGCATTGTATTATGTTTGATTAAATAAGTTCTTTATATTTCCAAGTTAAATTTGCTATGAATACATTTATGGTTCCTATATGGTTCGTTCTTGTCTTAATGTTTAAATGGAAGAGTTACGTTAGTAGAATTGAAAGTTACTTATATCAAATTTGTTGCTAGTTAGATTATGTAATGTCACCTCGTGTACCCCAAGGGACTTAGGTGTTCAACTTGTAATCGTAGTTATGTTAGTTGCATTAGTAAACATAGTGTTTATACTTTATGTTTTAAAAAAAAAAATTGTTTCTTTTTTAGTTGTCCTTTGGGGTTTGCGCGATAGGGCGTTATAGTGGAATTATAGAAAAATCATGTGTTGATAATTTCAATGTTTGGTTATATGGTATGATCATCTAAATTAGAAATAAGCATTGTTAATTTTAATAGATTTAATTGAATGTTTTTAGGTGAATTGATTATTTATGTTTCTTGGTTAAATTATCCATGGAGATATGTTAAATTATGTTTGTTGAATTATAGTATACTAGAGTACATAATTGTTTACTCTTGAAATTTCGTTGAGTTCATTATGGTTTTCGCTTAATTAAGTTATGGTCATTTGGGAAAACCTTTAAGTTAGTTACACTTCTATAGAAGCTTAAATTTCTTGTTAGGAACTTCCAGAGGCATGGGAAAATGATGTTGTAATTAAGATCTTTTAATTTGATACTTGTCTCTATTTTGACTATAGTTGTGATCTTGAGTTTACATTTAGGTTGTACTGTTTTTATGGGAGCTGATTTATATGACTTTTGGTGGGATGGTTTTTCCTCGTAGTTGTTCTATTTTTTGGTTCAATGTTCTTGTTGGTACAACCCCTTGGGATTTGATGATATGTTTTGGGTTTCTAGGGAGAGTGGTTGTATGTGGGCCCCGACACACAAAGGGGCTGTTAGGATAACCCACATTAGAGTTAGAGTAATAAGTGATAACCTAATTAATTAATTAGGGGGTGGGTAGTTAAATATTAACAAGATAATTTTGAATGTCTCGTCCACCTGTTAATGCTTTTGCAGACTAAAGGTGGGATGAGAAGGCCATGGTTGGAAAGATTGTTGCCTCATCTTTACAAGAGGTTAACGGTTCTGCACGAGTCACTCTATGGGGCTGACGCCTTGAGGGGTTGTCAGGTTAACCATAGATGGGGACCAATGCCTAGAGAAAGGCAGTTAGGATAACCCATGTAGGACTGTACAATGACACTCTCTAGTTTTCCCTTGAGTTGTTATTGTTGCTAACCTCTGGAAGTGGTTTTTTGATGTTATGTTTCATTTATGTGTGCTCTTGCTTTTCATGATTTGGAGTTTAGTCTTGTGTATTTGTGTGTATTTGTTTGGATGTTCTAGGGTGGGGATCCTTCCTTATTTATTCCTAGCACGGGGGTGTTCGGGTGGAATGTGCTACGCACCCTGTTGGGTTCCCTATCTTGCAGTTGTACCTTTCAATGTAGAGTTTTGTAGAGACAGCTTGATCCTAATTTTATATGTTTCCTGATGTATACTTGTACTTCAGTTATACTTTGTGTATTGATGTATTACTCCCCCATGTGTTGGGAAGACTTATGATGTAATCTTATGTAATGAGATGTACCTGTAGACTGATGTAATGTATAATCACATTATGTAATTCATTCTTGAACTATAATTGTAAATATTGTTAATGTTGTGTTATATCTGAGAAAATATGTTCTTTATATTTCCAAGTACAATTTATTATGAATAAATGTATGGTTTCTATATGGTTTATTCTTATCACATTGTTTATCCTTAATAAATGTTTAAATGAAGATATGTGAATGAATTTGTTACGTTAGTAGAATTGGTAATTACTTTTATCAACTTTGTTATTGGATAGATTATGTAATGTCACCTCGTGTACCCCAAGGGACTTAGGTGTTTAACTTGTAATCATTAGCTATGTTAATTGCATTAGTAAACTTAGTGTTTATTCTCTATGGTTTTAAAAAAAAAAATGTTGTGTTTTTAGTTGTCCTTTGGGGTTTGCGCAATGGGGCATTACATTAATTGGAGAAATGTTGATGAAATAAAAAAATGTTGAAAAATATTTTGATTCTATTGTTCATGTATGGAATCCATGGCTAGACCCACATCAACGAAACATACATGTATGTTATTAATTATCAATTATGTATTCTTTTTACAATATATGATACTTAAAATTTTGTTATTTAATTAATAAAATATGTTATATCATGAATGACAGGTCCTACAAAATTTTACACAACATCCATACCTTCAAAATACACAACTAAGCCAAATAGACTTGGCACATGACTATGAAGAATTGCTCAATTGTGTTGAATGCCATACAATGTGTAAAGATGGTGCTTTCCTTTGAAAAAAAGAGGAAGAATCGTTTGTAGGTAAGATATTTATACTTTCATATATTTTGTACCAATAAATAGCTAAAATGTTTATATAAGCTAACAATTTACTCTTTTTTTGTAGGTACAATGCACCATGGCCATTACATCTAGATGGATCAAAATTATTTGAAGATCTAACCACAAGAGATAAAGTATATGAACCTACAAGAAATGATGATCGAGTAAACACATATAATCATAATATAATTTAGTTATGGAGAGAAAATGTAGATTGGCAACCAATTCTTTTGAGACATGCTGTAATAAATTATATTGCAAAGTATGCAACAAAAGCATAAAAGAGTTTGGAAACTTATCATTAAATATTAATGTGACTTACAAATATTGAAAACCTAGATGAAGCAGCATCAAAGGCGTACATGAGACTTCTAACAGAAACCCTCATTGAGAGAGACATTGGAGCATAAGAAACATGTCATATGTTATTGGAGTTTCCATTGGTTGAATGTAGTAGAGTATTTGTCACATTAAATGTTTCAAGAGAGGTGTTCAAGCCAGTGCTAAAAAATGAAGAAAATGATGATGATGGACATCTAAAAAATTTCATTGAAGGATACATGGACAAACCATATGCAATGGAAAGTATCACACTTATAGATGTAGCTAGATCTTGGAAATATAATGCCAAAAGAAAAAGAGATAACAAATGGGAACCAAGGACTATGGAAGCTATTGTAAGAGTGTTTCCAAGATTTACCACCATACCTACACGTCAATTAGAAAAGTGGGTTGATTTTTGTTGGTTAGATTTATTGTTGTATAATCCATTTTGTAATATACAAAGGGATGTTGGACTTGATGATAATACAATGATGAAAAATTGGGACTCACTCAATTATGATCCATGTCATTCATAATGAAGAATTATTTCAAATGAAATTGAAAATCACAATGATTCTGAAGATGAGGATAATTACCAAATGATTAGAATATAATTGAACATGAGTGGGAGATCATATCAAGATTACACCATGGACATATTATGGATGCAACAGAAATAGATATGTTAGGAAGAAGATATTCATAGAAAAACTCCATTGAGTGCTGACTATCAAGGAGAAGATTACAAAAATAATGCAATAAATTTTATCAACACTATGAAAGAAAATGGCTTACTGATACCTAATGATATGTTGTCAACTATATCATATGGAACATTAGGTGCTAAACAAAAAAACACTTGATATTATTGTGTCACATTATAATCAACAGGATAATATCGTGCCACTATACATGACAATTCAAGCAACAGCTGGAATAGGTAAATCATATTTTATTAATGCAATTCTTCAAGCTCTTTATGATGCATCACAGCCAAAACGTTCTCCCTTATTATTACTAGCACCAACTAGAGTTGCAACCTTTAACATTGGTGCATCAACAATTCATTCAACTTTAAGAATACCTATTGCAGATTTTGTTGAATTAGAGGGAACAAGGCTCACAAGTCTTCAAGAAGAAATTCAACATATAAAATAAATATTAATTGATGAAATGAGTTTTATTGGAATAAATTTGTTACAAAATATTGATTCAAGACTACATCGGGCTTATCCTAAAAAATAAAACATGAGTTTTGGTGGAAGGTCAATCATTTTGGTGGGAGATTTGGGACAACTACCTCTTGTAAATGAAAAACCACCTTATGATAGTAATGTACATGCAAAAATATTATTGGAAGAGTTTAATATAGTTGTTACTTTGGATAAGGTGTTCAGACAAGAAGGTGAAAGTGAAGACCAAAAAAGTTTTTTCCAATTACTCACAAATATTAGAGATGCACATCCAACCATAGATGACTAGAAATTACTCATGACAAGAACAAATGCTTCATTACATCCAACAATTAAGGAGGAGTTTGATAATAATATTCATCTATTTGCAACAAATGATAATGTACATAGCCATAACAGAAAAAAGTTACATTCATTAAGAAGACCAGTAGCCCATAGCATTGCAACCAAAGAGGTAGCGCTAATCCAACAGAAGGTCAGAATGATGAATTGGATGTTGAATTATTAATTTCAAAGGATGCAAGGGTCATGTTAACATCTAATTTGTGGATACAAGCAAGTCTTGTGAATGGAGCTTTAGGATACATCAAAAATATCATATACAAATCTGGATGTGGCCCACCAGATCTACCTACATATGTTATGGTTGAATTTGATAATTACTCTGGAATTCCTTTTGAAGATGCATCTCCAAATTTAATTAAAATTTCATCAATACAAAGGTGTCGCACATGTCAATTGCCCCTATGATTGGCTTGGGCACTAACGATCCACAAATCACAAGGATTAACTCTTTCCAAGGCAACAATTGATATAGGAACAAGAGAAAGGGCAGGATTAACATTTTTTGCTATATCACGTGTTAAGTCTTTGGATGGAATTAGAATCTCACCACCATTTACATATGATCATTATGAAAAAATGAAGACAAGAAAGCAACTCACCAAAAGAAAATCAGAAGAAGAAAGACTAAAATCTTTGGAAACATAACATTTTTATGTGATGTATTTATTTTTCAAGTGAACTCTTCTATTAACATTGATATTAAATTTTGGTATAAAAGATTAATTGTCTCATTCATTATGAATTCCTATTGTGAAAATCTCTTTGTCCATTTGAATAAATATGATATGAATCATGATTTGTAAAGTATTATAATTATTTATTTAAAACAAAGTATGTGTTAAATTATTATTTTACATTGTGCGTTGTAGATGCTACTAGCTTAGATATCTTCTATACATCTATCTAAAATACGCCGAGATATATCAGTCTCGAGGTGCCTATCTATTCTCAATAACAATTTAAAATAGGCGCCTCGAGATTATATCTCTCAGCGTATTTTAGATAGATGTATATAAGATATCTAAGCTAGTTAAATAATATATTAAATTTTAGAATTTATAGCTAAAAGTCATAATAGATAATCTAATAATATAAAATAAATAAAATAAGGAATTTAGATTGAATTTAATTCATGAATATATTATTTAAAATGCTATAAATATATTTGTTAGATTTTTTAAATAGTAGGTTTTTGTCTAGATAAATGCCATGGAATCTATGAAATATTTTATATACATAATCAAGGTCGAGCTCCTTGCTAGTAATAATAATGTGGAGGGTTTTTGATTGTGTTTATTAAAATTAAAATTTAATAATAGGAAGATAATTAATTTAGTTTATATATAATTTAGTTAAATTTAGAATAAATAGTTAAAAAGTATTTTATTTTCGTTTATAAGGATGTAAGAAAAAATCTTAGTTTTCATTTATTAAGAATAAATTTGCCATTATTACTACTTTAATTCAAGTTTTAAATACTAAATTTTGTACCCATTTGAATACTATAGTATTTATATACCATTTATTATTATTATTTTTTATACTAAATTTTGCTACTACTAAATTTTGTAAAAATTAAATTTATTTGAGCAAAACCTATTCATCGTTTTCTACCCATTGTCCTATTGCTTTAAAAATATTGTATTTTTTTTTTTATAGAATAATTATATTCTTCTATAAAAAATTAGCATTCTTCTTTTAATATATATATTTTTAAATGATATTTATTATTATATATTACATATATTATGTTTTATAATAATAATACAATTTAAATTTGAAATTTAATATACAATTAAATTAAAAAAAAGCTTTAAATATTTAGCATATTCAATTTTATATTCTTAAAATACTTTTACAATTTTATATTATATAAAATTTATATATGCTATATACTAATAAATAAATACTATACTATTATATCATATTATATTATATTTTAAATACTGCATTATTTATATATTTAATTTGTACTATTTATTATAGTATAAATATATTATGTTTTATAATAATGAAAAAGACACAATTAAATAATAAATAAGCTTTAAATATTTAGCATATTCAATTATTATATTCTTAAAATACATTTACAATTTTATATTCTATAAAATTTATATATGCTATATATAATAATAAACACTATACTATTATATAATATTATATTACATTTTAAATACTACATTATTTATATATAACAAAATTTATATATATAATTTATAATGTTTATTATATTTAAATTAATATTATATAATAGTATATTATAGAATTATATATTCCTTTTATTATAGTATTTATATATCATTTATTGTATTCATTTTAATACTTTATATTATATTGTAGCATTTTGTATACTTATTCCATATAATTTACTATATTTATATATTTAATATTAATTTTAAATTATATATATTTCTATTATATACTTTATTTTATATTACACTATATACTATATAAATAATATTATATATGTAAAACCCTGTCCCACAACCTAGAGGACGATGCACACTGCGGAAGCACAACTATTTTTTTTTAAAAGGTAAAACAAGACGAGTAAAGTATCCTACTCTAACCACATACATCCTCTAGGCCACGCAATGCGTCTACATGTGAACACCATTACTTATAAAATTAAACCAACCATAGCATATGAATATTAAACTCAAGATACAACTTACAACAAAGCATTAACCATTTCAAGATAAATCTAACACATAGAAATGTATTGAAACATATTTCCACAGATACACCATTACGTCCAATAATGAATAGATCATAAATATCATTACAATTACATCACAAGGTTCACCTCGATACAATTGAGGTATTACAATTATTCATAATGATCCACAGTTACAATAAAGAAAGAGAAGAACAACTCCAGAGAACCACATGAGCTCCTCGAACAAGAAAATCTCGCCATCACAAACAAAAAGAGAAACTCAATAGTGTAAGATGCACGCCACCCAACCATTTGGTACCCATAGGCCCAGCCCCTATGCTAGGAGATAGTAACAGGAAACCAAGACAACCTATTACCTCTAGACACAGACAACATACAAAAATACTCACATTATAGATAAACAAGAATTAGGGTCACATTGCTTCCAGAATCACTAAATCAAGTACAATCACAATATAAATAATCTGACTGTTGACATAGGAGGAGTGTCATCACAAAGGTTGCATGGGTTGTCCAAAGGAGATCTTCCTAGGTCTCGGCCCCCCTCTAGGGTTATCCTGGTAACCTCTCACGATTCCGGCCCCACATGCACACCAGTGCAAAATCGGTTATCTTTCAAAAAGATAAGATAATGATCTAGCCATTTCAGGTCTTCTCGACTCATCTCAAGTCTCATACAAGCCCTTGAGCCAATGAGGGAGGCTAAATATCTTGTTAATGTAAAAAGCTACTTTATCCCTAATATAAGTTATTTTTAATTTCCACTTGATTAAACTAACTCCCACACGAGTTGTCCTGGGACCACTTTGTGTCCCGGCCCTCGTTAAAAGCCACTCCCCTATCAACAACACAATAACTCATATTACATACCAAGGGTAGATAGTGCACTAAGAACTGACAACAATAACCCATACACCTCAAAAGGTAACACATCTCTATGGATGTCCAATATAGAAATCCAATATGTGCACTACCCAAGAAACTCAAAGGGTGAACTAAAGTTACCACAACCCTTTCACAAGTACAACTCTGGAAGACTTAGATTCACATAATGATACACAATTACAGAAACATGTGCTTTTAAATACAAATTCAAGAAAATAACCATCAATATCCTTCGTATTTCCTAAATCCATTGCAATCACCTTCACATACTAAAACACACCGTTTAAATATAATTCTATTCAATAATTTCATACTGTTCCAAAACAATAGTTTAGTTTTCCAAACCACAATTATAGATAAACAAATCTCAACCTTCTAATTGAAATCACTTCATTAAATAAATACAAATAATACTTCCATGCACTTAACCATTCAATATTTCATTAAAATAAATAATTTATTATCAAATATTTAAATATATCTACATATATATATATATATATATATATATATATATATATATATATATATATATATATATATATATATATATATATATATATATATAATTATATATGTATATATACAAATATAATAAACATATTACTTATAAATAATATTGAAGACATTTAACTTAAACACATATATTATATATAAAATTCGTATTAATTCAAAATTCCCAGCAAACAAAACAACCACCGCATACGCATGCGCCCAGGCGCTGCCCTAGCTGCAGACTCCCCACGCAGGGTTCACTACCTGTGGGCAGCACTTCCCCCCACATGGGTGTGGGGAACATTGTACACAACAGTGCACCCCAGCATGGGTGCGGCTGGGGTTTCCAAACCCCTGACCCCCATTCACTATCAAAAATTTTAATTTTTTTTAAACAAATAAAAACCTACGGTGACGAAATTTCGTCGTATGGCGATTTCGAATTCGTCTCTCAATAAATTCACAGTGCTATTAAAAAATGCACAACAATATTAATATAAGATATATAAATATATATGGATGCATATATATTGTAATATATATCTATATATATATTCTTATATATAATTAATTCAATCACAGGTTTAAGTTGAGCAATAATATTTCACAGAGGAAATTTTTTCTATAGAAAGCTATAAATTTCATTTTTCCTCAGATAACCAAAAGATTAGGGAAACAAACAAAATGACGGTTTTTCCACAGAGATCTAAATTTCTTTTGCATCAATTTATTTCGAATGAACAATAGCACGGAGAATTTTAATTGTTTTCTACAGAGGTTCCTCTTTCAGGCAATCTTTTAAACAGAAAAACACAAGAACCTCTACAGTATTGAAAATTCTTTCCCTAAACTTTTCAAAATTGCATTACAGTAATATAAACAACTTTTCAATTCAAAATTCACTAAAATAGTAAAACAACCTGTTCCAGAAGAACTGTTTCCTATTCCTGAAGAATTGTTGCCTCGAGAATTGTTGTCGAGCTTCTCTATAACTTCAAATTGCCAAGGTAACCAAAACTTCCTCCAACAAATTTGCCTCTTTCCAGAAAACACACAATACACCGACAAGAAATCTACAGTAAAATTCTAAAACAAATCTTGAGAGAGATCCACAATCTCCTCACCAATTTTCCACAATGCACACAAAACTCTCATGAAACAACTTTCTTTTCTTTTCCCTAATATCTCTTCTGAGAATGAATTTTCAACAGATAGATAACAAATTCCTAACTCAGATATTTTTCCATTCACATGCATTTAAATATAATAATAGGGTATGTGCAGGATCATCATGGAAAAAATAGGCCCTTAAGTGGCAAAAAAATTAGAAAAATCAGAGTTAGGAAACTTAAGGTAAAAATTTGAATAAGTTATCTATATTATTTCAAAAATATGTAAAATAGAATTTGTAGAAAATTGAATGTAGTTTCTAAACTACTAGGTTTGTTTTAAAAAAATTCTATTTAGTGAAAATTTGAAATTTCAATGCAGTGGTACTCAAATTTCAGGAAAAAATAAGAAGTAGGTGTCTTTCTGACCACCCTAACCACAATAAAATGATAATATTTTTTTATAAGATTTTAGATATAATTAGAGAACTCATGCCTCGATGTGATGCATATTTTTTTATAATTTTTTCCAACTAAATAATTAATTATGAATTTTTATTACAAATTTTTAAAAAATATAAAAACTCGTATGTCTGACCACCTTAACTTGGTCAAAACTTCATGAAATTCAATTTTTCTTATTTTAATCCTATAGTATGTGAAACATAGAATGTGACACATGTTTTAGATTCAAAAAATGTGATACCGTTTGAAAGTTATAGACGTTTTTCAATCAACCTATCAATTAGGACTTTAGTTGTAATTTGAATAGAAAATGAATAATAATTACTTATTAAATTCAAAGTAAAGTATAATTTATATCGATGGAAATCTGAGAATCTCCTTTAAAAACCCTTTTTGTTTCATCAATTTTGGGTAAAAAAATAGTCGTCAGCCACATACCCATCATATTGCCACTTTTTGGCCCATCATGATCCTGCACATACCCAATACAATTTACTAATTGCAACCAATTTAAATATTCTTATTTATTTAATTACCGTTTATTTTTAATAATAAAATTTTACTCAACAACATAACCAAATTAAATTTATTTATTTATTTATTTATTCTAAAGCCTTCACAACAATAATTCATTTAATTAAATATTTAAATTAAATACACATTTAATCTACCAAATCAAATTTGCACAATAATAAAATACCCAGAACAACAATGATTAAAACTAAGACCGAACTCAAACTGACAACACACTGTACTAGGGTAAAGGTATGACTAGGTAGCCCGTTACTATCTACCAATATTATTGTTGAGTAGTGGACACGCTCAAACTTGTGAAACCAGGTGAAGCTAATGTCCTATACCTGCAGTCCTCTAAACAAGCAAATGTCGCACATGTATACATATAGTAATTCATACACACTGTGAAGAGAGAATCACGGAAAACAAAGGGCACTCGCAAGCGAGTGATGCAATACTGTTCTCTTCACCAATACAATGTCACATCAACTGACGAGATAAAACATCAATAATCAATAATTGAGCATACATCAATATTAACTCAAATAACAACTATGCTAATGTGGAAGCATGTTATAAAAAAATAATCAGTCACAACATCAACTCATCAAAATATCACCATGTCCAAGTAACATCCAACAGTGACATAAAGTTTATCAAACAGTAACATAAAGTCAAGATAAACAACCTTATAAAGTCCAGATGACATCCAAGAAGTTGTCCAGACAAGGTAAATGGAGGGGCATTACAATATAATATACCTTTTGTTATTCTATTATTTATTGATTGGTCTCAGGTATTACACAAATATATCTACTTGATCTTCCACACTCTTGCTCATTTTATGGAAACTTAGGCCATGTCAAGAAATGTGACATATGTACCTTTTTTTTTAATAGTTTAAATTCACTCCAAAATTGGAATATAAACTTGCAATTTCCAATAAATAATGTAATATCTTTATCACCATGTTCTTTTTCTACATTTTGATAGCAAGAATAATTACTTTTTATGTCATACTTTTCTATTTCTATTTCCATAGCTATTATGGTAAATTGTATTTACTTTGCATATCCTTGCAATTAAATGTTATGCTATTACAATTCTGTAAAAATGAAATCATATATCCCAACTTTCCCGTTAATATGGACAGTTCACAATAATTGATGCTTATTTATGCTACCATAATACCAAACAAAATACTGTCACAAAACCTTCTAATCTTAATTTATGGAATACAATGTTTTTCCCATTCTCCTAAACATTAAATATTTAGGCATCGCTTATCCCTTCTACACATACTAAATGACCACTTACTTACAATTTGTTGGTGTTATAATTCAAATAACCCATAAATGAAATAAGGCCTGAAACATCCTCCTTTTTGTTTCCACCAATCCCGAGTAATTCAATTATTTGCATACATTAGTAAGATATTTTAGGGTGTACGAACCATTTGAGCACTTCATAATTACTACTCAGCTTTCCTATAGGCCAATCACTTCAAATGTCTTCCAATGTTTTCATGTCTACATTAACTAAAAATTCCATTGCCGACATCCTTTCAAGCATGCCTGATGTAGATCCCTTTCTACAAGTGGCATCTATCGATACCATTGAACAGCCTCAAGCTACGCTTGTCAAATATCATATACAATTATTAGATGGGACGCACACACATCCTGCATTGCTACCCACCTAGTTCAACGAGCTTGTTGTGGAGGAGGCTTTAGTCAAAGGTTCCATTGTCCACCTCAAATAATACAATTGCAAAAAAAATCACAAATTCACATACATACATGATTACCTTATAGTTTTTAGTTCTTGTTATTTAAGCATGTACATTTCATTCACTTTCAAAATTTCCTTTCATTGTAGGGATATCGTAATTCATAGCCACTCTAACCTATACATACTCTAGCAACTCTCAGGGGCCATTGGCCACCACTCAATCTCCCAAACCTTCACTTGATGAGCCATCCGAACCAAATCACATTGCAACCTTAACGCCAAACCATAAGCAGTGGTCCATTCAGGATTGCACCCTTGCTAAAAGACCAATTCATGAGTACAAAAATTCAAGTAATGATGGGAAAGTATTTGGGTTTGATTTTATACATAAAGTAGGATCTGAGATACATGTTACCTGCTTTAATGATCTTGTAGATAGGTTCTACCATGTCATCAAGACCAATAGTACTTATGTCACCTCCAACCACAACATTAGAGTTAGGAACACAAAATATAGTAGCAATACAAACCCTTACGAAATATTCCTCTATGGCTCCTCAACCATAACTCTATTCACCTGCGTAGAGTCCACTATACCAACACACAACCACCATATCAAAAGTATTGAATCATTAATGTCATTGCCTATTAATTCCCTTGTAGATGTCATTGGTATTGTTCTATCTATCTCCCCTGCATCAACCATTCACAAGAGGGATGACACCGAAACCACAAAGTGTACAACTACAATAATGGACATGTCAAAATGTACGATTGACATCACACTTTGGGGTAACCATTGCCAAATTGCTAGGAAACAACTAGATGACCTTCCCTTAGAGCCCAACCCACCAATTATTTTGATTAAAAGTGGTTGTATAACCACATGGTCTGGAAAATCTATAGATACCCAACCCACCAATTATTTTGATTAAAAGTGGTTGTATAACCACATGGTCTGGAAAATCTATAGATACTATCTTTCCAACAATCATTGTAATCAATCCCAATTTGGTTGAAGCCTCAACATTACAGACATGGTATGTCACTATAGGGATTTCCCAACCTTGTATTCCCCTCTTAAAGAGCCATTTGTTGACCCAAAAATCTGAAAATTTAATTCCTATTTCAAGTATTGCGAAACCAAACTCTCTTGACAAGCAAAATGTTTGTGTAAAGGCCACTATTACAAAGCTCCACTTAGACAACTTCTACTACATATCATTCCCTCACATGGTGGAAAGAAAAAAGTGTAAGAAAAAGGTTCTCCAAATTACCTCAGGTGCATTTAAATGCCCCAAGTTCTTTGCAGAGCTTGCTGCCTATGATTTAACCTACATGCTAAAGATGGACTTGTAGGATGGTACATGACATATTCTTAATGTTACTACATTTGAAGAACCAGCAAGAACATTGTTAGGAGTTTTTGTAGAATAATTCCAGCTCCTACTAGCAAAACCCGATGCAGCAAGAAAAATTCTACACATAGTTGTCAACTGTGAGTTTCTAATGGCACTTACCATCCAATCAAATGCTTACAATGGGCATGAAGCATAAAGCATTGTTACCATAGCTATTAAACGTGCTTAGTTTTTCTATTGCAGGACTTTCTAGTACACTTGTCATGTAATGTGCTATTATGCATATTTGTACGCATGACAAACATTTATAGAAAACATATATATATATATATATATATATATATATATATATATATATATATATATATATATATATCAATTGTTTAGATTGCAAACCACTCTACTACATAATATTTGTGTAATTTACTCTCATGCCTTTTCACATTTAATCACACATCTACTTTCAATATACGAAGAACAAAATTTAATGGTTTCCTTTTCTGCAGTACTATACTTTCAAATATTTTAGCATACTTTCATATCCATTTCTAGTTTCAAACATGTAATACCGAAACAAACCTAAAACAAACATTTAAGTATTCCTAGCTCTTATTGTTTGCTGGGATTCGCAATGCTTTACGTCCAATCGATGTTATTGTCGTATGGTCAATGTATTTACTTTAAACATTATCTTGATTATTTTATATTTCCATTTAAGAACATTTATTACTCCAAGCTTTTATGATGTTATCTCCATTAATGTTGCACCTTCTATGTAAACTTACAATGACATACAATCTTGTTCTTTCGTAAGATTCCCAATGTTTTCCTTATAATCAATGCAATTGCCTACTGCTCGATGTAATTTTTTTTAATTACATTCCTTACTGTTGAAATATTTATGTAAGCACACAAAAAATAGTATATGGATATGGAAAATTCAAGCTCACAAGTTAAACGAGCCCCATATAACCAGCAACAATGCACCTACTACCATGTGCAGAAAGACATCATCAATAGAATAAGACATGAAATTGCACACAACACCCTTGCCAACACTTCCACATCTACACTCCCCTCATTCGCTTCCCCTGCCCAGATCCACCCACCTCTAAACTTTTCTCAAACCTTTATTTCTGCAAGAAATTCTTTCCGTTCTATGCTAGATAGACTAGCAAGCATGTTGACTTGTCTAGTCTGCATGGAAAAATATCTAGGTATAAGGATAAAACAATTACATGGAATTTCTACTTATTACAGATGTGCATTTGAAAAAAATGGCCATCACTTCTCAGCATGGAATAACATGGACCCTGGTGAGAAACCTCTATGTTTAAAAAAACTCACTCAAGTTGAAGAGATGCTAATAGCTAGGGTCAGCCCTATCCTTCAAGTTACCTATGTAAAGGGAGGCCAGCTAAGATATAGTGGGCACACTATTTCCTTTCCTCAAGATATTTCTACGATTACTACCCGCTTGCCTAGATATATAGATGAATTGGACATCATATTAGTTAATAGGAAAAACATAGGCCAACAGGACTATAGCTTCTATGATAGTAGAGGGCTTGTTTACGAGGCACTGCACTATAAAACCTCACATGACCCATACTACCAAAATGTCCACTTAGATGAGGTTGTATTAGCATGTCTACCAATCTCTTCCACTAACGTTATCAACCTCTTATTTGCAACAACCACATTCACTAGCCCAACATCTACAAGCCCTACGCACACAAATGCTACAACCTTCAAAACTTTTGAAGAAGATATTCACCATGTGAATTCCTTTGTAGCTAACCTTCCACCAACACATAGACAAGTTGAAGAATTGCATTCTATATTGCAACAAGGTTAGGGCTGGTCAACCTTGTCTATGGACTGGCCACCCATTTCACCAACCCCCATCAATGAGTATACCATTGAAGGATTAATTTTTATGGCTTTCCCCACTTTGTTCCCAAATGGCCAAGTCACATTCAAACAACAATGCATGCAAGAAGTTAAGTTACATGAATATGGTCTCCACTTGCTCAAGTACTTTGATAATACGTTTTGCCAACACCCTCGCTTCAGGTACTTCATACTCAATATTCTTATGTGTCATCACAACCAAGCCACAACATCTATATTTTTCCATAAGCACATTGATACATCCTTTCCACCAAAAATTTTTGAGCTTCATCAATGGTTAAAGGACCTACCAGATGAAAAAATTTATAAAAAACTCATACGCTTTGGATCATCAATTCGAGAAACACGCCCTTTTTGGAATCAAACTGTAGATGGGAGCTCTCTGATATGGTTATCCAAGTTGGTTTCCCATAGCTATTCTTCACGCTTAGTGTGGCTGATACAAAATGTCCAAACCTGCACAAGATCATGCCGTCAACTACACCTTCAAATCTACAAGCCACTTATAAATGGAGGATACAAAACATTGTACAAAATCCACACCTTGTTGCACACTATATGCACCATAGATTCACTGCATTTCATGAAGAGGTTTTGGTAAAACTACTTGGCACAACCGAATACTGGTACAGGTATATTTTTTTCTACCCTCATTCATTTCCAATGGATACCAGTAAAATACTTTCTAAACAAAAAAAATCTACCAGGTATGAATGGAAACATAGAGGATATGCACATATTCATGGTTTCCTTTGGCTAGAAAAAGCACCTAATATTGGGAAACTACAATGGAACAACCTTCAATCAGTGAAAAACTCCCTTGAATACATTGAAAGGCATGTCTCTGCATGGAACCCTCGAGCACTACTATCAAGGAACTAGGAAATTCATCGATCTCTTGGCGATGACCCATGTTTGATGGAAAGTAGAATGATTTTGCAATCTGACCCTCTCATTTACTACACTAAACTGGTTAACTATGTTCAACATCATACAAAGTGTACCTTGCAAACATGCCTTAGGAAAAAAGGCCAATCTCTATAGTGTCATTACAAAGCCCCTTAGGCCACTCTAGAACTTTCCACCCTTGAAATTGATGAAGCTAGCCAACCGAAATTCACCACTACTGGCAATGATGATCGCTTAAATCTACACAACCCTTCCATCCTCTCCATTTGGAGAGCTAATATGGATTGCCAGCCTATTATCTATATCCATGCAGTCTTCAAGTATATTGTAAAATATGCAACCAAAGCTGAAAACAAGTCAGAAACATACCACGCAATGCTATCGCGTATTTCATCCAATATAGAGTCTAACAAGCCCTCCCCAATAGCTTTCAAAAAAATGCTTATTGAAACACTAGTGGACTATGATATTGGAGCCCAAGAAACTTTCCACCTCTTACTTAAACTTCCACTCTCCCTATCTAGCCAAAAAATTTCCTCTTTAAATGTGAGCTAGAAAAGCTTTCGGCAGGTATGTCTCTCATCTTAATCAACCACCACCTCCCCAAATAGCATTGATACTTACATAATTCATCCAATACAATTAAAGGCTATGTCACTTCTTGAGGTCACCCAAAAGTGGACCTACAAGGCATCTCAAAAGCACAACCAATGGAAAGAGTGATCCACTAAAGCCATTGTTCATGTCTCACCGCACTTCACCTCCATCCCTGCAAGAGACACAAATCACTTCGAAGCATTTTGTTGGAGTGAACTACTACTATACAAACCATTCCGTAGCATTTTCAATGAATTCACTTTATCAACTGCTCCTATTATAGAATAGTGGGAGAGTTTTTCAACTAGTTATCATCCTTGGCATGTGCTTCACACACCATCAGAGCCTTTTGAAGGAACCAACTCTACATCCTCTTCCATTCAATAAGGAATAATGAAAGAAAACAACCCATCTGAATGGAAAGTATTATCATACCTATACCCAAGTCTTCCCTTTCACTTTGATGAACTAGATATGCTTGGTCGCTATGACATTGACTTGCACCATGATTGGGGTTCTTCCCAACACACTCCCCATGAACAAGTATACACCACTACCCACATAGAATCCAATTGTCCAACATTTTTAGTCCCCCATTTTCCCACTCCCCCTACCCAGTATGAGCTCTCTCTCGAACAAAAAAAAGTATTTGATATAGTTTTCTTGCATCTAAATGCAAGTAGCTACCAAACTCCTTTTAAAATGATTATTCAAGGAACTGCTAGAACAAGCAAGTCACACCTAATAAAAACCATCTAAACTGTAATCCATAACTCATCCCAAAATGGCCCTTCACCATTACTACTTCTTGCACGTATAGGTGTAGCAGCGTTCAACATCTAAGCATCAACAATCCACTTAGCCCTATGAGTACCTATCAAAGATATTGTCCCCCTATAAGGCCAAACACTAGCCAACTTTCAAGAAAAAATGTACATCACTCGCTATATATTAATAGATGAAATGATCTTCATTGGTCCGATGTTACTTCAAAGTAATGACATGAGGCTACATGAAGCATTCCCCATCCACAACCAATTTCCATTTGGAGGGTGATCAGTCATTCTCTTCGGTGACCTTGGCCAACTCCCACCAGTCAAGGACATTCCCATGTATTCCTTGACATCATACGGGGGTTCACTATGGCATATCTTCACCAAAGTTGTAACTCTAAGCAAAATATTTTGTCAGACCGGTGAGGAACCAACACAAATTACCTTCCATACTATCCTCTCCAATTTGCGCAATCCAGAATCTATAGTTGAAGATTAGAAAGTACTAATGATGCGCTCAAGCTCATCATTGGCCTCTATAGGGAAAATAGAGTTCTTGTCCTCAACACACCATTTTGCAACAAATGAAATCGTCTCACTTCATAACCAATGAATGTTACTATCTTTGGCAACACCTATTTCCTTGTCGACTACAGAGCAACTAAGGGGGTCACCATGCTCCAATCCTAATGAAGAACAACTACAATCTAGGGTCCTTTTGTGTATTCAACAAGAGGTAATGTTATGTTCAAATTTATGGGTGGAAATAGGCCTTGTCAATGGTGCAATTAGGAAAGTCAAAGCTATAGTCTACAAAGATGATGAAAATCCACCTTCACTTCCATTGTTTGTTGTACTTCAATTCAATAAATACATAGGTCTTGCTTGGGATGTAAATAACTGAAAATATGTCCCTATTTCCCCTATGAGCCATGGACTCTATCATCAAATCCCCCTTAAAATGGCATGGGCTTTAAAAATACACAAATCACAAAGCCTTACACTAGAAAAGGAAACTCTCAACATCGGCAACATCGACCGGCAAGGCCTTACATTCATAACTATTTCTAAAGTTTGTACACTAGGTGATCCCACCATAGTGGTTTACAATTTTTGGCCAAACTGGACACTGAAATAATTTTTTTTAACTAAATCTTCACTTTCAGACACTTATAGTAGCTAAACGATGAGGAATTTGAAGATGATGGAAACTAGAGTTTTGTGAAATTTTGTCCGTAGATTCTAAATATATTTTTTTCAAAAATTTTGGAATCATATTGCACTTCTTTTTCCATCTCCCTTGAAAACTAGTTTTTTTCAGAAAACAACATTTTTAAAAAGTGATGCTCACCGTATAACGCATAACTTCTTTTCCATGAAGCATAAAATTCTAATTATTTTAAATTTAGATTTTTAACTCTGATATCTAGTGCTTCCACTTGGTTAGATAGTTTTCTATGGAATATTTTTTCTTTAATCATGTTGCAAATTCAAATGAATTATAATTCAAAGATAGCACGACTATATAACGCATAATTTTTTTTGTATGTATCAAAACTAAATTTTTATTTTTTTGTTGGAACAAGGACTTCAATATCTGGTGCACTCATATTTTCAAATTTTTTGTTTGATAATTTTCTATTTTTCCACATGTGCAAAACATAGAGCTTGATTTTTGGTGAAAAACCTACATTCACAAGAAATAAAAAATAAATATAATAATCAAATGAAATTTTATTAAAATTATACTTTTTTGGAAGCTGATAATAAGGACTACAAACTTACAAAAAAATAAATTTTAAATGAATTCATTTGATCCCCCAAAAGGTAAATCAAAAGTGGTTTTTTATCAACATTTTGATAGGTGTAAAGGATACTCTATTATAAGTATGGTTTAAAAATAGCGGGGTTCTATCCAAGGGGGATTGGTCTAAGGTGGTTTGATCAAAGCCTCTTCAATTGGAATCCTTTAAATGGAAGATTTCAAGGCTTAAATCATTATATTTTCTAAAAATATGCGATTTCAACAAAAATTTGGATCTCCCAGATATTGTAAACCACTATTGTGGCAACACCAGGGTGCTCATAGGCCTACGTATCAAACCATCCTTCACCTTCTTAAGATATGCACACATGACACATATTCCATATGTAGCACGCCGGAAGGAAGAAGAGAAACACTTACTAGCATTGTCTAAAATAAACTCTTGAAAAAACACTTAGACTGCAAATACCTATAGGTTATTCCCTCCAAACTCCTTCAATGCTTACTATTATGTCTGGAAAATTGATTACACAATTCACTAAACTTAAACCTTTATTGAAGAAGTCAAATAAAAACAAAAAATATTTTCCAAATACTATATTGTCTTGTTTATTCAAATATAGATTACATTTATTATAAATATTTCCTATATATATAATTCAAACGTTTGTTTTACATAATGTGTGTTTCATCTAATGTTTGTATAGTGCAACATATACTACATAGTTCTCCGAATTTGCTCATTCATTTGCATGCTTACATTCTAATGTTGTACCTCAACTTATATGTATACTCCACCCACGCATGCCAGGTCATGGCTACACAATCAAATACTCCTATACGACCAAGCCTCTCCATTCCAGTGCATCCAACACTGGTAGCATCAAAGTCATCATCAACTGTTAATAAACTTGACTTTGTGCATACAACCATTCAAAAAAAAATTGCAACTATATCTAACAGTTGCATCAACATTGTTGACAAACTCAAACTTGCATGTCAGAGAATAGATCCTATTGAAGATATGGATATCAAGATGCTCCAGGCCTCAATACCAACTTACCAATCCAACTGCACAAAAATTGAGGGCTTGTGCAATTTCCTAACGGAGCTTAAATATGGTCAACTCTATAATACTGTTGCTACACCTGCAATAATTGTTGCCTTTCAAATTTACCTTGATATGCGTTAGCCTGTTATTAGTTTTTGTTGTTGTACATATACTATGCCTCCAGATGTCTACAATGTAAAGAAATTGGTTCCTCTTTCTATATTCATCTTTACTATGCCCTCCCAATATAATAATTGTAGATACTATCTCCAACAAGATAATTTTACCAATTTTCCTTGTATTTTCTTTTGTCATAAGAACTTCAATATTAACAATGTATTTCTTAAACATGCAAATAATTAGTGTTCCTCATATTTCAAACTTTCAAATTAAACTTTACTAATTACTCAAATACTTGTTTCCTATTTGTAAATTTTAATTAAGTTGATAAATATTGTTTTCAAATACAAAAATCCAAGAATGTTTTATACTATGTGGCCGTTTCGATTGCCATTGGCTCACAAACATAAATCACTACACTACCATATCTGCACTTCTGACACTATAAGCTCATAACTTTCTTCTCATTGTGAACCAATTCCACTTGCATATTTACTAACTTGTAGCTTCCTGGAAAAGAAATGAAAAACACGTGCTACCATCAGTGTTATCTATCATTTCAGTGAATTATATTTTTGTAACCTTTTTCATTACAGAAACTAGATTACAATCTCTTATTTTATGAATGTTATGTTGAATATAATTACTTCTTCTCTTATTTCTAATAATATGGAAATTGGATTTTTAGTTAGTTGTATTTATTTCTAATAATATGGAAAATGGATTTTTAGTTAGCTGTATTTTTATTGCCTTGATATTGTACAGTGAAACCAATAAATTAGTGTTCAAAGGGATCTTCTACAAATAAATTTAATCTTAAAACAATGTATTACACTGCATCCCATTTGGAAAAATGAGTTAGATACCTCATTTTTTAGCATGCTTATATATTTAATCTTCCTTTTGGGAATACTTCTCTGATTTATATATCTTAATCTTACTATGACGTTTTTCTTTCCAATATCATAACTTCTATCTTGAACAACTTTTACACCCTTATTAATCTCCTTCAAAAAAATTTGGGTTTTATTCCCTTATGAATTAGCTTTTCAAAACATTTTGAAATTTTAAATTTGGCTTGGAAATGAGAAAGTTCTTCCATGCAAATGCTCTTCTTTTGAGGTCTACTAAAGAACATATTTGCTGTCAACTTTGCTTGTTTTGTAGAATTAAAAAAAATACATTGATTTGATATCAATTAGAGGCATTTTTCCTATGGGTTCTATACAAGGCAATGCCGACTACATATTCATCTTCCTAAAAAAATACTGGGTTTCATATTTCATTTGATATTTAGTTGTTGATTTCATCATTCTTTGCTTTTTCAATTATACATGTCAATTGGAACAGAAAATGGTGGTTATGTGAAGATATATTAAGCAAACTTGTCATCTCAATGTTAGAATTATTGAAAATATGTTAATAAAATATTAATACTTCCACCTGATAAGAATATTTATTCCTAGTTGGACTATTAATCATTTCCATTATGTCATTATCATTACTCAACTGGTATTACTATGTAAATATCATTGCTTAGCAAGTATTACTATGTAAATAGTTGATCATTTACCAATTATGCATTCACTTATATCTAAATACTTGCTTAGCTCAAAATGTAAATCTCTTATTTCTCTCAAAGCTTAAAATGTCTTCAAATTATGGTTCACTATGGAAAACTTTTTTTTTTTTTTTCCTGTAATACAATTCAAAACAAGCCTTTCAATTAAGAAAATACTATCACCCAAATCTATTCTATGCAAACATACTTTCATCAAAATGTCACTAACTCATTTGACTGCAAAATATGATGAAACTTTCTGATGAAAGATGTATAATTAGATGTATCGTCGAGTACCTATGTATTTAATGTGAAATTTTCAAAAAAAAAAAAAAGTTATGCCCAACATTCGTCAAAATTGCAACGCTCCATGATTTTCATCGCTATTTCGACATACACTTAAAGTCAACCATCCCCTTCCATAAATTTGTGGGCTGACATATGGTTAGCCTCCTTAATTTGTGGGCTGACGAGTATACAGTTAGTGTTCGTCGAGGTTCCAACGAATGTTTTTTAATAAATAAAAGTGAGTTTGACAATTTATCTATACTTGCAACAGTGTTTTGCAGTATGTTCTACCTCTATCTCTCCTAGAAAACTTTGACAACAATGTCAAGCAAGTTATATATGATCTTGGAAAATACATGAGGTAAGTAGCAATATTTGTTCAATTCATTGTATAGATCTTATATTTTCCATTTGTTTTACTTGTTATGTAATATATCGTATATATTTGTTAAATCTCGTTAATATATTTGCGCCTTGAATCACTTGTAGATGGCTATCATCTAAAGAAATCCATAAAGAAGATATAAATTATTGGAGGAGAAAAATTTCTCGTCTAATGTGTGAAATGCAAAAGTGTCTACCTTCAACATTTTTCAATGCACAAGAACACTACATCATACACCAAGTTGAGGAGATTGAATTGTGTGGACCTGTACACACAAGGTCAATGTGGATGGTTGAGAGGTACTTAAATTTTTTTAAGGCTTTGGTTAGACAAAGAGAACATCTTGAGGGTTCTATGGTGGAGGGATATAAGGTATACCAGACCATGGTGTACATTACTAAATATCTTCCTAAGTTCGCAGCAAAGATCCATGTAGATCGTATTTGGGATCCCAACTCCATTAATAAATTCGAAGGGGAGTACCTAATGGGGAAAGGTAGATTGAGGAAAGTGAGAGGTAATTATAAGATGGTCATGGAGATTAATTAGAATACATTTTACATTTCCTTCAATTGCTTGAAAAGAAAGAACTGAGAACTAGTCCAAATGAAAGAATCTTCCACACACAAATAGAAAAGTACTGGTATTGTATTACTCCAGAAAATAAGTCTTTCACTGTTGAAAAGTATTAAAATCTTAAAAAGTCTTGATGATAAAATATTACAATTTGAATTTCATATATATAAGAAGAAGACCCAACAAAGGTGTCTCTTTGTATTGTCTTTTGGAAAATAATTAAACTATTGATCTTAATTAAACTTATAAAACAATTTAATCTTCTCCTAACATTGACTTAGCCACTGAGATATTTTTTTATACTCCTCCAAGGTATGGGTATCCACATCATGCACTACATTTCAGGCTTCATATTTGATTTTTATCATCAATTCCATATGTTTGCATGCTCCATCTAGTAATAGACCTTCTGCTTTGACTGTATGGACAATGCTTCTTAAAGTATCCTATTGCATTCATCCATCCAATCATTTCATTCCTTCAGAAACCTGTTCTTATCACATAATTTGGGTAATCCCAACTTCACAGTATCATCAAACCCTACATTTTTTGAGTGTAAGTATTCATCATATTTGTCATGCTTTATCATGATTGTGTCAATGGTTGAGATAGAATTGGTGTCAAATCCCTCATGTAGTTGCATATCATGTCTCTTAGTACCTAATCTATTTTTCACTCTCCCATGCTCAAGAATGGCTTCATAGTTCTTTTTGTGAACATGCCAAAAATCATCAAGGCATATCTTTAGGTTTGTAAATCTCTTGTGCAACATCATTGCCACAATGTCAAACTGAAGGTCCTTCATCTTTTCTATTAGCTATTGATGTTCTTGCAACTGCTCATATTCACTCTGCAATTGTGTATTAGTTCCAGAGGTGATCCTCATTCTGGCATCTTTCATGGCAGTAATTGGGTCAAACCACAATAGTAGTTTACAAATTTTATGAGGAAGGAAATTTGATTTTTCTTCCTTTCCCCATACTCAATGGGTTCAGTCGAACTCTATGGCTCAACCAAACGACCTTTTATGTTTGACTGAACATATGTGTTCGGTTAGACCATTCGTTCGATTGAACCCTAAAACACAAAATAATAATAATAATATTTTAAGGGGTTCGGTCGAACATGGGTTCGACTGAACCCCCTCAAATGAGGCATAAAAAAAAATCCGAACTTGTCACTGTCATTTTTTGTTTTTTCCTGCTTTCTCTGTGCTCTGTGCGTGCGGTGAATGGCGAACGTGAACATCAAATGGTGAATGGAAAACTTGACTTCATCTCTCAGTCGAACGGAAAACTCGACTTCATCTCTCCACAGTTCATCAACCCGACTTGCATATCTCACCAGGTTTGTCAAATTTGAATTTCATAGACTTCAAAATGTGTTTGTTTGTTAAATTTCTAAACCCTAAATGCATTTTTTTTCAAATTTGTTGATTTGAAACTGCATTTGTTTGAAATTTTCTAAAGCCTTTTCAACATACACTATTTCTATGATACATTTCTACTCTGTCAAATAATTAACATGCCTTGTCTATGCTTCCACATTTTGCATACATTTCTACCAGGGCACCTCCAATTTATTTGAGGCATTATATCAAACAGTTCATGGTAATTTTTTATGGAGTATGATAGAAATAGTTTTTCCATTGTATGCACCCTATATCAAATAGTTCATTAACAAATTTATTTGAGGCATTATATCAAAAACACTATTGGAAATTTATTTGAGGCATTATATCAAAAACACTATTTCTATCATACTCTGTCAAAAACACTATTGGAAATTTATTTGAGGCATTATATCAAACAGCTCATTAACAAATTTATTTGAGACATTATATCAAACAGTTCATGATATAAAGTTTAGGGTGCATACAATGGAAACTTGGATAAAATTCTTCATATTTTTCCTTTCAGTCTTATGACATTACTCCAAAAATGGTTGGTGAACTAAATGTATGAATCACATTATGGTTTCACATTATGGTTCTTAGATCATGATCTTCACATTATATACATTTTACATAATAGTTCATCTTATTATGTTTTACAATATATACATTTTACATCATGCTTTCACATTTTATAAATAAAAATTCTTGAAGCTAATTAAGGCTTTGAGTTGGGAAACTTTAATATTATTACTCACTCCTAATTTATAAAAAATTGAATTAATTTCATTATTTTTGGTTCAATAAGGTAGTTGGGAATGGTGGATTGAATAATTAGGGCTTTACAATGGTTTTTTCATGAGTGGGTATGGATTATTTGTTACATGGTTTCAACTTAATTTTTTGTTTTGTGAAATTTGGATTGGTCTTTGTTTTTAATTAATTGAATAAATTTAGAGGAAATAAACTAGATTTTTTGAATGAAATGTATAATAAAATAGTTCTATTAGGATTAGAAGGAATGAAGGTATTATTAAATTTTCTATTTTACAACTCAAAAGAGAATAAAGAAAAGGGTGTGCCTTGTTTGTTGTTAATTTTTATTTAGTAAAAGTGAATGAGAACCATTCAAATGAAAATAAACCTCCATTACAAAAGTCTTAGGATGTCTAAATCCTAGAATGAACTCCTCATGTTTCCTCCTAAATGGGTGTTTTATTTTTTAATAGAGTTCATGCATGAATTAGCCCCTATATCTAGAGATCCCTATCAAACAAACACTTCATATTTGCATGAATTAAAGGATTGAACCTAAATGACATTTTAAAGAAAGGATTTATATGTTCTAGTGTCTTGTCATGGGATGCTCCAACTATTTTTATGAAAAAGAAAGATAAGACACTTTTCCAAGTTTTCTTGATTATGTATGTTCAATAAATAAACAATTAACATTAATATCCACCACCTAAAATAGATGACTTATTTTACTAATTGAGAGGGGTGGCCATATTTTAAAAAACAGGTCTAATATTCAATTACAATTAGCAAAGAATAAAGGAGGAATACATTCATAAAACTACATTTAGAACTAGGTATAGGACATCAAAATTATATGTTTGAGGCAATGCATATAAGACACCCATATACAAAATAGTACAAAAGAAAGAGAAAAAATGTAAAGAATGTGTGCTTGTAATCTATACTTGAGAGCATTAAAATTTTGAAATTAAACATAAAGAATAATAGGATTTATAAATTAAATACATGAGGCTATTATATAATATCAAAAAAGACTATTTTAAAGTTTAAATTTATATTTTAATTTTAGGGTAAATACTTTTGGTTGAATTTATGAATTAGAAATAGAAATTTTGAAAGGGCCCCACCCTTTTACAAAGACCAATAAAGAGACAAAAAATGATCAATCATATTGGCATGGAACAACAACAAGAAAAATATAGTTGTAAGTTAGAAAAATAACATCCAATTAGAAATACTCCACCAATAGTGGCAATGTATCTAATAAAGAGGGTCATTTTCCCAAAAACATTAGTAGATCTATCATTTCACAACTTGAATCCAAAATTCTTCAAGGAACTATATCTTATTGTGAACCTTATCCTTTTCCATGAATTCAAACCTAGTTCAGGTTTGTAATGGAGTTTCCATCTTTAGTTTCCAAACTTGAGACCAAAGGGAATAAAGGGTTCCTATAATCTTCTAAACTTGAACCTTCTTCATATTTTTAAATTATTAGAAGAAATTGCCAAGAGGTGAATGTTGCAATTCAAGAGAATGGTAGAGGCAATGAACTCCAACTAATCCATCTATAACATGATTCTTGTCTCTACCAATCTCCTCTAAATTTCTCTTGACAAGACCTTCTAAATTAGTCATGTCTACAAGAGGACCAACCACCCCTCGATTATGCTCAAAGGGAGTCTCAACCAAATCCTAAGGTAAACAAGGCTCCATCTCATCCTTATGCGTTTTGTTCAACCTTGCCTTCCTCTAAAACTCCTAAACCTATAAAATACATAGCTATCTACACATGACAACATGGTGAAAACACAAGAAAATCCTATAGCATGACATGTTGAACCCAAATAACCAAATTCAAAAATAACTTAATCTATAAGTATAAATAGTTTGATGGTAGAAACTTTATACATATAAAAATATGATAAATGTGATTATTTTTCTTTCCACTCTATAAATTTTTGAAGTGCTTGGCTATATAATTGAGATGATTCACTCATAATGTAATGATAAAAATTTAGTATGTATGAAAGAAATATTTTTGAGACATCAAACTACCATTCTACATAACTCTCACATGGAAATAAGAATATTATTTTATTTTAAGTAAAGAAATTTTGTGTACTCTATCTTGAAAATAAATAATTAATTTTGAATTATATACTTATAATTTAAAATAAGAGAATCCTTTGTAACATGGAATGGATAGGTTAATTTTAATGAAATAAAATATGTTTTTATATTAAGAAAAAATTACAAATATATGGAACTCATACATTGAAAAATTGACTAAGATGTAACTATGTATGAGAATTAAGATGCTCGAATAATTTATATACCTTCTTTCAATAATTAACATTAGAAACTAATACTTGGCTCATATTGTATACCCACCTCCCAATGGTCTTGGAATGGATGCATTTAGATGGAGAAGGATTTCAAAAGGCTCATGGTACTTGTGGACCCCTCAAAGGCATGATATATAACACATGAACTTTATTTATGAAATTTGGTCTTTAGTTGTTGGCTTCTAGTATGAATGTTATCTATAAGGTGGAATTCTTAGTTGAGACTCTCAATATTCCATTGTTGGTTTGTAGTGTGATTATACAATATGCTCACCAAACTGTATTAATTTCTAATGTTAATTATTCAAAGAAGGTTTTGTTTCATAAGAAGAGACCTATGTTGACATATTCCAAGGCATGTTATTATCCACAATGCATGACACTTCTTCACATCTCTACCAAGTTCTAAACAGATACAGATCTACCATTTCCATGGAGGAGATTGATGATTTAAAAAGAAAATATCATGCAATTTCTTTCTTGAGAAGTCATGTTTGCATTCATGATTTGCAACTTCCATCTTCATCCAAAAAGAAATGATGTTATCGTTATGTGCCTGATATTAACAAATCAAAACCTTCATTTGAGCATGATCACCAACACAAAGGTAAACGAGTGGAAACAAAAGAAATCTTGGTTAATGGCTTTCAACATGTTGGTGGAAAATCTGCATCTTTTTGAAAGTGGCTTCCTAGCTTATCAGTCTTATGTTTAGTAAGGTTTTTTAATCTCCATTGTGTTATGTATTCGGGTCATGGGTATATCTAGTATGATGTCTTCTTTTGGGTCTTTTGGCTATTTTGGGTGCATAAGATAATTTTCATATGTACTAATGTATTCAACCAATGTGCTTTTGTAACATTGTAATCGGATAATTGGTCATTTGTACTAGGAGGTCACTAGTTTTTTGATATTTTGTAAAATTTGTTACTTAGACTACAATTGGGGGTTTTCTTACTGGTTCTTTCCCGCAAGTATGTCCACCTGAACCAACTATATGTAAAATATTATATATAAATAAAATTATAAGTGGTCTCCCCCTTTTTCTTAAAAAAAAAAGTTCTTGTAAATGTCCACATCTTTTTCCTTGACAATTCCTATTTCTTAAAATATTTCTTATGATTTTTCATAATGTTGCTCAATACTTTACTGTAAATATTCTATAGTCATGCTCTTAAATGTCATAAGAGGGTTTCATCTTATAAAGCTATAATGATATTTTATGCTCTTAGAACATCTTCGACACCTCCCTTGAAGCATTCAACAAATGACAAATAACTACCAACACAAAGTGAGATGCCTCATTTCCTAATATGAGGAAAAAATAATAAATCAAAATATTAGGATGCAAGGTTGACCCACCTTTCCCAATACTTGGCTAAGTTTATCATCTATTGAGGAGTGGATCACAACAACAATTGTGCTTAGTGCTTACTACTAATCCAAGGAATACATATTCATTTTTTCTTTATTATATGCCTAATGACTCCTCATCTCAAGTTAAATTGTGGGAATGGATTTTTATGCCCTCCCTATGACTAAATGGCTACAAGGAGGTGAATATGATATGGTGGAAAAAACCAAGATACAAGTTGGTTTAGTTCTCATAAACTCTAAAAAATAATTGAATTCCTACATCCTAACTAGAAATACCATGAGGGGTTTAGATCCCATTTTAGACAAAAAATATTCTTATACTGATCACTAGTTCACTTGGACTAACTAAAGAGATGGTGAACTAAGGGAAACTTAGTTGTATTGATAGATTAAAACTTAGTTATTTCTCTTTCCATTGTCCCCTCTCCACAAAACACCCTTATTTAAGTCGATTCTATTAAACCTATCTCACATATCACCTCCCAATTCTTTAAACTTTCAAACTTCTTATTCCTCATACCTAATAATCTATCCTTCAAGCTCAACACTTCCCACCTCAATCAAATTGATCACCTTGTTGAACCCTAATATCCCTTTGGTTGATGTTCCTAGACCTCATCAAAGTGGTAAGTGGATACAATTGTGGAATGATGCGATTAAATCTATTGCACTACCTTACTATGATCTTACAATAAGAATATGGCTAGAGAAAGAGATCTAGAATAGAAAAAAAAAATGGATCCAAATAGAAAAAAAAAACTTGTTTTGGCTTTAGCACTTACTAATAACTTTTCCACAATGAGTGGTTTCTTCTGTTGAAATAAAACTTAGAAGATTTGAACTCAATTGTGGTAGAGGATCTCAATTAAGAGATAGGCTACATTGGATGAAAGGATATAAGGGATACAAATTATTTTTTAGTTATCTCGAACATATTTACATTCTCGAGAGTGGATAATATCTATCGTTGATCAACAGAGGTAGTTCCATGACAACTCTAATGATTTTAAATCCATTTTCCTCCAAAATTACAAATAATTTTTAATTGATCTAATTGAAGGAGATCCACGTCAAGATATAGTTGAGGAATTGATTGGCACTTGCATACCCAAAATATTTGGTCTCAAAAAATAGGCACATTTAGAAAATGTATTTACCCTTGAGGAGGTTGATATTTCCTTGAAGGATTTGAATACTCAAAAAGTCTTGGAATAGATGGTCTAGCTACACAATTCCTTAAAACAATATGTCTATTCATCAAGGAGGACTATATGAGGTATAAAAAGTAGCTTTATCAAAGGGATCCATCATTTAAATTCTATTAATCAAGGGTTGATAAATTAATTCCTAAAGGAAAAATACATTTTTTTATCTAAGGATGGGTACTAATTACTCTTCTTAATACCTCCTACAAGATTGCGGCTAAATCCATAGCTAAAATAATTGAACAAATGACATAAGAAATTGTAAGACTAGAAAAAACTATATTTATAAGAGGGAGATTTAAATTATAAAACTTGAATCTTTTTAAGGTATCTCATTAGATTCTACTTACTCTAACTTAAATTTAAAAAACAACATTAAAATCCACAAAACAAATTTCAAAGACATAATAAATTATTACAATATTATTTAAAAATCTAATTGTAATGAATTGTATGTTATAGTAATAAATATTCAAATTTTAAATCTATGAAAATATATATAACCAAATGATCCTTAATTTTCATATATAATTTGTGATGAGAATGTTGAATATTATAATTTTTTAGGCCAATCTTTAGGCACTAATTCACCATTGTTAAAATGATCCTTAGTTTATTCATTGTTTTTTTTATGATTATAATTTTTTTCAATTTCTATTAAACCAAACTCAAAATAATGGTATAGATTAAGATTCTTGTCTTTATCATAATTAGAAGTTGTATAAATTGTTAAATTATATATTTTTTAACATGAATTATATATTTTGAAGTTCATTTATGTTAACAACTATTAGATTAGATATTTTTATCCCCAATTATTTTCAAATAATTTTACACTAATCTTTGTTTTCTTATTCTTTCTTTCATTGTTTCATTTAAAATTTGAACCATTTAAGGATGCTATGTTATAGATTATAGTTGTCTTCCAATTCTTTTTAAATTGTTAATGGTATGAAAATATTATTGATGAGTAGATGAATTATTAGAACTATTTTAGATAAATATATTCTCTATATCTAGATATATTATTTACCAAGGCCTCATTGCTTCTTTAGGTGTACATACATATATATAACATGGAAAATGAAGATGTTCCACCTGTAGAAAATTTGTTTGGAAATACCACTAATGAGACTAAAAAATTGAGAGATTCATTAGCGTAGGGTGCAAACCCGAGGATATATAGTGAACCATGCATGTTAGTATTGCATAGTTTGGAAAAACTAAAAGATGAACTTGAGAGGACTAGTGCATATTCCCCAGATAGAGTAGCTTCTATTCTTTCCCGCATGCGGGAAGAAGTACATGGTAGCGTTCCCCTTAAACAAATACAGGATAGTGTCACCAAAGAAATGATAAAAGCCACTTGTTTTCCATTTTATCAAAATGTGCATAAGGTTAGGGGATACTAGGTCACTAGATGTGTCGATCATGCTATGGCCTCATTGATCTACCCATGATTTATCATAGCACATGGTCTATACCCAAACAATGACTAGATTCCATTGTATTTTGTTCAGCAGTTGTATGATGAGGTCCATTTGGGCCTCAAAGTTAACTACCTAGACATTCCACCATATGTTGGTCAGGGGCGTGGTAGGATTGCTGATAGGACCACCTATCATCGAGAAAATAGACCACCCCCAGTGTTTAGGGTATTGTTTTCTGAGAGGTCTCCTACTCTCACCCCAGCTCTATCCCCCATAGTAGATGAGGTTGTCATTGCTTCCCAAAAGGAAGCAATTGACACTGTAGGTGACATTGTGGCTGCCACCACTAGGATATTTGATGATCATGTAGGTCAGTATTTGACATCTAGACATTCCTGATCCATGCTATTTTCATAATAGTGGACCACCATGGATCCTTTTATAGTGGTTGGCATCCCTACTCCTACACAGCTTGATGCACTTACAAGAGATATGGCACACATGACTCTGCATTGTTTGGCTAAGGACCTGTTGGAGGCATATGCCCACATTGCATTAGACAATGGGATCAGTATAGAGAATGTTAGAGATCATTTGAGATGCAGAGGTCATTCAGTTCTAGGATCCCATCACTCTTAGCCGAGCACTAGTGCGCATCAGGATCCACCTACAGTTCATTCAACAGCTACACAGACTATGGGTTTTACTGATATGTTGATTGGTTCTAGTTCATCATCGTCGATGCCATCTCACCTTCATAGTCCTCTACATTCATCATTTTTGGCATGACATGGGATAGATCGGATGGATGGAGATGTTGATTCATTTCTTGACCGCTTGGTGGATATGGTGGAGGCGATCGTTTCAGAGGACTTAGGTCATCCGATATCAGATGATGTGCATGTATGTGTGCATGTGCATGTTTCAATTCTTTTTTCATTATTTTTTAATTTTTTTAACTAGATATTCATATAAGTTGATATATATATGTATATATATTGTTACAAGTGTACATGGGTGATCCCACAATAGTGGTTTACAATTTTTGGCCAAACTAGACATTGAAATTTTTATTTTTAACTAAATCTTCACATTCGGGCACCTATATCGGCTAAACCATGAGGAATTTGAAGATGATGCAAACTAGAGTCTCATTAAATTTTGCTTGTAGATTCTAAAAATATTTTTTTCAAAATTTTTGGAATCAGATTGCACTTCTTTTTTCCATCTCCCACAAAAACTAGTTTTTTTCAGAAAACAACATTTTTAAAAAGTGACACACACCGTATAACGCATAACTTTTTTTCCATGAAGGATAAAATTATAATTCTTTCGAATTTAGATTTTCAACTCCGATATATAGTGCTTCCACTTGGTTAGATAGTTTTTTATTGAATATTTTTTCTTTAATCAAGTTTCGAAGTCAAACCAATGACAATTCAGACATAGCGCGATCGTATAATGCATAACTTTTTTTGTATATATCGAAGTTCAATTTTATTTTTTTTGTTTGATCAAGGACTTCAATATCTGGTGCACTTATATTTTTCACATCAAATCTGCTATTTTTCCACATGTGCTGAACAAAGACCTTTATTTTCGATGAAAAACCTATGTTTAATAAAACTAAAAAAACAAATACATAATTAAACCAAAACATATTAAAATTATATTCGTTGGATAGCTCATTTTGAGGACTACCCGATTCCAATTGGGTTTGTGAAGATTCCCCCATTTTCATCCTCAACCCGAGCTTCAAAGCGTAAAAAATTAGGTTTTTTGTGTGAACAAATTAAAAAATTAGGGAAAAGGGGGGTTCACTAGAACCAGGGGGGTTCACAGGGGTTCTAGCGAATTAGGGTTCATTCGAACCCTTTCAATATGCATTTTTCCTTTTTTTTTTGGGCGAGAAATGTGGGCCCCGTAATTAATGGGTTTGCTCGAACCCTAGTTCGGTTGAACTGATTTATGGTTCTGATGAGGGCGCAGCCCGAGACTTAGAAAATAACCCACAAATAAGATAATAATTTTATTATTCAGAAAATGGAGCTTCTTACATGCAGAGGATCTCAAATCCCCAATTTCTACAACACATGCAAGTTACAGAAAGCTACAGAATCACCCTTTCGCAATATGCGAGCTTGTCCCCAAAAAGTTACCCAAAAATTATAAACCCGCCCATAAATAGAGCTCGTCTTTAGTTTGAAGCCAAAACAACATTCAAATTTGAGTTTAGGCAGTTTGGCGCCAAAAAATTACATCTTGAAGTTCAAATTTCAAAAAAACATTTGCAATTGTATCTTCTAGAAAGTGCGCCAACTTCCCGGGGCCATAACTTTTGATCCGGGACTCTGATTCGTGAACTGTTTGAACCGTTGGAGAGGTCTCGAAGTCAATAACATGCTTGAAATCTGCTATGCAGATTTCAACAAGTTTCAAGGCCGATCTGGGAACTCTAAGTGCCTCAAATCTAACTTGAAAGATTTTTAGGTGCAAATCTAGGAAACTAAAACTGTAATATCTTTCAACCCGGGAATAGAAAATAAAAACCATAAATTGGGAACTTGATTATGATGAAAAGGGTATCCAAAAATGTAAAAACATCTAAAAACTAAGAAACTTGAAATTTAACTATTTTTGGGTGATGCAAGATTGCCCTTACACCACTAGATGCTCCTGCATCAGACACCCAGGGTAATTTGAGAAGTGACTCGTCACATCTCAGATGGTTGAGGAAAAGCCAACCGGTCAACCGTTGCCTTAGATAGCTAGGATGAATCTTCCACAGGCCTTCCTCTCCATTTCACAAGATATTCTTCATACTGCCTATTTCTGGTACTCCTTCCCACACGATTATCCAAGATTGCTTCAATCTCCTCCCTTTCTGAAGTAGGTGCTGGAATGCCATACTTCCCTATTGCTGGTGCTTCCTTCATTCCACCTTCATGATACTCTATCAAATCTGAAATGTTGATCACAGGGGAAATGTTGATTCCATCAGGCAACTCTACCTCATATGCATTCACTAAATCATGCTTCTTCAAAATCTTACAGGGATCAAATTTCTTCATCTTCAATTTGTTATAGGTTCCCACGGGAAACCTTTCTTTCCTCAAGTGGACCATTACTTCATCACCAGTCTGAAACTCTTTATTCCTCCTTTTCTGATCTGCCTTTAGCCTTATATTGCATATTCATCTTATTAATGTGTTCTCGTACCTTCTCATGTATATTCTTGATGTGCTCGCAAAAATCTTTAGCTTCAACACTTATTTTCTTCTCGGTCCATCTTCCTCAATTCGAGCTGTTTTGGGGCTACCTCCATACACAATCTGTAATGGTGATTTACCAGTGCTTCTGTTGATATAATTGTTGTAAGAAAATTCTGCCTGGAGTAAGATCAAATCCCATCCCTTGGGCTTATCTCCTACCAAACATCTCAGTAGGTTACCTGCATTCTATTAACAACCTCTGCCTTCCCATCTCTGTTTGTGGATGGTGTGCATAACTGAACTTCAACTCTATCTTCAGCTTCTTCCACAAGGTCCTCCAAAAGTACCCCACAAATTTGGTGTCACGATCTGAAACAATACTCTTTGGTAGGCCATGTAGCCTCACCACCTCTTTGAAGAACAAGTTAGCAATGTGGACTGCATCATGGGTCTTCTGACATGGAATGAAATGTGCCATCTTCGAAAACCTATCAACCACCACAAAGACTGAATCATTCCCTCGTTGTGTCCTTGGCAAACCAAGAACAAAGTCCATACTTATATCCTCCCATGGCCTCTCTAGTATAGGTAAGGGCTGATATAAGCCTATATTCTAGCTCACTCCTTTAGCCATCCTGGACATACTCCTACAGCCTTTGTACAAACTTCTTCACATCCTGTGATAACTGAGGCCAATAATAATGCTCACCGATAATGGCAATGGTCTTATCCCAACCAAAATGTCTTGCCATTCCTCCACTATGCTTCTCCTTTATCAGGTTCTCCCTCATGGAACTCCTCATAATACACAATTGACTTCCCTTAAATAACATGTCGTCCTGGATTATGAAATCCATCCACCTTGTCCTGTCCACTATAACAAGTTCCTTG
>VDFB02000020.1:62829809-62954719 GCA_007258455.2 Sequoia sempervirens | reverse complement strand
TCTCTCCCACTCCCTCCATATATCCCTCTCAAGTCATAATTTAAAAAGAATATAATTTATATTTATATTAATATTAAATATTAATTTTTAATAGAGGGGGTTCGACCAAACATTTTTAGAATGTTCAACCAAACCCCATTCAAATCTATTTTTTATTGTATGTTAAATGTGTTCAGTCAAACACTAGTTCGGTCGAAATCCTATTCGACGGAACATTAAATTTTTGTTCGACCAAACCTACTTATTTTCACCCACATCCTCTTAGGCACCAAAATTGCTAAGAATTTTGCACTTCAAAGCTCAGTTTGAGAATGAAAATGGAGGAGATCTCAAAAACCCAACTGGTATTAAGTTGTCCTCAAAACGATCTATCCAACGAATATAATTTTAATATGTTTTTATTATATTATCTATTTGTTTTTAAAGTTCTATTAAATATAGGTTTTTCACTGAAAAGAAAACTCTTTGTTTTGCACATGTGGAAAAATGAAGATTATCAAAAAAATAAAAATAAAAATATGAGTACACTAGATATTGGAGTCCTTGATCCACTAAAAAAATAAAAAAAATCGCTACATACAGTAAAAGTTATGCGTTATACGATCGCGTTATGTCTGAATTGTAATTGATTTGACTTTGAAACTTGATTAATATTCAATAAAAAACTATCTAACCAAGTGGAAGCACTAGATATCGGAGTTACAAATCTAAATTCGAAAGAATTAAAATTTTATCTTTCAAGGAAAAAAAGTTATGCGTTATACGGTGTGTGCCACTTTTTAAAATGTTATTTTTTGAAAAAAAACCAATTTTCGTGGGAGATGGAAAAAGAAGTGCAATCTGATTCAAAAATTTGAAAAAATATTTTAGAATCTACAGACAAAATGTGACAAGACTCTAGTTTGCATCATCTTCAAATTCCTCACGGTTTAGCCACTATAGGTGCCCAAATGTGAAGATTTGTTTAAAAAAAATAAAAATCAGTGTCCAATTTGGCAAAAAATTGTAAACCACTATTGTGGGATCACCCAATTTCCAAATCTGATTTTTCACTTTTCATTTTGTAATAATTTCTTTCTTTCATCAACTGTATTGTTTGTTCCTTGTTGAACTTGGAAATGCTTATTCCCATGTTTGCTAAATCCACAGGGTCAGTTTCCCCAACTTTAAGGTTCACCATGTGTCCAAAGGATTTTTCAATATCGATGATCTTTGGCCTTTTGTGAGGTGGGTATAGTGCCCATATCAACATTGAATTTTCATCAGGATTGAATCTTGAACCTATGTAAATTTCCTTCACACCCTCTATGTTTAACTTGTATTCTCCTTCCTTGTTATGCAAAAAACTCTCAAAAATTAAAAAGGCACTGAGGTCCCAACTAGGAAATACTATTACACCAGTTTCAAGTAACAACTGTCTACCCCTTTCAGAGGTCATGTTCTACACTTCACTATCTATATAATCTTTCAACCTTTTCGTCAATTGTTGTTCATTTTCAAGGGTAATATTAGGGATGGATTCCCTCAACCTTTTTCCTTTGTAATTATATAAAAAAGATTTAAATTCTCTTGACTTGACAAAATCATTATCAGAAATAAAGGATTCATAGGCTATAAGCCTACCATCTTCATCTACACGCAATTCCTTGGCTACTTGTAAGTCCTTGTCAAGGAGCTCTTCATATTCATCATTCATCATCCAAGAGACTATTCTCTGCTATGATTGTGCTTCATTTTCTCCTACAGATTCTTCTTCAAATGAATCATTCATTTCTTGCAACCTTTGTTTTTTTTTCTCTAACTCCTTCATGAAATTTTCTATAACTTCCTATGCTTCTTTGTCTTCTTTGTTCTTAAACACATCTTCCCCCAGTATAAGAACATGGGTGTATCCACTAAGGTTTTTCTTTTCCTTACAAGAGTGTATGTACCCTTCAAGGTCATAATTCATTCTTTGTGCATACTCCTTTAATTTGAATGCATCCAACAATGAAACATAATAAGATCATTGGTAGTGGGTTGTTAGGTTTTCAAGTACATCAGGGTAAATGCAAGAAGATGAGTCCATGAAATGTGCAAGTTTTTGCCTTAGGCAAAAAAATGAAATTGGCTTGCAAAAAACGGGATCCCATTTTTAAAAAGCGGGATCCTGAGCCTGAATTTTGAAAACGAGATCCCGTTTTGAAATTTTTCCAAAAACGAAAATTTCCAAAATGGAAAGTTTAAAACGATCCCATTTTGAAAACTTTCAAAATGGAAACTTTCCATTTTTGGTAATTTTCAAAACAGGATCCCGTTTTGTAAAATAGGATCCCGTTTCATAGAACCATAAAAAATGTTTTTTTTTATGAAATGGGATCCCATTTTAAAACGGGATCCCTTCTTTATGAAACGAGATCCCGTTTTTTAAATTATGGATTTTTAGGTGGGTTTTTGGCTTGTTTTTTGGTTTGGGAAATGGCTTGGGGACCCAAACCTAAGCTTTGGACCTGGTTTGACCTGCAACTTGAAGGTCTTGTTAATGTCATAGGAAAATAGTGACTTTGGACATATGTTTGAAGACCTATTTTGCAAATTTCTTTTACAAAATTAAAACCCATTATAGATGAGACGATGCAGATTCTAAATATGTAATTTTTTTAATAATTTGATTAATTTTTCTATTTTTCAATTAATTTCTAATGAAAATAGTCCATAAACTTGAATTATCAGGTTTTTTTAGTATTTTAATAACTTTTGATCAACATAACATTTTGATGAACAGATTGCACGAGAACAAACTTCAGACAATTCTTTTCAATTTAAAAAATTAAAATAAAAAAATGATAAGTTTAGCTCATCTTATGCATATCGTACACGACGATTTTTCAAAACGACAAATATGCCTAATAAAAATTTAACAAAAAAATATATTCAATAAAAAATTACAAAAAAATATCAAAAACAAGCTTTAGTGAGTCACAAATCTTTTCCCAAAAGGATTTAGAAAAATATGATAATTTAGGTCAAAATATTGATGTCGTACATCTACATGGTATGGTATAAAAAAGTGACTTTAAATAGTGGTTTTTAGAAACGCCTATTGAAAATCAATTTTTACAATCTAGGTATTGAAACAAATTACATATTTGGAAACTAGACTCCGAGTACTACATTTTATGATTAGTGAATTTTTTGAAGATTCTATCTGTAAGTGCTTCAAATTTTAAGGTCAAATGTGTCAAATTCTAAAAATCAGGGAAAACACTTCCACTTTTTGGCCAAAAAGTGGACTCAACTTCTTGCACACACCCATCAATTATAAATTAAGGTTGTATACTATGGTAATTAACTAGTTATACATCATTTGTGAATTTCATTTTTTTTTGATACAGTTGGTCGAGAGTGGGATGCGCTACATTTGTACATCGCAAACAATCTTGATTGGATGACAGTATGGATTGAACGATGTCAACAATCTGGTCGTGCATTAACATGGGAAGGTGTGGCTTTATTGGTTAAAGAAGCTCATTGTAATGGAGATTCCAATGTTACAACAAGGGAAATTGATTTAGCATATGGTTTTAGAGATAAAAAGGTACGTATAAATATATTAATCACCCATATTCTTTAATTATTTTCAATTATATTGATGTATATCTATGTTGAGTTTTTTTTCTTTGCATACATTAGGCCAAGAATATATATGTTTATCAATTGATGATGCAATAATTTTTACATGTTTGACATATTGTAGGTGAAACACCACAAGGCTATGTGGTGCAATGGTTGTAAATTTTGAACAAAAAATTTGGATGACATGAAGAAAACTTGTGATTCTGGGACAACGTCGAGTTCCAAACTAGGACAATCACCAAGTTCAACACATGGTGAATAACTCTTTGTAGGAGGATCATCACGATTATTATCATTTAATCTCATGGAAGAGGAAAATAATAAATTTAACTCTTTATCCACTTCCTCATCATTTTTTGCAATTTCATTGTCATCATCTAAGTTAATCGTACAACAAAAGGTCTAATGATAATATCCATGTAGAAGATGCTTGTTCTTGTTGTGTTTGAGATATAGGATTTTCTTGTTTAGGTGAAGGTAGAGAATCATCATGCATTTCTTTAGGTAAGTTTTAATTTTTATTTTCTATGTTGTTCTTTTCTTCTTTTTCTTGTAACAAACGAGCAATAACACAATGTCTATGCCTATGCTCTCTAGCATTTTGAATTTTTTTGTTCGGTTCTCAAGTTGTGATTTTGTAGTAGTGAGTTTACTAACCATAGATTTCTTTTCTTCCCTTAAGGGAGGAATTGAATGAGCCATTGGAGGTTGTTCAACCACTTTCTCTTTAGCTTTATAAACTTGTTTTATTTTAGGAGGCACAACAAGACTTATTTGGTGATCTCGTGGTCTCTTGTAGGAAATAGGTGAAGGATCTATCATGTTTTGGTCTTGATTGCTTGGAAGTTCATTTGGTTCAATTATAGTCTGATCAAGTATAGGAGGCTCAATCGTGGGTTGAGGCATATTAGTAAGGGATTACTCTGCTATGCGCTTTTCCTTAAACTTTTGATAAGATTTGAAAAATAATTCCTCACGAGGTCTAATAGGTTCCATAGGTTTAGGCCAAAATAAATCCAATGAGAAATTCCCATGAGAAGACACATGATTAAAGCCACTATGATACACAGTAAAGATCTCATTACCAAATGGAAACTTTAAGCATTTATGCACAATCGACATGACGAAGTTCATGGACTGAAGCCATGGATAGCATAATTTCATACGAAATTGGTCTAACAAAGGGATGATGGAAAATAAGACACTTAATTTTTTCAGTGCAAATTTTACAGGAAGAGTTATCAAACCTATCATAGGGAAAGAAAAACCGTTATGCATTTTGATCCATGCTTTCGGTTTTTCATACGTATCTTGATAAAGCTCATGCACAACTAAGGATTCTTCAATGATCACATTCTCTACACAAATGGGGTCAATTAATATCCCATTAGTAGACCTGTCATTGATTCTTCTAGCGATGTAAAGAGGACCATCAGGTGCATGTTTAATTATGTTGTGTTGTGAGAAAGCAATGTCAAGTGGCATTTTGGTTAGGCCCTTACAAGGTTGAACTTCAATGAAGTTGATTGAATTGTTTATAGAATTCTTTTCTTTATTTCTCATGTGTTGTTTCATGATTTAATCAAGGTTAAGCACCATTTATATTCCATGTTTAGTTTTAATTAAATTTCTCATGTTTTGTATCATAGGAACTGCATTAGCGGTGATGGGTTCAAAACTTACAATGTTTTGCAACCTTTCTAACTCTTTGTCTATTCTCCTAAGTTTTTTATGAGGCAAATTAACAATCATTGAATCAACATTAGTCACATTACGTGTTGGTAGGAAAGTCATGGGAAATGAAGTATTAAGGGTATGATCCATAGTGGATTGACTAGTGTCAACACTATGTGTGAAAGATTTAGAAAACCCAAGATCCACGATAAATGATGTATATTGGGATGACATGAGTCTCAAACTACGTCTCACAATAGTATTGGAAATAGCTCTCATAATGTATGTCAGAGCAGGAAATAGAAAATATAAACTCCAAAAAACCTTAAGTCTTCTTCAAAATATATCTCCAAAACCCTAATCCGAGCTCAATAGAAAAGCTAAAAAAAAAGCCTTCAAAACTGCTCCATAATGTGTAATAAAAGTGGAAAACTCACACTTTCCAAGATGTCAATCCAAAAGGCTCCTAAAAATAGGCTTATCCTGCTTTAAAAGAAAAAAAAAACACTTCATCCTCATCTCATGATTCTCAAATTCACCCAAGAGGAAAATCAATCTTTTCTGATTTCTTAGAACTGCTAAAAATAGCAAAAAGAACAAAACAATTTATAAGATAGTGTCTTATCTTTTACTTTACAATGATTTGCAGCTTTATTTCGCTTGATTTGCCGTATTTTTGCAGTTAAGATTTTTGGAAATCTTTGCAAAAAATACAAACTTCCATATCCCCATTGAAATTGATTTTTCTTATAAAAAATCATAAAAATACAAGGGCAATCTTTATCACTGAATATTGATTGATTTCTAAAAAAATCAATGAAAATAAAACCTAAGTCTAAATGTTTTATCTAAGGCAAGGCATACTTTGAAATATATCTAAATTCCTAACCCTAAAATACTTAGGAAAAATATTGTCAAATGTAGTTTGAAAGGGCTTGATCTAAACAATGCATTCAGCCACATGATATTTGACTTAGGGAATTAATATGTTAAAACATTTTCCAAAATTCTCCTAAGTTTGATCTAGGGTTAAGGAATGAAACCCTAATGACAAAATAGCCGAAATCTCTAAGATTTTGCATTCATTTCATTTGTGTTTTGGAGAGAATGCTCTGCAAGAAAGAAATGTGCCTCCATGGGAAGATTCAGGGTTTGATGGTCTGAGCCTCCATTCGAGTCTTCCTTCTTCAAATTTTTGATTTGTTCAGCTCCTCTTTCCTCATGGTAATATTTGACTATATTTTTGTTTATTTCTTGGCTCTTTTTGATGAGAAATAAGGCCTCAAAGGCTGCGGCCATAACCACTCACTGATACATCTTTTGTCCTCTCTACTTCTTGTCAATTTTCTCAATTTGGCCGCTATGGGAAACTTGGTTGAAGTGTTTGTGGAAGCTCAGAGCTTCGCCACGGGCTTGCTTGCTCTTCTTCAAGCACATGAGGGTAAGCCTTTGTTCCCCTCCATTCTCTTTGTGTTCTCATCTTCAAACAAAACTTATAAAAGCTTTATCTCTACAAAAGATGATTGTTGTTTCGTAGGCCATTGTATAGGCCGTGAGCTTAAACCTATTCTTTGATGAGTTTTCTTAAAGAAAACTCTCATTTTATGGATTGTACATTCTGATTTTGAGATTTTCATGGCAAAACTCAAATGGTTTTTTAGCTTTATGTGAGTTAATAAATATTTCATGAGTAAATGAACTCCTCCAGGCCGTGACTTATACTCATATTTCTTTATTGATCTGAAAAGCTTTAAAGCTTATACCATGTATTTTGATGGCTCTCATATCAGAACATAAAACTCTCATGTGGATACTCTGTATTTTGAAAGAGATGAATACTTTTGTGTTTTCTGACAAAACCCCCAAATGGGTTAACTGTAACAAGAAGAAATCTGCACTTTCAGACTAAAACCCCATGTGGGTATTTGTAAAAAATGGAAGAAAACTTCCCTAATTTATGGGCTCGACCCAAACAACATTCATTTCTTTCATTGCATGACTTCATGGATATGGAAAATTCTTACTGTAAACACCATTTTTAAGAGCTTACAAGCTCAAAAATGTGCACCTCAATTGTATTCGACATTTTGAATATAAACTCCAACATGGGCATTTTGTGTTTTCAAAAGAAATCTACTTTTAAAAGATGAACTCCCTACATGGGTATTGTGCTTCTGAGAGAAAAAAAATCTTGATCTTTGTATTTTGCACCCTAGATTTAATGTCTTTCATGGACTGTGGCTTCACATTTGTATATTGGTTCTTCACATTTTCTATAGCTTTTACTTGTGAAAACTTGAATATGTAGCATCATATGCCTTACTTTCACTGGGCATTTCATCTCTCAATACAATGGCATTATATTAATCTTTCTTTCACAAAGACACTTGTAGTAGTAATATGAGTTTACCTCCTTGAAACCTCTCTTGATCAGCAATATATGAACCATTCACAAGGCTGTCCCATTATGCAAATAACATCCTGAAATCCTTCACCATAAGCACTGAATCTTGTCATAATATTGAAACAAAAATCAAAATGTTATGCTTTTGCTCTACTTCCAAGTGATTTTTCCCCGAGCTACATTCATTCAAGAAACTTTATCATCCTGAAGGTGCTCTTCATGCCTTCACTTCTCTTTACACACACACACACTCACCCACTCACTCACTTTCTCACACACACAACTGACCAGAAATAGAATGTATTGTTTGGAAATCATTAGTTGTGGATTTAATTTCTATTTGAACTCAATTGTAATCAGGGGGGCTTCATACTTTGTGGGAACAATACTTATTTTGATTTGTGAGTTTCGTGGCATCAACATACTTGTATGTTGTCTTTACACTAACTTTTTCCTGTAAAATGTTAAGAACATATTTTACTTTATTCCACTATAAGAGAAGAAGGTGACTATTAGATTTTTTCCCAAGGAGATCTTCACATATTTGAAATTTTACCATAAGTCTTCCATTTTTTCATTCACACTTGTCTCATCTATTAAAACTGATTTTGTGATTAATCCTTTCAAATTAGTAGACAATTGTTTACTTTTTGATTGGTTAATTAGGGTTTTTGTAGGGATTCCACAACCTTAAGACACAAATTTGGGTCCCTAGTTTCCATGTGTGGATTTTCAACACTATGCCCATATGCTTTGGGACTTGCATTATTGTAGGTCATGTGAGACGTATCCAAGAATTTCTATGGCAGTTTTTGCCCAAATCTTCATTGCTGGGTCTTCTACCATTGTTCTTATAAGCTATTTACTCACTATATGTATCTAATACCCATTGTTCACACATTTCAAATTGAAGAGATATAACATTTCGGCCAAGCAATATCTGTCACCTCGATCATGTTTTATGTTTATATTGGCATGATACAATATATCGGCACAACAACTAGCAAGCTTCACCTGTAAAAACATTGCAGGAATGCCCTACGTGAATGAGGAAGCACATTGTACAATATCAGCATAGGCACATTGCATTCATACCGATCGACAAAAGAAATTGGGCTATATATTTTGATTAAAAGGGAACAGATAGAGAATGTAGCACGATAAGAAATGCATATTGGCATAACTCATGAAAATTTCCCCAACAAAATACTCATCCACCATCAGAAGCCTAACAAGTTATAATTTCGATCTCATATACTACTCCGATGAAGATAAAAGGCTTGTATCAGGGACACATTCTTTTTGTTCTACCAATGGGTTATTCAAGAAAGTTAAAGATAGACTCACTTGGGATGTCAACATGAGGTATACCAATATATTCATCAGTGGGAGTATCACCATTGGAAGTAATGAATAACTTTGGGCCTGATAGAACAAAGTCTCTCTGATAGGATTACATCGGATAAGCTACACCAATAAAGGATGCAAGGAAAGACAAATACTTGTCGGAGTGACTTATACCGAAAGATATATCGGCCAAATTATTCATGCAAAGAACAAAACCCATACATATAACCGTGTTAGGGAGTGAAGATGTTTGAACGAATATATTTTAAAAAAAATTGCAGGGTTTCGTCGCAATTTCGACAAACATAGCCCGACGAACCACAAAAATTTGCAACGAGGTTGTTGTACACGTGACATAGTTTTTGTTGTTATGGAAACGATGGTTTGCTCCACCTCGTCAAAAAATGGATGAACGTTTGGTGTTTTTTGATGATTTCAAATGGGCATTCTGCAACGTTTTGTGATTTTTTGCGTCGATAGATGGATGAAGTTACTAAGATTTTGTGACAAACATCGCCAACATTTTCTGTGGCGCTGACCGACGATGTTGGGTCATGGTTTGGACATATAAAAATTATCCAGCGACAAAATTTAAATCAGTGTTGCATCAGTAAGTCAACAATATTTTGTCGATATGTCACCAAACATTCATCGGAATTTGTAATCAAATACAATAGTGTGTATTGGGCCAATATTCCAGTTTTATAATTTAATATGAGAGTTATTACAAATTAGATAGATATTGCATATGCTACTATTAATATTTCTTACCATGGACAAAACAAAATACTCAATATCAAACTTAACTATAGATTCTACAAATTTTACTGTTCGTTCCTACACTTGTGTACAGACATGCCATAGACCTATTTGTTACAAAAAATAATTCCAAAATCTCTCCCTATTTCACCATCCACAAACTCTTCGACGTACCCATTGCACACTAGGGTGCCATTGCTAATATAACATCTAAGGATAAAGATGGGAGGTCTATAACCTATATGATATTAAAGTCAAGAAATACTTTTTGAGATGACGAAAAATAGTCTTAAAGAAAGGTAAGGGCATAACATAGTTCCCTCACGTTACTATATTACAACTACTTTGTTTTCTGAAATGACAAGGAATCTTTTGACCATTTTCATGTACTACTCCCTAAAGAAACCTACCCATGTTCACCGACCCAGAAATATTATGAAGCTGGGCATAATTCTGTAGGAACAATATAGCCACCGTCAAAATTTTACCCTGTACTACATAAAGTAGATTCTATCTTATTATATTGAATGAAAATATACTTTCCTGACAAAAACAAATACATCCATCACTACTTTATGGCTCAAATCACGGCCAGAAGAAAGACAAGCTGTGTTCTGATAAGGTCTTAACGTTTACGCAAGCGCTTTCATCAGATTAAGTTTTTGTCATTTTACGATCAAATCTCTTACTCAGGTACTACTGAATACAAGAAGCAGGTCGTAGGATAAGTCTGTCATCCTACCACTTCGAAAAGAGTAGAAGGAAAAACTTGATTTGGGTATAGATTAAGTAGAGTTCTGAAGGCAGCAGTGAAGCTTGAGTTGCATTCAAAGATGGAGTCATTAGATCAGCGAGAAAGACTTAAGCGGCCTCGTGTAGTGTTTTTCCCTTACCCACTCCAGGGTCATATGAATCCATTAATGGAATTTGCCAAGAGGCTTGGGTGCAGAAACCTCCATGTGACCTTCATCACCACAGAGAGAGTTAGAGAGCGAATGATAAAAGCTCAGGATGGGGCTGCTGCTCATGTGACTACTGCTTTGCAGGATATCACATTTGAAACAATTTCAGATGGGCTTTCTCTTGATTGTGAGGAGACGAAAGACTTAGGCATGATAAAGAGATTTGATTTGTTGAAAAAGGTCGGAGCTCTTACATTCGAAGGAGTGATAAAGAGGTTCAATTCTCAAGGAGACAGAGTCTCTTGCATTGTCTACGATTGTCCGCTGAACTGGGTTCTTGACATTGCGAACAAGTTTAATATTCCTTCAGCGTTTTTATATTATTTTCAGCTTGTAGACCCTCCTTCATATAGTGCTAAGAATGTAGGATTTTCTCGTAAAGATATTTGCAGCTTATAAAAGGATTTCTTTTTCGTTGTTTAAAAAGGTGATTGTTTGGGGGTTAGGATAATTTTGCAGGTGTTGTTGGAAGCAGAGACAATCCCATATGTTAGCAGCTCTCAGAAATTACGCATGTTTTTTTGATAGGAACTCAAACAGATTATTTTGTTTTGTTATGTTAGCTTATAAAAGAAAAATACTTTTAAGTATACTTGTTGCCGTTCATAAAATAGAACTATTTTAATAAAATATATATTTAGAAGAATAATAAAATGAACTTTTTGTATTTAGTTGTTTATTTGCAATTAGATTGGTAGACTATAATTTGTATTTTATTAAAAAAAAAAATTGATTAAGATAAATTGAGAAGGGTCTGAATTTATTACATAAGAGCCATTAAGACAGAGCAAAAGAGTCTCACAAGCCGTGAGAGCAGGAAAGCTTAAAAAAAACACAGATAAAAAACCAAAAAAATAACAGCCAGCAGAAACCAAGAATCAGCAACCAAACAAGATCAATTATTGTTCTTCAGGAAGCTGGAAGTCTTTTATTGCCTGCTACTCCTTGTTGAGAAATTGAAATTTTTCTTCAAAAGACAAAGGCTTTCGGATTCTTCTTTCCTATGTTGTCTTTAGAAGCTGGTGGCACAACCTCCCCAATATTACTTTTTTCCCTGGAGCTGGTAGGGGGGCTTTTGAATGATCCTCTCTGATACGCTTAGCCTGCCAGCTTTTAAGCTCCTATTGAAACACCTGATTGGTGACTGTCGTTTTCTAAACCGTTTCCTCCTTGTATTCAATAATCTCCTTCAAACTAAGGAGGATCCTGTCTTGATTGCAGTGGATCGGAGTTTTAAAACCTCTTTTCTCATGCTCGCACACCCCTCAGGAAATCGATAGCATTTTTAATTTCCCCCAAAAAAATTCCAGAAGTTTGTGCCATGCCTCTCAGTAGATCCTAATGATCTTCACCCAGCCAATCTTTAGTCTTTTGAGCATAGTAGTTTCTAGGTTTTGAATTGTATCCTTCGCCGTGATCATTTGGGTCAGCAGCCACTTTAATATGCTATTTTGAATGTTAATGGTTTTGCTGAGCTCATCCAATTTCTCCCTTAAAGAAAGCACAATTGAGAGAGGGGTTAATCGTGTCGATAGGAGCAGTCTCTGGCTCTTGAACCTGGCCAACATCTAGCTTAGGGGAAGGAGGGGGGCTGGTAGAAAGGTTGTGCAGGAGAGGAGAACTAGGGGGAGTCTTCAAGGGTAACATCTGGCGAAGGAGACCAAGAGGAGCCAAAATTATCTTCCAAAATAGAAATTTATTAAAAAATAGTTAGGATGAGATATATATAAGCTTATAAAACCAAACTCTATTTTGTCTTATAATTTTTTTTAATATATAAAACGAACCTCCTTAACATTACTATTAAAAATTTGAGATTTAATTTTTCTTTGTTTAAATATATTTCACTATGATATTCAGGTCATATTGAAATAAATCAAATACAAATAAGAGATGTTTTATACAAATGAAAACTCATGCATTTTATTAATTGATTAATTTTATTTGACAATAATTTAAATTTAGTTTCATATTTTTTTAATTAGAAAAAGTCTTAGATTAGACTGCTGTTTTCTTTTAAAGTAAATATTTATAAATAAATATTTTTATATTTCAATTTTTCAAAAAAGATATTCATACGATTAATAAATCTTTTGATTTTTGTAATCCTTAATTTTAATGATCAACCATAATCTACCAAAAAAATATGAAATTATATGTAAAAATCTACATTCTTGATAAAACAATAATAAATGAATTTATTTTATCGTTTATCACAGCTAAATGGATAGTTTTTGTTCAAATCTTGTTTCAAACTTTATATTTTTTATTAATAGAAACCATTTGATTTTCTTTATGTATTATTTATAACAATATTGATAATCCAAAAAAATTATTACGAAATAATTTCTATAAAATTATATCAAACACTTATTAGTATTTCATAAAAACATTTGTTTCTATATAATTAACAATATTCTCAATTTTTTTATGAGAGAGACAACTTTCTCATAAAACTACAGCTATGATCTTCAATTTCGCAATTTTTTCTAATTGAAATCTACAGATATATTTTTAAAAGTTGATTTGTGTTTATAATTTTCTTATTCTCTTGAGCATAGCTTAAACAATTTGAGGGAGCATTCCATTCACCATTTTGTTACGGTGTCCTTTTCCTTAATTTTTTTATATTGATTCCACTTTATAATATCGATGATCAGTGAAAGCAAAAGATGAAATAGAGAATGTGATAGATGTGATAGTAATATCAGGTCTTCCACAACTATGCCAATCAGACATGCCAACATTTCTACAGCCTTCAAATCCATTTCTCAGGCCACATGGATACTGGCAAACTCCATCAATGAACTGGAAATGGCAGAGATACAATCCATGGATTCACTCTTTCCAATCCGAACAATAGGCCCTCTTGTTCCCTCAACTTTCCTAGATGGAAGCAATCCAAAAGACCAAGATGTTGGCACATATCTTTGGAAAGCAGAAAATTGTATACACCGGCTGAATACAAGGGAAGCCTCAACTATTGTATATGTTTCATTTGGCAGTGTAGCTGTCCTTACCGAAGAGCAGATCATAGAAATAGCCCTTGGGCTAAAGGCCAGTAGGCATTCCTTTTTGTGGGTGATTCGTCTTGATCTTAACAAAGAAGAAAATAAAAATGTACATGACTTTCCAAATGGTTTCCTTGAGGAAACTATAGATCAAGGGCTAGTCGTATCATGGTGTCCACAGATGGCAGTGCTTAATCATCCTTCAGTGGGTATGTTTGTCACATACTATGGGAGGAATTCTACATTAGAGAGCCTTAGCTCAGGGCTACCTGTCGTAACCATTTCTCATTGGAGTAATCAAACAACTAATTCTAAGTATATTGAAGAGGTGTGGAAGACTGAGATAAGATTGAATAAAATAGGAGGTGGGCTAGTTGGGAGGGATGAGGTGGAGAAATCTATTAAGAAAATTATGGAAAGTGATGAAGGAGGAAGAATGTGGACATTTGATGCTTACGTTTCCCTTTTTTTGGTGATACCTGCGCTGCTCCAGGCGTTACAACCTTTTTTGAATAAATGATGACAGTCCTCTGCATATTGCGTATTACATGCAGTGACTGTTTTTATTTTTTAAGTCTTTTTTTAGTTTCCTGTTGCTGGCTTTCTTCAACGCAGCTAATAACGCATGCATTACTCTATATTTAGGTCCAACGTTTTGTTTCAGCATCTTTGTATTGGAACTGTCTTTTATATATATTCATAAATAAGAACTATTTTTTTTTTAGCCTACAAAATACATACAAAAAGTGTGTGGCTCTGTTCTGCTCTGTTTATCTGAGTTTATTGTTTATATTTGCTGCTGCTATAATTTTTTGTTCTCTTTTGTTTTTTGTGTTAACAATATTGGCTTTATCAACTGGTTTTGGAAGCAGGGGTCTTTTAGATCCTACATTTGGTATCAAAGTAGGTATTTTCTTATGGGTTAAAGATTTAGTGGTTAGAATTTCGCCAAAGGTTTACCATGTCGAATTCCAACTTCTTGCCCATTCCAGAATTTGATGGAAATGAGTATGATTATTGGTGCATAAAAATGATGACTTTTTTTATAGGAAAGGATTTGTGGGAGATTGTTGAATCAGGTTACCAGGAGCCAGCTGATTGGAATGCCCTCACAGCCAATGACAGAACAGCTAAAAAGGAAGCAAGAAGAAGAATTCTCAAGCGTTGTTTCACATTCAAATGGCTCTTGAAAAGAGCTTATTTCCAAGGATTGCGGGTGCAAAGACAGCAGAAGATGCTTGGAAGATTTTAAAGGAAACTTACCAAGGAAGTGATTAGGTAAAAGTAGTTAAGTTGCAAACTTTACAAAGAGACTTTGAAAATTTGAAAATGCAAGAATCTGAGAAAGTAAGTGATTATTGTGTGAGAGTTAAAGATGTGGTCAATAAGATGGCTACACTTGGAGAAATTGTGAACAGTGAGGTTCTGATAAAAAAGGTATTGCGGACTCTCACCCCAAAGTGAAACCATGTTGCCATTATCATAGAAGAAAGCAAAGATTTGACAACATTTCAATTTGATCACTTGGTTGGATGTCTTATGTCACATGAAGAGAGATTGAAAGATTCATTTGGAGAAAGTGATGCGAAAGTCTTTTCATCCAAATTGCAAATCACAAAGAAAGAAGATGCCAGTAGCAGCACCAAAAACAATGAAGGTCAAGGTAGAGGCAAAAATTAGAATTATGCAAAAGGAAATAGAGGTAGAGGTGGTTCAAGAGGAAGAGATGGTGGAAGAGGTGGTTCCAGAGGGCGAGGTACAGGCTCTTTTGACAAGAGAAATGTTCAATGTTACCATTGTAATAAGTATGGCCACTATGAAAGGGAATGCAAATTAAAAGAAGGTAAAAGTGTTAATTATGCTAAAGAAAGTGATGAAAATCCTCCAGATCATTTATTTTTTCTTACTCAAAAGGTGAAACTAGTAGTAAAGAAGTTTGGTATTTAGATTCTCGATGCTCTAACCATATGACAGGGAATGAGAGCTTGTTTTCAACAAAGGATGAGAGTTTCAAGTCCAAGATTCAACTTGGTGATAACAAATCATTGGAGGTTGCTGCAAAAGGAGCTATGGAAGTCCACACAAAAGAAGGTATAAAGAGTGTTAATGATATCTATTTCACTCCACAGTTAAAACATAATTTATTAAGTGTTGGACAGCTATGTGACAAGAACTATAAAGTTGTTTTTGAGAATAAGAAATGTACAATTTTTTATAAGAATCAGGGCAATAGGATTGTGACTGTTGTGGCTATGACAAAGAATAGAATGTTCCCTTTGAAGTTTGGTGAACGTAATAGCAGCCTTGCTAATATGGCATATGAGGATATCGGTTGGTTATGGCATCTCAAGTATGGACATTTAAATTTTCACAGTTTGAAGATTCTCACATCAAATGCGTTAGTTTTTGGCTTACCTAAGGTTGAAGAGCACAAGGAGGTTTGTGAAGGATGTGCTAAAGGAAAGCATGCAAGGGAGAAATTTTCAAAAGGCAATGCATGGAGGGCCCATCATCCCCTTCAACTTGTTCATTCTAATATTTGTGGTCCTATGCAAACAAAGAGTTTGGGTAAGTCATCATATTTTATCACTTTTATAGATGATTACTCACGAAAAATGTTGGGTGTATTTTTTGAAGGCCAAAGATGAAGCCCTTGATACATTCAAGAGGTTTAAAGCACTTATGCAAAATGAGAAAGGGTGTCAAATCAAATGTTTAAGGACTGATCATGGAGGAGAATTTTGTTCAAAATCCTTTCAAGATTATTGTGAGGTGAATGTCATCAGGAGGTAGCTCACCACTGCATACACACCTCAACAAAATGGAGTAGCTAAAAGGAAAAATCGAACAGTGGTAGAAATGGCAAGGAGTATGTTACAAACAAATGGGTTAAGCAATGCTTTTTGGGGTGAAGCAGTTGTTACAGCAGTGTATATTCTCAATAGAAGTCCCACCAGTGCACTCGAAAAGATGAGTCCTTATGAAACATGGTATGAGAAAAGGCCTAATGTTAATCATTTTAGAGTTTTTGGTTGTTTGGCTTATGTCCATGTACCTGATCAGAATAGACAAAAGTTAGATGCAAAAAGTGAGTCATGTATTTTTGTTGGATATAGTGAGGAAAGCAAAGCTTATAAATTTTTTAATCCTCTCACTAATAAGCTTATTGTGTCAAGAGATGTGATTTTTGATGAAGGGGGAGTTTATGGTGATCAAAAAGGCCATATGGAGAAGTCAAAATTTGTTATTGTTGATGATATTGATCATGAGCAGCCCACTAATGTTTCTACTGCAAGTGCTACAAATCCATCAAGTAGCCCCTCCTCTAGTTGTTCAATTCCAAATGCAAGTCCACCTTCAACTCCAAGTTCTAGAAAGAAGGTGAGAAGTTTGAGAGATATTTATGAAAGGAGTGCAAATAAAGCACATGAAGAAACTCCAATAGGTGAGACAATTAATTTTGCTTTACTTTTCAAGGCTGATTTTGAACCATCATGTTTTGAAGATGCAAATACTAATGAGTTATGGGTGCAAGCAATGGAAGAAGAGATGGATTCCATTCTTAGGAATGACACTTGGGAGCTTATAGAGCTTCCACATGACAAGAAGAAGATTGGCACCAAATGGGTCTATAAGATTAAGTATAATAGTGATGGGAGTGTTGGAAGACACAAGGCAAGATTGGTTGCCAAAGGCTTCACCCAGAAGTATGGGATTGATTATGAAGAGACATTTGCACTGGTTGCAAGACAAGAGACCATTAGAATGTTGATTTCATTAGCAGCTCAAAAGAATTGGAGCATACATCATATGTATGTGAAAAGTGCCTTCTTGAATGGGTACTTAGAAGAGGAAGTGTACGTGGAACAGCCACAAGGTTTTGAAGTGCAAGGAAAAGAAAATCAAGTCTACAAGTTGAAGAAGGCTTTGTATGGCCTCAAGCAAGCACCACGAGCATGGTATGCTAGGATTGATGGATATTTTTAGAATAATGGCTTCAAGAGAAGTAAGAATGAACCTACCCTTTACTACAAGCAAGAAGGTAATGATATTCTTATTGTAAGTTTGTATGTTGATGATTTGTTGTATATGGGTAGTAGTTCTAAGATGAAAGATGAGTTCAAAATTGCTATGATGAAAGAATTTGAGATGAAAGATCTTGGTCTCATGAAATATTTTCTAGGAATGGAGGTTTATCAATGTAAGAATGAAATTTTCATTTGCCAAACCAAATATGCAAAAGATATGTTGAAGAAGTTTGACATGGTTGATTGTAAACCACACTCCACTCCAAGTGCTCATGGAGTTGTGTTGTGTAGAGATGATGGTGTTGAAGTTGTTGATGAGACTACTTACAGAAGTATTGTTGGGAGTTTGATGTTTCTAACCCACACAAGGCCAGATATTGCATATTCAATTTCACTTGTTTCAAGGTACATGACAAATCCATCAGAAATACACATGAAGGCAGCCAAGAGAATTTTAAGGTATGTGAAAGGCACTCTAGATTTTGGTACTCATTACTACACTTCTAAAAAATTCAATCTTGTTGGCTTTAGTGATTCAGATTGGGGAGGTAGTTTGGATGACCGAAAATCTACATCTGGTAATTGTTTTTCTTTGGGTTCTGGTTTAATTACTTGGAGTTCAAAGAAGCAAAGTATTGTTGCCCTCTCTTCCACAAAAGCAGAGTATGTTGTAGTCACTTCAGCAAGTACACAAGCATTATGGCTTAGAAAACTTCTTGAAGAAATTGGAGAGATACAGGTTCAGCCTACAGTGATTTTTTGTGACAACATTAGTGCCATTAAGTTGGCCAAGAATCATGTTCATCACAGCAGGACAAAGCATTTTGATTTAAAACACCATTTTATCAGAGATTTGGTGCAGAAGAAAGCAGTTGAATTGAAATTCATCAGCACTAAAGAACAGTTAGCAGATATTTTCACCAAATCAACTGCAAAAGATCAGTTTTTGGCACTCAGAGATCAGATTGTGAGCCCTCTCAGCATCAAGGGGGAGTATGTGGACATTTGATGCTTACATTTCCCTTTTTTTGGTGATGCCTGCGCTGCTCCAGGCATTACAACCTTTTTTGAATAAATGTTGTCAGTCATCTGCATACTGCGTATTACATGCAGTGACTGTTTTTATTTTTTAAGTCTTTTTTTAGTTTCCTGTTGCTTCTTTTCTTCAACGCAGCTAATAACGCATGCATTACTCTATATTTAGGTCCAACGTTTTGTTTCAGCATCTTTGTATTGGAACTGTCTTTTATATATATTCATAAATAAGAACTGTTTTTTTTTTTTTTGAGCCTGCAAAATACATACAAAAAGTGTGTGGCTCTGTTCTGCTCTGTTTATCTGGCTTTATTGTTTATATTTGCTGCTGCTATAATTTTCTGTTCTCTTTTGTTTTCTGTGTTAACAATATTGGCTTTATCAGCTGGTTTTGGAAGCAGGGGTCTTTTAGATCCTACAAAGAATGCCTTGCGATGGAAGACATTAGCAAAGGAAGCAATGGTTAAAGATGGATCTTCTGATAAGAATATTGATTGTTTTATTAAAGAAGTCATTGCTAGAACAACACTGGCTTGACACATAATTATTGACTGGAACTTAACTTCCTTTTTACTGAGAGTTCCAATGTGTGATGTCTCTTTCCATTTCTGATGTGGATAAATTTCATGTATCATGTTCTTGTGATTGTTGCATTCTACACATTTAATTGCAATTAATCTGTAGCAATAGGTTTATACAAAACTGATAAGTAGCAGAGATCTGCAATGAATGAAACCGTTCACTTATTCCATAATCAATTTCTGCGCACATTAGAATATAGCGGCGCAGTCCTATGTTATAATTATTCTTTCATGAGGACTTCTAGAGAGTGAGAATACCCCTCCACATACTTCGAAACAACGAGTTTTAAATTTTGAAAAACAACCTAGCCCAGTTGGAAAAGGATTTGTGTATACCTAGACAATACAAAATAGAATGTAAACAGTGGTTGCAGAATTGAGGTGAGAGCTTGATGCGATGCTATGCTAGACTTAAATAATTCTACTTAAATTATAAATATTTCATGTTAATGTTTTTGTTTATTTGTTGATATGTTAATTTATTTATTTTTCTAAGGGTCATATATACCAAATTACATCCATTTTGAAGGTTCCTAGATAAAGATGCATTTGTATGTTAATTTTGAACTTAATATTATAAAAAGTGAGGCACCCAATTAAAATGCTAAGTAAATATCAAAACATTTAATATTGGAATATTGATCCTTACAATATTCCCCTAGGTTGGTCTAATATGGTTTCATCTAGCACATACCATTTTACATTCTAGGTTGATATAATATGTTTTATATGGTGCATATCATTTTACATCCACACATAAAGGAGAGTTTAATATCATTTGAGGATAGCAACACATAATAGATGATCAAGAATTGTTTGAATTTAGAAGAATAGAGATAGTTCATATTTGAATTGAACTCTAAAATATCTTATTTGATCTATTTTTAACCATTTACTAAGTCCTATCATGTATCAAACTCATTGAAGCTTTATTATTATTTCATCTGTACAAATATATTAGTTAATTATGTCATTTTTTCTCCATTGTGTATTATATTGCATGTCTACTTTAGTTATGTGGCTAGAAAGTCCTTAATTGGACCCTTCAACCAAGATTGTATCAAACGGTATAAGAGTAGGTTTGCTAAGAAAAAAATTCAAATGACATTAGAGAGAAGTTTTGAATATTAATATTTTTGTATGGCATGCATATTCCATAGTATTTAAATTATACTTTACATTAAATTACATTTATAAATTCACATAGTTTACACTAGAGTTTAATTGAAAAGGACCTGATTAAAAGAGGATCCTCTAACACTAAATTGTTATTAGAATATTATTTAAGGTAAGACTTCCAACACTAACGATTATTGAATAGAATATTTCTTATTGATTTTTTATTTGTTTTTAACATAGCAAGGAGTTTGCATTAGGGCATCTTGAACTAATCTATAAAACATCTCCTAGAAGGATGGATAGAGGTTGAGATTTACTCTATGTTTCAAATTAAATGAGGAAATAGTTTATATGATGATAAATGTCTAGATCATATTATATATTATCAAAGAAAAAAAAAAAAAGAATGGGTCATAACACTAGAGCTAATACAAGTGATGATGGACAAGAAGTTGACCAACTAGATCTAGTTGAAAATTTTGAATTTAATAAGGAAGAAACATATGTGTTGAGGGCTACCTCTAATATATTAGTAATAGAAGTAGATTAGATATTCTTAAATATGTCAATAACTTGAATTTGGAAGAGTTTATTGATTGGGTAATTAATTTAGAATCAAATTGATTATAGATATATTGTTGATCCTAAAAGGAGAAAGTTTTAAAATATTAGGAATTGTGGTTTTTTAAATATTAGGAATTAGGTGTGTTATTCAACTTTCATATCCTATTGTTTATTGTTCCTAGATGGTTAATAATTTGTGTCTATGAATCATGAAGTGGGAAAAATGGGACATCTGTGTGAGATAGGGAAATATGTAATTATTTCATTATTCTTTAGGGACTTCAAATATTAGTGTAATGAAACATTGATCAAAGTTCTACATGGTGGAATTTTGGAGAATATTTCATTATTAGTGGGCAAAAAATGTAGTAAGCCTTTATGGAGAATACTTGGGAGTTGCATATGCCAGCTTGAGTGGTATAAATCAAAGATCTGTATGTGATTAATTTTTTATATTGTGATGGCTCCACATATATGAGGATCACGAGATCATACCATGGTATGTTTGGAAATTATTTTGATGCAATTTGAACTTGAGACTCTTACTAGACTATCAATGTTTGCAGCCAAGCCCCAATAAAATTGACCATTTCATTTGTCAATTTATGGCCAATTCAAACAAATATTATTTGCAGCACAAATTCAACAATGATTCAATGAACTTATTTTTCTCCATTATTTACAAGCATTCAACAAGTACAATCTAAAAAATATATAATTTTTAAATTTAAATTTGTTTCCAATGATCAATTTCTCTAATTCAGATATCTAGCTCTATATCCCTTTTCTTCAACCTTCATTCCTCTCAATTCTCTTCCAATCTGCATATATCAATTTTCTTTGATTTTTTATTTTCCTTGTCTTTTATGTGACCCTTATTATTCTTCTTTATCTACAATCAAGATTTCTCTTCTTCTCAAGACACTAGCTATTGTATTCTTCTATCATTTATCCCTCAATCATATGTTACAAACTGCATTTTTATTTCAAAACATTTTATTTATTTTAATTCATATGTCCATGTCACATATACTTGTGTGTGGTGCACCTGCTCCAACACCAATCTACTAGTATTCTTTAGCCATGCCTGGTTTCTTCTCAATGTTGCTTTATTTTAAATTTTCTTGGCCTTTTAGACCAAACACAACTTCTATAATTTTTCTTTTGGTTTTTAAATTTTGACTCTTTATCTTCCTAGTAGACCCAACCCCCCTCTCTCTCTTTTTATACATTAAATATGACTTTTTAGAACCCAAGTGTTGGAATAGTTTAGATTAAATATGCTAACTATAGCCAAGTGACTATTTCCCCATGTGCTATGTTTAACATTTTTGTTTAAATTGTATATTCACGTATTCTTTGTATTGCAATGATCTCCTCAACTAGCATTGATTTTCATTATCTTCTAAAACTCACAAAACTCCAAGTTGTATGTAGAATTAATTCCTAAGCATTCAAAATTTATTTACTATTCAATTGCAAAATGAATGAGCTAACAAGATAAAAATGAGACATTTTATCAAATGAAATTGACAAGAATGTTGCTAAAATATACCACCAAAACTCAAAAACAAAGTTCAATTTCCAAGCCAAAACTAAAAACTCTCATTGAAATAAATTTATTAATGTGAATTGGCAAATTCTTGGGATGCTCTTGCATTAGAAACACTGAGTAGAAAGTTTAAGAACATAGGATCACAAAATTGGAGCTGAATGGTAGAACCATTCTTTCAAATTATAAGAAATATGTAGCGAACTCCATCACTGTTATAGATGCACATGAAATTATTTCTTCCTTCTTCCCTTCTAGAAAATTTCCAAAACATTCACTATTTTCTTCCAACAACTCTACATCCTCTTCTTTCTTCCTCTTGTGGACTCATGTCCACCATGAACTGTCCTCCTCTGCCAAAGGCTTCCTCTTCTCTTCTCTTCCTTCATGGGATCCAACCTACCATTATCTAGCCTCCTCCACCAAAAAACCTTTGTACTCTTCTCCTCTTTCGTGGGTTTTGACCCACCACAAATTGACCACCTCCACTAAGTTTCACTTATACCATCCACTACAACTTCTACATGCAAATATGTATTATTCAAACACCAGTCTACAACTACATAAAAAGCTACCACATCCTTATATAAATCTACATTTACTACTCCATGGAAATTAAACATTTCTATCTACATACTGTTTTCTTTCTCTACATCCTCTTCTACTCTCACCAAAGAAGGGAAATAATCATCACAACTAAATTCAAAATCAAAATTTACCTCATTTCTTTTTGTTGTCCCAACATCCTTTTCTTCATCCTTTGCTACAACATTCATCTTCTCACCTCCAATGGTAAGTTTTACAATCCCCTCTTCAAATTCATCTATCAATTCCCCTTCCAACAAGTTATTTATCTTTTTCATCTCTTCTTTCAATAAGAGATTATCCTCATCTTCGCCAATCTCCTTGTCAAATTTAGGACTCTCGAAGTCCATAATTTCAGAGCTTCTAAATCTAATGTATTTTCTTCCTTTTTTGTAAACAAATAGTATTGGAAATAATAGAGGTTCCAATATTACACTTCTCTTCCAATATATCCTTTTCCACTATCATGTGCATGCCTTCAAAAGGACATGTCTTTGTTGTAACATCATTGTTTATTTCTTTATTTCCTTATTTAACCAACATACCATCTTGAATTTACATCCCCTCTATGACCATGTTCTTCACCTTTTCACTATCCTTTTGTATGAAGACTTATTTCTTTCTTTCCTTATTTTCTTCTATGTTACCTACAAATAAATCAATATTAAATAAAATGAGATTCTCAACATTTCCCCTCTTCTTTTCCTCTTTGTTTACATTTGTATGGGTTACTCCCATATATCCTCATTTTTCTTTACAATCTCTACCAAGGGGTCACAACACTTCTCTTCTTTATTTTTGCATTCACTATTTGTAATAGCCCATTCTAATTATTACTTAAATATTAAATTTGTAACTAAAATTGTGAATATTAAATTTTAAAAATTTATAACTTAAGAAACTATTTTCAATCATAAAAACACATGCCTAATTAAAATATGAACCATAATATATATTCATTTATGAATTCCAATTGCAATATCCAAGTTGTCTTGGCTCATTTTCCACATATTCAATACAATATACAAATTTTACATCAAGGTTACATCATAATATTTTGATAACTTGAAAACATCAAATGATTCCTTTTGACACTCGCCTCCACTAGTGGACGAGAACATGGTTGAATTGTGGTGCAGGGGCACCTTGGCTTAACTCCTTCATGTTTGTTTGCAATTTTGGCTTGTACTGACCTTAGCCAAGTCAGGGATTTTTGATGTGTTTACAATGGACCTTAGAAGGTCTTGTTGGTGTCGATGAGTTAATCATTAGGACTATACCATCCTAGTTAACCAAAATTGTTAAATTTTGCTTTGAATTAACTTTGGACAGCTGATGTTAGTATGTAGTTGATAAATGTGTTTTAAACACATGATCAAAGTTGAAAAGATTCCAAGAGGTAGTTGTGGAAGCTGATGGTTCGAAACAAGGAGATTGAGGTCCTAGAAATTAGGAACATAACATAGAGATAAGTTGCAAAATGTTGTTATGGAAGTGGCATAACCGCAGTTGTGGAGTTACATGCATCTTAGTGGGATTGGGAATCCCTTGAAATCAGGGTAAAGGCTCGAGAAACTACCTTTGAATGTGGAAAAATACTTGTAGATAGGTGTGAAGGCTCGGTGTGAGTAGTTAGAATATTATGTAATCAAGTTTTGGTGTGAATGGATGGGAATTAATCTGCATTTTCTGTATCTGCCCGTGTATGTTGAGAAACAGTGAACTTGATGGCACTGTGCATGTTCATATAACACTATATTTATGTTTATTAGATAGGACAGAGCAATTTTCATCTGTTATTCAAGCTGCTTAGTGTAGACTTACTGTTTCAAGTTCATAGTTTAGAGTTGTAGAGTGGTTCTCTGAAATCCCTGTGTGTTTTGCAACAGAGTTCTAATAGGAGTTGAATACTTAGATTTAGCACTGTATTCATGTTATTAGAATATATTAGAATCACTTTTCATTGTGTATTCATTTTGAGTGGAGTGGAGTTATTCATTTGAATCCTTAGATCAGTATTTAGAGGTTAGTAGGGTTTCCATTGTAGTTTAGAGTAGTGAATCTTTTCATGGCTCCCCCATAAGCACTGACCACAGGTTTTCCCTAAAATTGGTGGAATATGGAGTGGGAGCCAGACCATTGTACATATCTAATAATAGGAAAGAAAAAGATTCAAGCAATGATTTTAAATTCCAAACCCTAGGTGAGCTATTGTGACCCAGTTGGGAGTTTGGAAGACAAGAGTTGAGAACTTAGATAGGGGCAAAAGGTACAATACGGAAACTATACAGTTTCATGAAGGCTTTGGTCATATTTTAACATGTAGAAAAGGATTTATGTATGAAAAATCCAATGGTGTGAGGAAACAATAATAAACTCCCAAAACCCTAGCTATTAGGCCTATTAACCCTAATCTTCCTTGTTTGTAGGAATCAATTGTACGGTGCAGACAGAGATCTGAAACTAGGTGAAGGATTTAAAGCTTTGAAAAGGGTATCAAAAAGTGGTATTTATTTGCTTGGTCTTTTGGTGAGTTTGAGCAGGAAAAGTCAAAAATTGACTGGTAAGGGCTAGTAGGGTTTAGGCCTCACCAAGGCCATTTCATGAAATCGGGTAGTTTGATGGTTGAACACTGAACAAGATGGACCCATTGGGATGTGAAAAGCATGAAGATAGTACCAATAGTTCCCCTGTAAGCAGTTCAAGAAAAATGGTGAGATTGGCATCTAGACTCTTCTAGGTGTAGTGAGAAAGATTGAAACTTCAAGTGGTGTTTGAGAAGAAGATAGCAATTTTGAGTGGTGTTGAATCCTCTAAGGTTAAGCACAAGGTTTGGAACTCTTGAAATAGAGTGAGGCAGGCTTAGTTAATGATCTAAGTCAGGGCAGAGCCTAGAAAGTGCTAGGTTCATGGTGAAGGTAGAGTAATGTCTTCTTGTTTATTAGGTGCAAGCAAACCTTGGAGGACTTGATACACCATATTGGTATCAGAGCTAAGTTAGATTCAAGGCTTGTGATTAATGAGCCAATCCACTAAGTTAGTAGGAGAGAATACACTAGAGGAAGGAACCATGGTGACAAATGCAGAGCTAGCAAAGAAGGTATAAGAACAAGAGGAAGATAACCAGTTGCTCAGAGAAAGGATATCTCAGATGGAGAAACTCCTGGATGAAGTCCAAGAGATAATAGATACTGTGAAGGATAAGATAAAGTAGAAGGAAGAGAAAGAAGCTAAGGAAAAGGAAGAGGATTTGGAGGAGGAAGCTCCAAAGCCTGATCCTGTTCTTGCAGAGGAACCATTCTTGAAGGCATTACAGGCCTTGAGTGGTAAAGCATTGGATGGTGTGCCACTTTTCAGTGGACAAATGGACCTTGATTCAGTTGTAGACTGGATTGAGAGCATTGAGAATCACTTTGAGTGTGATGGCATAACAGAGGCCCAAAAGGTAAAGGTGGCTAAGTCAAGGTTGAGAGGAGCAGCTCTCACATGGTGGAAGTTTGTACAATCTAAAAGAGAGAAAGAAGGCAAAGGTCCCATAGTTTCATGGAGAGGAATGGTGACCAAGATAAGATAGACCTATCTCCCTGATGATTATGAAGTCTAGTTGCACAGGAGAAGACACAATCTGAGGCAAAAGGATATGGATGTCTAAACATATACAAAGGAGTTTCAAAAATTGTGCCTTAGATCAAAAGTGGTTGAAGATGAGAGTATCAGGTTATCAAGGTACTTAAATGGACTCAAATGGTCTATTCAAGAAGATATGAGCTTAGTAAACTTCAAAACAGTCTACCAATGCTATCAAATGGCTTTGAAAATAGAAGAGAAAGGAAAAAAGAAACAAGAACAAAATCCCAAAAGCAGAGGTAAAGGGAAAGACAGCAGAGGACAAAGAAGAAGTTATAGTGGAAGAAGCTCAGAACCAAGAGCCCAAGGAGAAGTCAGATTTTCTGAACAACAAGGAAGCTCTAGTAGAGGTGGTAGAGGAAGAGGTTTCAGCTCTAGAGGAAGAAGTGGTGGACAAGGAAGAGGCAGCTACTTCACCAACATGAAATGCTATCACTGCAACCAATTGGGACTCCCAGCCTATAGATGTCCAGAGAAAGGCAACACTTCTCATGGAGGAGACAAGAGAGCTAATTTGATTCAAGATGAGACAGCTGCAGCAAATAAACAACCTGAAGTACCCTTGAACTCAGAGGAAGGTGAGAATCTCATGATGAGAAGGACTTTAATCAAAGAACTTGTGAAAGAGGAGCCAAGCCAAAGAAGGTCCTTGTTTAGGATAAAATACAAGTTGATGGGGATGGTGTGTAAGGTCATAATAGACTCAGGTTCAACTGACAATATTGTGTCAGAGGAGGTAGTCAGCAAACTGAAATTGACAAGGATACTTCACAATAATCCTTACAAGGTCACATGGCTCAATAAGGGTCAGCATGTCTTGGTGAATGAACAAGCATGGGTGGAGTTTTCCATTGGCAAGTAAAAAGACAAGGTATTGTGTGATGTATTACCTATGGATGCATGCCACTTGCTCCTAGGTAGGCCTTGGCAATTTGACCGTCAAGTTGTACATGATGGAGCTAAGAACTCATATACCTTCAAGAAGGACAATGTATCCTATAAGATTCAATCTTTGTTGGAAGATACTGAGGTGCAGACAACAGGTTCTAAGCTACTAATAGCTGGTGAAAAAGAGTTCTTAAAAGCTTTAGAAGAAGGAGAAGGAGTTGGCTATGCAATAATGATCAAGCCAAGAGAAGTAAGCAAAGAGAAGGCAGCTGAAAAGCAAGAACTACCAAAGGAGATCCAAGACTTGTTGTAGACCTATGAAAGCATTGTAAGTAGTGGTCAACCAGCAACCTTACCTCCTAAAAGAGCCATAAGTCATAGGATAGACTTGATACCAGGAGCCACCCTTCCAAACAAAGAAGCCTACAAGATGACATCTCAACAAAATGAGGAAATAGCTAGGCAGATTCAAAAACTTCTTGACCAAGGTCTTATTAGGAAAAGCATCAGTCCTTGTGCAGTACCCACTATCTTAGCACCCAAGAAAGGAGGAGAATGGAGGCTTTGCATTGATTCCAGGGCAATAAATAAGATAACCATCAGGTATAGGTTTCCCATTCCTAGGATTGAAGATCTCATGGATTGTCTAGGTGAAGCTAGGTACTATACCAAGATAGATTTAAAGAGTGGTTATCATCAAATTAGGATACATGAGGGAGATGAGTGGAAAACAGCCTTCAAAACCAATGAGGGTCTCTATGAGTGGCTAGTTATGCCATTTGGCTTGTCTGATGCCCCCTCCACATTCATGAGACTCATGAATGAAATCCTCAAAGACTACATTGGCAAGTTTGTAGTAGTGTATCTTGATGATATACTAATCTATAGTAGAACTAGAGAAGAGCACCTCCAACATATTGAGCTGATTTTCAAGAAGCTACAGGATGAGAAGTTGATGATCAATCTGGAAAAGTGTGAGTTCATCAAAACAGAGCTGGTGTACCTTGGTTTTGTGCTATCACATGGCAACTTGAAGATGGACAGCAGCAAGGTAGAAGCCATTCTTAATTGGCCTACTCCCAAGACAACAACAGAGGTACGAAGCTTCCATGGTCTTGCTCAGTATTATAGAAAATTCATAAGGCAGTTTAGTGCTATTTGTGCTCCTATGTTGGATACCATTAAAGGAGGCATGAAAACTAAGTTTGTATGGAATGAGCAAGCTAACAAGAGTTTTGAGTTGCTGAAGGAAAAGATAGCTACCCAACCTATTTTGGTGTTGCCAAGCTTTGAGAAGCTATTCACCATTGAATGTGATGCAAGTAATGTAGCAATTGGAGCTGTTCTCAGTCAAGAGGGCAGACCGGTGGCTTTTCATTCAGAGAAGCTAAGTGAAGCCAAGAAGAAGTACTCTTCTTATGACCTTGACATGTATGCATTGGTCCAAGCACTAAGGAAGTGGAGGCACTACTTGCTTCCCAAGGAATTTATTGTGTACTCAGACAATCAAGCACTCAATTTTCTAAATTTACAAGAGAAGTTGAGTCACAAGCACATGAAATGGGTGGAGTACTTGCAAGATTACACCTTCAACATCAAGCACAAGAAAGGAGCTCTCAACAAGGTGGCTGATGCATTAAGCAGGAGAGTTCTCACCATTCAATAAATTCAGTTGAAGAGCATGGGAATAGATCACTTCAAAGATCTATATGCAAATGATGAAGACTTTGCTGATATTTATAAGATATGTCTTGAGTATAAGAACCATTTCCATAGAAAATATGCTGAATACACCTTGCAAAGTGATTTATTGTTTAAAGGGAATCAACTTTGTGTTCCTAGAGGTTCTATTAGGGAAAATTTAATACAAGAGAAGCATAATGGTGCATTGAGTGGTCATTTTGGGATCACTAAAACTCAGGAACTAGTTCAAAGGTTTTATTTTTGGCCTAAGATGAACCTAGATGTCAGGAAATATGTAGAGAGTTGTGTGGTGTGTCAAAAGGCCAAAGGCACTTCCTCAAATGCAGGCCTATACCAGCCACTGCCTATCCCTTCTAGGCCATGGGAATGCTTGAGCATGGACTTTGTAGTTGGTTTACCCAAGACAAGGCAAGGTATGAATAGTGTGTATGTTGTTGTTGACAGATTCAGCAAAATGGCTCACTTTGTACCCTACAAAACAACCAATGATGCCAGTCAAATAGCCTCTCTTTTCTTTAAGGAGATAGTAAGGATTCATGGTTTACCAATCAGCATTGTATCATACAGGGATACTAAGTTTATGAGTCATTTTTGGAAGACTCTTTGGCAAAGAATGGGCACCAATTTGTCCTTTGGATCTGCATACCATCCCCAAACTGATGGTTAGAACGAAGTTGTGAATAGAACACTTGGAAACCTTCTAAGATGCTTGACCAAGGAGTATGGTCAACAATGGGATCAGATTATTGGGCAAGCTAAATATGCCTATAATGATACAGTAAATAGATCCATAGGGAAGAGTCCCTTTGAAATTGTGTATGGTCTACATCCTAGAGTTGTCTATGAGCTGAGAGAGTTGAAGGATGGAGTCAAGGGAAGTGGTTATGTAGATGATTTTGCTTATGCAATGCAGGAAATTCATGACACAGTCAGAAAAACCTTGGTAGAAAATACTATGAAACATAAAACTAAGGTGGATGAGCATAGGAAAAAGGTTCAGTTTAATGTTGGAGACTTAGTCATCGTGCATTTGAATAAGGCTAGATTGCATAAAGGAGTTCCTCACAAGCTGCAAATGAAGAGGATAGGTCCCTCTCCTATCTTGGAGAAGTATGGCAACAATGCAGTCAAAGTGCAATTACCAGATAACAGTGGACTGTCCCCTATTTTCAATGTTGCAGAACTTGTACATTACAAAGGACCACCACAATATTTGGATCAGACACTCCAGGAAGTCAGTCAAGATGTAGGAGAACTCAAACTACCCCTTGTCACAGTCAAACAAGCTAATAAGATCTTGGATACCAGGGTTTACAAGAGAACCAGGACCAAGGAATATAAAGAACACCTCATCCAAAGACATGGACAACCTGAGAGAGATGCAGTATGGATCAAGGAGGCAAAGTTCAAGAAGTTGGGAGTTGATCTCAACTTGCTCAATCCAAGGTGGATTGAAGTTTTTTGTTTTGGGGAGGATGGTGCAGGGGCACCTTGGCTTAACTCCTTCATGTTTGTTTGCAATTTTGGCTTGTACTGACCTTATCCAAGTCAGGGATTTTTGATGTGTTTACAGTGGACCTTAGAAGGTCTTGTTGGTGTGGATGAGTTAGTCATTAGGACTATACCACCCTAGTTAACCAAAATTGTTAAATTTTGCTTTGAATTAACTTTGGACAACTGATGTTAGTATGTAGTTGATAAATGTTTTTAAACACATGATCATATTTGAAAAGATGCCAAGAGGCAGTTGTGGAAGCTGATGGTTCGAAACAAGGAGATTGAGGTCCTATAAATTAGGAACATAACATAGAGATAAGCTGCAAAATGTTGTTATGGAAGTGGCATAACCGCAGTTGTAGAGTTACATGCATCTTACTAGGATTGGGAATCCCTTGAAATCAGGGTAAAGGCTTGAGCAACTACCTTTGAATGTGGAAAAAGACTTGTAGATAGGTGTGAGCAGTTAGAATATTATGTAATCAAGTTTTGGTGTGAATGGATGGGAATTAATCTGCATTTTCTGTATCTGCCCATGTATTTTGAGAAACAGTGAACTTGATGGCACCGTGCATGTTGATATAACACTGTATTTATGTTTATTAGATAGGGAAGAGAAATTTTCATCTGTTATTCAAGCTGCTTAGTGTAGACTTACTGTTTCAAGTTCATAGTTTAGAGTTGTAGAGTGGTTCTCTGAAATCCCTGTGTGTTTTGCAACAGAGTTCTAATAGGAGTTGAATACTTAGATTTAGCATTGTATTCATGTTATTAGAATAGATTAGAATCACTTTTCATTGTGCATTCATTTTGAGTGGAGTGGAGTTATTCATCTGAATCCTTAGATCAGGATTTAGAGGTTAGTAGGGTTTCCATTGTAGTTTAGAGTAGTGAATCTTTTCATGGCTCCCCCATAAGCACTGACCATGGGTTTTCCCTAAAATTGGTGGAATATGGAGTGGGAGGTAGACCATTGTACATGTCTAATAATAGGAAATCAAAAGAGTCAAGCAATGATTTTAAATTACAAACCCTAGGCGAGTATTATGACTCAGTTGGGAGTTTGGAAGACAAGAGTTGAGAACTTAGACAGGGGCAGAAGGTACAGTACAGAAACTATATGGTTTCATGAAGGCTTTGGTCATATTTTAACATGTAGAAAAGGATTTGTGTCTGAACAATCCAATGGTGTGAGGAAACAACAAGAAACTCCCAAAAGCCTAGCTATTAGGCCTATTAACCCTAATCTTCCTTGTTTGTAGGAATCAATTGTACGGTGCAGACAAAGATCTGAAACTAGGCGAAGGATTTAAAGCTCTGAAAAGGGTATCAAAAAGTGGTATTTATTTGCTTGGTCTTTTGGTGAGTTTGAGCAGGAAAATTCAAAAACTGAATGGTAAGGGCTAGTAGGGTTTAGGCCTCACCAAGGCCATTTCATGAAATCAGGTAGTTTGATGGTTGAACACTGAACAAGATGGACCCATTGGGATGTGAAAAGCATGAAGATAGTACCAGTAGTTCCCCTGTAAGCAGTTCAAGCAAAATGGTGAGATTGGCATCTAGACTCTTCTAGGTGTAGTGAGAAAGATTGAAACTTCAAGTGGTGTTTGAGAAGAAGACAACAATTTTGAGTGGTGTTGAATCCTCTAAGGTTAAGCACAAGGTTTGGAACTCTTGAAACAGAGTGAGGCAGGCTTAGTTAATGATCTAAGTTAGGGCAGAGCCTAGAAAGTGCTAGGTTCATGGTGAAGGCAGAGTAATGGCTTCTTGTTTATTAGGTGCAAGCAAACCTTGGAGGACTTGATACACCAAATTGCTTTACCACCCAACCACATTCAAGCTTATGCTTCCCTGAAATTCTTCCTACTTGAAGAATACCTAACCCTACATAGAAATTTTAGCAAGAGAACAATCTACAAGGTGGAATTTAGTTTGTGCCCAAACATCAACATGCATCTCTATCTATGATTAGAAAAATACAAGATCTATGCTAGGAATAGTAGAGAATGTTATCACAAATTCCATACATTCATAATGGGCTAATTGCTTGGAAAAGCATTAAAATTGAGTTGCAACAACAAAAGATGGGTTTATACCTATACTCTCTATACTCCATTTTAGCACCTGTCTTAGAAGGTAACTTTCAACATCATAGTTTATTCCTTAGCAACTATCTACCCTCTAGAAACATCTACCCTGAGGTGCCCTAGTGTACTTAGGTGTTGTTGTTCTACTAAACAAAGAGAATTATCTTTACACAAATATCGATGGAAAAGTAATTCAGTCTGCTTATTTCCCCTACTTAAATAAATTCAGAAAATGATTTAAGAGGATTTGTTCAATGCATTATCCATTCAATTCATAAACATGTCACATGATTACATTCAATATAATTTAGTATTCTTCAAAAATGAATTAAGTAACAAAATAAGGTATTTCACAAGTATGTGTATGTACATAGACGAAGGTCTATGTGGATACACATATATGTGCCAACTAAGTTAATATATATTTGTGCATACATTGTGAAACAAAAACCATTATAATAGATTGCTTGCATTTTAAATAATGCTACATTTTGTCATATCATTTGAAAATTATACAAGATGTAAAAATTCCTTTTCAAGGAAAGGAGAAATTTTTTGTTCAACACAATTACTACATACTAGTATACTATTTGTAATAAATGCATGTTGTTTGCAAAAGTTTACAAGTTACTATGCCAATGTATTTCATTAACAGTTTCAAGTTAACCAGTACAACATGTAAACAACCAATGTTTCTATCATTCTGGATATTCAAATATTTTAAACAACACTAATATCTTTTGTGCAAAAAAGAATTGAATGACATGCTTGTCATTTAAAATCATATACAAGTTCAAATATTTATATTTTTGTTTTGGGTTAGGAGATACTCGTGTTTTCTATTGGTGACTGTTATGATACAAGTTCAAGTTACTATTGTTTTAAATAACTAATAGTTGAATGAATGTTTGATTTAATCACAAAAATTATCATTAGCCAAACCTCGAAGAATGGCCAATCATTGGCTTACATTGTTCAACGGTTAGTTGGTAAGACTCATTCATAGTGATGGTTCTTTGGAACAATCAAAGCATCGTTCTAGGAATGATATGTGCATGCAATATGGTTTGGTGATAAAAACATTTCAAGCATCACATGAAATCAATGATAAAAAGATAAACGTTCTAGTAAACAATTAAATGCTTATTCTAATATCCGATCTTAATGATCAAGTAAACATTTGGTAAAAATGAACAATATAAATGTTCTTCCTTCATTCACTATGAATGAGGTGACATGTATAATGCACAAGAATAGCTACCTTTCATTTTATGAACGATTTCTAAGGCCATCATACCCATTTGGAGCAATAATCCTGCTTGGCCATACCATCACAAAGAACATCATAAATGAAAAAGATAATAGTAGCGAGTCACTTCTACCCTGAAGGGTACGGTGACAAATAAAAGAATCATACAATTTTAAATACCCTGACCCGTGGCTTCTGTCAAATAGCCATGAAAATTGCTATGCATTTCACATGCAAATAATAAAATAATAGGGAGAGCTATTACACAACACATAGGATATTACATGATCGGCTATTCAGCCAAATAGAAATACATACAAGATAAGGTTGATTCGGGTCATGTGACAAATTATAGATATCACTATCAAATACTTCGATGTCTCTGAGACATTGAATGCAAAGAAATGTGTTTATAGAATAATGCCTATCATGGTTTTACACCATTTCAAAAGAGATGGACACTATGGGAAGAAAATACACTTTAATATAAGCTAACTAAAATAAAATCAAGCATATTTCATATGCATTGAGTTACCTTAGAGTTGTAGCTTTTCCTCTATTGTTTTTTCCTCTTTTCCCAGTTGTTTCAATCTTCTTGCTTATTTTATCCTTTTCTTTTCTCACAACAGTATGTCTCCCTTCAATCACTACTAGAGAAAATTGTGCTACCCCAAAATGGTATTCGTTCTTCTCTTACCTGTTCACATTGTTGAGGGGGTTGTTTCATTTCATAATTAACATCAATTTTAGCCACCCCACACTAAAATTTGAATATATTTCCGTAATTTGAATTCAAGCCACTATGATATTATTACATATTTTGTTCTCTTTTCATTTATTATTAGAATTTAACAACAATATTCGATGAATTCAAACTCGTTTTCATTTTTTCAAAGAGTTCACATATGTTTATATATATACGTGCTTATATATATATATATATGTAGACATATATATTTATTTATTTATTTATCACTAATTTATGTTTATAACATTATAGTGTGAAATCACTTTCAAGCAAAGAAGCAACTTTTATTTTGTTTGAATAATATTTTTTTTAAATGAAGTGATTTCCCTATCCTTCAAGCATGCCATTTTTAATACATGCATATATGTTTAATCATGCTATCATTTTCTTTCCAAATTTTTGAAAATACAAGATTGAAATAGATAATTAAATAACAAATCACATGTATATCATTCCACAAGCCTACTTTTTCTATCATTGAATCATTTTGAATCAAATTAATATAATATCTATATGAAATTTAAAATACAGACATCATGTCATTTTGTGGTGTGTGTACCCAGATTCCATCAAGCTTACCGTTCAATCTAGCTAAATGATCCCACCTCAAACGTATTCTTGTCCTTCAACCTATTTTCTTGCATTTGCACACACTTGCACTTACATAGTTCATTCATAATGTTCAATCATAATAAAGTATAAGATAATACAAAAGATCACATGGTCAAAGGATGGTCAACTTCTTTCAAACATTTCAAAAATATCAAATTTTTATTCAACATGTTGAATTTCCTCAATAATCCAATTTATCAAATCTTTTACACAAGTACTACTGAATCCTACAATCAAATATTTTACTTAGGTACTATTGAATACAAGAAGCAGGTCCTATAATCAAATAGGATCCTACAATAAAATCTTTTCCTCAAGTATTATTGAATAGGAGAAGCAGATCCTACAATCAAATATTTTCTTGATACTACTAAATACAAGAAGCAAATCCTAGGATCAAATCTTTTACTCACATAGTACTCAATAAACTAAGCAGATCCTACAATCAAATCATTTACTCATGTATTACGGAATACAAGAAGCAAGTCCTATGATCAAATCTTTTACTCAGGTACTACTGAATACAAGAAGCAAGTCCTAGGATCAAATTTGTCTTTTTACCCCGTCGAAAAGAGTAAAAAGGAAATTTTTTATTGGGGGTACACATTAAGTAGAGTTCTAAAGGACACCATTTAGTACATATTTAAATAAATGTCTGGAAGCACTGAAGCTTGAGTTGCATTCAAAGATGGGGTCATTAGATCTGTGAGAAAGAATTAAGTGGCCTCATGTAGTGGTCTTCCCTTACCTAGTCCAAGCTCATATTAATCCATTAGAGTTTGCCAAGAGGCTTGGCTACAAAAACCTCCATGTGACCTTTGTGAGAATTTTGGGAATACTGGTTGAGTTACAAATTACATAATTGAAAAAATTATCACATGGTATCAAAGCTGAGGTGAGTTTGAGTGCAAATTCATTTTATATTGTAGGTCAAATTTTCTTCATGGAGGCAGATGTGAACATTCATCCATCCAAGCAATATTTCATTTTTCCATGCATTATGTTTTCATTTTCTCTTTATTTTTTGCATGTGTTGCATGTTCTTCTTTTACAATCTTGGGGTATTATAATAAATCAACTTCAATAAAGTTCCATCAAGAGGGGGCTGCTTAAATAATATTTTGATTGGAGTGTAGTCACATAGCATGAATTTTTATCTCATCTTAATTTTTTATAACAACTCTAATGAGTTGTATTTCGATTCTTAGTTTCTCTTGGCCACATCTTGCTCATGACTTGACACATTTTGATTTGCATCAATTCACATCTCAGATTGAGAGCCTATGGTTAATGATCCTAAATCACATCAAATTCTCATTGGGTCACATCTCAATTTGAGTGTCATTCATTATGGCTAATGTTCCAAAATATTCATGGTACTTGCTCCTATGGATAAGTTTTAGTCATAATTTGGCATCAACATCAAGATACATAGCTTCCAAATTCCTTCATCACTTGTTTCCATGCATTCTCTTTTGGGGAGGAGTTTTGTCTCATTGGGTTTTCTCCATTTTTTCCATATTTATTTTGCATTGCATATATACATGAGTACCTAACATGACTTTATAGTCGAGACCCATTCATGCTTTCATGTATCCATCCTTACATTTTTTGCATATCTCTCTATTCACCTAGCTATACTTAAAGGAGAGTGTTAGTGTAAAATATTTTGCATAAAATATTCCTCTAGATAAGTATGCTAGTTGATAGATTGTTAAGATATCGATTTCTTACTTGTGCAATCTTGAATGAAGTTGCATTCCCTAGTTGGCAGTTTCTGTTCTAAATGGATCATCTCCTACTATACATATTGTACTCATTCTTAAGCAATAAATCAATGTTATTAAGAATTTAATTATTTACACTTTATCTTTCATCTCAATTATTGCAATTCTATAATTTGTAACTTGACTAGTATTATTGAAATTCTCACTTGGTATTAGAGGAGAGGTTAGTTTGAGAGAAAAATAATTTTATATTGTAAGAAATAAATCATGGAGGAAGATGTGAATATTGATTAATGCATGCACTCTTTCCTATTTTCATGCATTAGGTTTGCATTTTATTTTTATCTTAGCACATCATTTCAATTCTAGATCATTTTTCAATCAATTGTTGTTTTATAGATTCAAGGTTGTGTCAGTTTGTGAGCTTTTGAGTGTTCCTTTCCATTAGATCTACTATTGCTTTATCATGATTCCAACTTGAGTGGATTAGTTACTATAATATGGTTTCTAGAAAACAAAATTATCTTTCCATGCTTGTTAGATTAAGGATTCCAATGTTACTCCACAAGTGTGTTTTTAGTGTTTCTTTGCAATAGGTTATCACATTATGGGGGGGCTATATGATCTATCTTGTCACCCTTTGTGTGGATGGATATTGATTAGATTTGTGATGGACTTCATTATTGTATCTTTTTGGGAAGGATTTTTTTCCCACTAGGTTTTCTTTTCTTTCCCATTTTTGCATTGCATGTGTTCATGTGTACCTAACATGGCCTTGTACTCAAGAACCATTCATGCTTTCATGCATCCATACTTGCATTATTTGCATATATTTTTATTCACCTAGGTACACTTAATGGGGGGTGTTAGTGTAGAATATTCCACCTAAAATATTCCTCTAGATAGGTTTGCTCATTGTTAAATTTTTAGGATAATGATTGCTTAGATATGCAATCTTGCATGGAGTTGCATGACTATTTTCTAGTTGGCAATTGCTATTCTAGATGGATCATATCTAGCTTTATATATTGTACAGTTCATTTCTAAGCTATTGTTATGAATGCAATTATTGATAGTTCATCTTTCATTTCAATTTTTGTGATTCTGTAAATTGTAACTTGATCAGTATTCTCAAAATTCTCACAACCTTCATGTGACCAAGACATTAGAGGATATCAAAATTGAAAAAAAAATAGATGGGATTTCTCCTATTTGTCAGGAAACAAAAGATGTAGACATGATATTTGATTTGATGAGAAAGGTGGGAGGTCCTTCATTTCAAGGAGTGATAGAGAAACTCAACTCTCAAGGTGATTTAGTCTCTTGTATTGTTTATGACTCTTTTTTCGATTGGGTTCTTGATATTGCAAACAAGTTTAATGTCCCTTTAGCATTTTTTTGGACTGATTCATGTGCAATTTATTCAATATACTATCATTTTTATACAGGAATGGGTAAGATTATCTTAATCCAAATATTAACAGATTTTATTTTTTTAATTCTATGTGATGAAGGGTACTCCCCTTACAATCTGAAACTAGGATTTTCTATTATCATTGAAATGAAAATGAAATTACAACATTACCATTGCCATCACATGTGCTTTCTAATTAAATAAATTTGCAAATCTACAAATCAAAGCTACAATCTACTCTGCTTTTCCCTCTCTATAACCCCCATCCACATCTTTTAATTGGAATGTGTAACCGCCCTAGAATATTCTGGAAAGTGTAAACCCCACTAGAAGGAATTTTAAAATTTTATTATATTTAGTAGTGCAACTGAGTGGTCATAACTTTCAATCCGACCGTCATATTTTCAATTATAATACCTTTTCGGAAAGCTCTCAAAGAGACACTTGGTGGATTTTTGACCAATTTTTAGACCCATTCAAAGCCTTTAGGTGATTCAAAATTGACTTCAAACATTTTTAACAATATTTTCAAACATTGAAATTATAATGTCTCTCAAATGATAAATGGTATTGAAGTGATTTCTTCACCATTGACTTCAAGTTACCATTCTCGAGGCATGTGCAATTTTTTGTGCCCATACGTGCACAAATACAAACTTACTAAAACTAGAAACTTTCCAAATTTAGCCCTTATTGAAAAGAAACAACATTTTTTTTTGGGTTGATGCAAGATTTCTCTTACACCCTAAATGCTTCTACATCACTATGTAAAAGAGAGATTCATTATTACGATTATAGTGCTAAGAATGTAGGAATTTCTAGTTGTTAAGATATTTTTGTAGCTTGTAAAAGGGATTTCTTTTTGTTGTTAAATATTTTTTTTTTTTTGGATGGTTAAGATAATTCTACAAGTTTTGTTGGAAGCAAGAACAATTATGTATGTTAGTAGCTCCTAGAAATTACACATGTTTTCTTGATAAAAACTGAAAACAAATTATTTTGTTTTGTTATGCTTATAAAACTTATATTTTTTAAGCATACTCATTATAGTTCATAAAATACATTTTTTTAATAAAATATATATTTAGAATAATAATAAAATGGAACTTTAGAATTAAGTTAATTTCTACAATTAGATTGGTAGATTACAATTTGTAATTTATTAAAAATTAATTAGGATAATATATAGCTTATAAAATCAAATTATTTTTTTCCTTGTAATTTTTCTTTTTAAGTATATAAAATTGACCTCCCTAACATTAAAATATTGAGAGTTAAAAGATTTTTTTACTAAACATTTTCACTATGGTATTCACAATTGAATTATTTTTATTAAATCTAATATGAATAAGAGATTTTTTATGCAAACTAAAATTCATGCATTTTATTAATTGGTTAACTATTATTTTACAATAATTTAAATTTAGAATTTTTTTTTTTTGTAATTAGAAAAAAACTTAGATTTTTTATCTTTGTTTTTTTTAAAACAAATATTTTTTGAATTTTTACTTTATATTTCAATTTTCAACAAATAAATTCATATGATTGATAAATCTTTATTTATTATTAAATTTTAACAATAAAGTTATCTTGTGATTTTTTGAATCCTTAATTTCAATAATCAACCAAAATCTACCAAAAAAGTTTGAAATTATATATAAAAAATCTACATTCTTGATCAAACAATACTAAATGAATCTATTTTATAGTTTGTCACAACTAAGTGGATAGTTTTTATTCAAATTGAATAGAAAATATTTGATTGTCATTATGTATTATTTATGAAAATATTAATAATTTGAAAAAAAAATTACCAAATGATTTCTATAAAGTTATATTAACATTCTCAAGTCTTTATGAAAGAAGACGAATTTCCTATCAAACCACAACTATTTTTTTGTTTAAGAATCTTCAATTTTACTATTTTACTATTATGTCTAGTTAAAATCTAATTTTTTTTTAAAAAATGTTGATATATGTTTATAATTTTTTTATTCTCTTAAACATGTTACATTGGTGGTTGTCATTGCATGAAAAGATTGACCTATTAATGCCCAATATGATTGCCAGATTTATACAAGATCTATGAGAGGTAGTTAAGCCATGTCACAACCCCAAGCATTGTGCTACACCAAGGAGAACAAGGGACACACCATATTGCAACAAAACATTGCTTAAACAATTTGATAAGGAATTCCATTCACCATTTTGTTATGATGTCCTTAATACCCAAAGTTTCTTTAAATTTTAAATTTTGGATTTTTTTGATTCTCCCCTTCTAGCCCCTAGATAAATGTAAGCTTGTGCATTTTACACTAACATTAAATTATTTTTCATAATTTATGAACATGCATAATCTTTAAGTAATTGAGGGTTGAAAATTGGTTTTTTTTTTAATAAAAGGGGTAAAAATTTATTGAATCATCCAACAAAGTACAAAGAGTAGGGGCCTAGAGCTCGAAAGAGAACACAACACCAACATAAAAAAGCCCCCAAAAGGGGCTCAACTAACCATCCATATCTTCCTTGACCAGACTCTCAAGATCCAAAGCACATTCCGGAGGCAAGTGAGTCCAATCTTCCATCCTCCATCCCTCTCCACAATCAGAAGCCCACTTAGCCAAGCAATCAGTAGTCTTATTCCACTCACGAGGAACATAGCAAAAAGAGACTGCATCCAAAGAAGTTCTCAACCTAAGAATTTGTCTACCCACCACTGGCAGATGCTAATCCACATCTTCCACCCACTACAAATTTAGCATATCCACCACCACTTAAGAGTCAGATTCGCAGATAATCTTGCTCCATCCCAGAGAACAACCTCTTTCAAGAGCCATGATTACAGAAAAAGCCTCCATGTAATTATTGGTTTGAATTCCCTTATATTTAGAGAAAAAGAAAATAACCTTACCAGAGCTATCCCTGCCAATTCCTCCAACCCCAGCATGCTCAGGATTTCCCCTAGAAGACCCATCAGTATTGATCTTGAGAGTCCCAAAAGGGGGGGAACCACTTTCCCTTCCTACAAACCTTCATTTTAGCTTGCTTGCTTCTGGTCGGTTGTATCTTCCAAAGAGCACCACTAGAATCAACACATGAAATATTCAACTTTTGAACCACCTGCATGTCTCCAGGAGCAATATCCTCTGAGAGATCACACTTCACAGAAAGAGTCTCCTATAGCATATTTATAAATTGCAGCCACACCTACTACACCCTCTTTGTCTTATCCTAGAAAATCCTATGGTTCCTTTCCAACCACACCTGCCAAATAATAAATCCTAGACCAATACCCCAAGCCACTTCCAGAAAGGAAGTCTTAGAAGGGGGTCTACCAAGACTATTCCAGAACTCAACCAAAGAGTGAGCATGAATGCAAGCATGCTCCCAAGCTTCCCACCACCAGTGCCAAATAGCCCTGGTGAAAGAACATTGGAAGAAGAGGTGCGAACTATTTTCTTCACTTTGATTACATAAAGTACAGACAGAAGGCCCATGAAAGCCCCTCTTCTGGAGATTCTCCTAGGTAAGAAATTTGTTTTGAACCACAAGCCACAAGAAGAAATTTCACTTGGGCCAAGCTGACTTATTCCAAACTTGCTTCCACTAAGATATGTCCCTCCTGTAAAATTTTTGTCTTTCCAACTCTTGATAACCCAAGGAAACTGAGAACTTTCCTTTTGGGTTGGGACCCCAGGCAAGGGTATCAGCTCCTCTTAAAGAGTTACATTCTCTACCAGCAAGAATCCCAACAAGAGTCTCTCTCTCTCCCTCAGAACCCCTAGGAGGCCATTCCTCGAGTTCTTTCCATCTGGGAACCTCACCCCGCCCCACCCTTAAAAACACCTTAAAATCCTCAACCTTACTCGATCCTGCTGCAAGGAAACTATCACTTAAAGGTTGAAGGTGGGGGTTATTGAGATAAAATAGGAGGAAATACATCCCAAGAATCCTCCAAAAATAAGGCATCCGAACCTCTATTGCAAATCCAGAAAAGACCATTTTTAACTAATTGAGCCCCTTTCTTCAAAGTCTCCCAAGTCATGGACCCCCTTCCAGTCAAGTTGTACCTTGGTACATCTTTCCCATTCACCCCACCAAGATACTTAACATTAAGGATTTTGGCCCATCCTTGATCTTGGCTTATGCACCATCTCCAAAATAGCTTAGCAGCAAGAGCGCTACTGTTCAAGCTTGTTTTCCTCAATCTAAGGACACCATCCTGCTTTGATCTGCAAACACAATACCATTTGACCAAGCTCCATTTTGAGGAAAGCAAATTACCTATCCATAAAAATTTCCTGGAAAGGGCATCAAAGTCCTTAATGAAACTAGCAGGGGCTGACTGCACAAGACACCTGTAGATAGGAAGATCTTGGACCACAGACTTCAAAAGAGTCATTCTACTAGTAGTTGAGAGCCCTTAGTGAGTCCAATGGCTCACCTTACTTTGAAGCTTATCCAAAATCTCTTACCACACACCCCTCAATAGCCTTTGGTCTAAAAGAGGGATTCCAAGATACACTAAAGGAAGCGTTCCAATTTAAAACCTCAAGATATGAGCAATCCGACCTTGAATAGAAGCGGGGGTATTGAAGAAGATTTGTGACTTTTCTTCATTAATCTTCTATCCTAAGGCTTTCACATAAATATCCAAAGCTCTTTAGAAACTAGCTGCCTCTTGAATTCTTGATGCACCCATCAAAGACGTATCATCCACAAATTGGAGGTGGGAAGAAGGAGGAATTCCATGCCCCCACTTCCAACCTTGAATCCCACCTTGACTAACTTGAGACTTGATAAGTCTTCCCAACCCTTCTGCCATCAGGATGAAAAGGTAAGGGGAGAGAGGATCCCCTTGCCTAAGGCCTCTGGCCGCACCGAATAAGTCAGAAGGTTCACCATTAATCAGTACTACAAAAGAAGGTGAAGTTATGTAGCTCATAACCCAATTGATCCACTCCTATCCAAAACCAAAGGCTTGTAGAACTTTCTGTAAAAAACTCCATCTGACCCTATCATAAGCTTTGGACATGTCCAACTTTACGAACACGGCTTTTTCCTTAGAGGCAGCTATAGAGTGAATAGCTTTTGCTGCTATGAGAACCCCATCTAGGGTTGAACATTGGCCTGTTTAACAATAAATTCTTTTAATTTTTTTATGGGACTCAATTATTTCAAAAAATGGAATGTTATAATTAGATATGGATGATATTGAAGTTCTTGGAAAAAAATTTCTTGCTATTCATTAGGATATACTTTCCTTGTTTGTTTAATTTTTAATATTGAATTCCACTTTATAATATTGATGTTCAGTAAAAGGAAAAGATGAAACAAAGAATGTGATAGATGTGATAGCAATACCAAGTCTTCCACAATTATGTCAATCAAACATACCAACCTTTCTACAACATTCAAATCCAAATGAATCATTGTTGTGATGAGTGATGAGATGATTCAGTACCATTTCTCATGCCCAAAATTCTTGTGTGAAGTTGCTAATGTTTATTTTATTTTTTTTACCACTTAAGGGCCCTATTTGAACCATCATGATCTTGCACATGCCCATATATAGAATGTTAAAGTTGTAAAAGCCAACCTCACAAAACCTAGTGATCACCTGCAAGCAAAATAATTAATTACTATGATTGAATTAATTAAGTAATTAAACTTATTACTCCAACATAGAAAACCCTAAAATCCTTAAAGAAAACTTTTTTGTACAATGTACACCAAAACAAAAAGGAAAAATACACTTCATATGGTTTATTCTAGGATAAAACAATAAAATTCTTATTCATAAGAACAATCAACTTGGACCAAAGAGTAGGTGGAGTGGAATATATCATATAATAAAAAATTTAAATAATTTGATAATTTACTATAAATAGAAATAAATGTGAATGATAGATCACTTAGCTCTATGACTAAACAATGAGTTATAAATAGTTATAGATTACTCGAGATAAAACCACTAGTTACAAAATAAGTTAGAGTTCTTCAAATTTTAGCAAAACAAATTGCACATAATACATTCATTTAGGTCCAATAAATTGATATAAACACTACAGCAAAATAGGAAAATAGTGCCTAAAATAGTGACGGATTTCAGTGTATTTTAGTCCACAAATTTGGCAAGTTGGCTAGTGCTAAACTCTATGCAAATAGGCATGGATCATCTTGGTGCTAACTTTTATGCTAACTTTTGCACTAGATGTAATGTCAGAGTTAGCACTGTAGTTAGCACCCAAAAATCATAGCGCCCCCATTAGCGCCTAAAATAGTGCCAAGAAATAGCGTCAAAAATAGCACCTCTGTTAATGACTAAAATAGAATAAGGAAATAGCGTTGGAAATAACACCTAAATTACTGCCCAATTAGGCTTCCAGTTTTGCTTCTATGTCTACTCCCATTTTTGCTTCTAGTTTTTCTTTTGGTTTTGCTTCCAGGTTTGCTTCCAGTTTTGCTTCTGGTTTTGCTTCCAGTTTTGCTTCTAGTTTTTCCTCTAGTTTTGCTTCTAGGTTTGTTTCTAGTTTTGCTTCTAGTTTTGCTTTTGGTTTTGCTTCTAGTTTTGCTTTTGGTTTTGCTTCCCAATTGCTTCCAATTTTGCTTCCAAGTTTGCTTCCAATTTTGCTTCCAATTTTGCTTCCATGTTTGCTTCTAGTTTTGCTTCCAATTTTACATCCAAGATTGCTTCTAGTTTGGCTTCCATTGTTGCTTCCATTTTTTCTTTTAAAAATGCTTCCTGTTTTGCTTCTTTTTTTAATTCTTAAAATGCTTCTTGTTTTTCTTCCTTTTATTAATTTAATATTTTTTATTTCAATTTAATTAGTTAAATACATCATGCCTCTTAAATAGCTCATATGATTATAGACTAAGTAATTTAATTATTTAACTCATGATTAAATAACAAGACAATTATTTTTTTTGGGTCGGTAACACAAAATTTTTGTATTGCTTGTAAAGATAAAAAAGTACATCTATTGTTTAGTGTCATTACCCACCAAAATTCCACAACAAACAACAAAAACTAGAGGCACCTTAACATGCAGAGTAAAACATTAAATAAACCCCCTAACCCCTGTAACTATTTACCAGTAAAATCTTTACAAAAAATAACCACCATTAACAATGTTCAAAGTTACATGCTTTAATATAACAAAAGCAGGGGGAGAATTCAAAATTAGACACAGAGAAACACGACAGTCTTAACTAGCTCCACCTAGACCCAACAGATGCTTGGCTATCTCCTTTAGAGGCTTCTTCTTCTAGTTCTTCCTTTTTGCTTCCAATCCTTGCATCTCTGCCTTTCCTTGTTCGATGAAGAGTTTGAGTGATATTTCCATCCCAAACACACTTCCTCACGACAATGAGCTTTGTATTTTCCTTTGGGCCAATGAATAAAGGGTTTGAGCCCTGGTCTCCCATAGAGCTCCTCAATTTCATCATCTACCAGTCCTTTAGAATAATCTAAACCTACACTCAAAACCGCCCATTCGAGAATGGACTCCATGCCTACCATAAAATATTCATGCACAATTTTTTGCATCACCATCCTCACCATTTCCATTGGTTCAACTAAATCAAAGCCCCACACCACAATTAAGGAGTAAACGTCCATGTTGGTTTTGTATATGTGTTTTAGAGAGCTAAAATCCCTCCCAAAAATTATTTTTGCACACTGCACTAGCCGCTCATCATCAACAAGGAAAAGGCCCTCCAGTCATTTTCCGGATGCCTCTCCATAAAACAGGCCCAAAGATCTTTGTGACCAGAAGGTGAAATTGGCTTCCATTTCTCTTGATAGCCAGTGCCACCACCACCAAAGTTTGTTGCAGAGTTTTTCTTGACCCTTTCCAAATGCAATTAACACATCTTAATCGAGGCCTTGCATTTAACACCATCTTGGATTTCCCACACTTTCTATTAACGAAGTACTACTTCACCACCGCCCACCACCCCTGCATTTTCTTGTCATTTAAGGCATTGTCCTCTCCTATGTTTTCACCTAAGTCCGCTAACTTAAAACCTCTAGAATCCTCCAACCTAATTTCCCCCATTTCACCAAAATTTGAAGCCCATTTAGATAAGATACTCACTTCCACATTACCACCTCTTTTAATGTGGCTCACTGCAAGACTTTCAATTACGTTTTAGAGGTGCCAAGCATTAATTTTACCTTTCATCACTGCCTAAACTATTGCTGTAAGATGATCATCATCTATAATTAAAACAATTGAGTCAAATATCCATAATTTAATTGAATTTGACATCCATCCTAGCTAGTAAATAAAAATTATCATATGTAATAAATATCAATCCAAAAATCATCAACCATTTTTAATATATATAAATTGACAAATCAATACTGATAGGATCATCATCATATATAACTTAAACAAGTGAAAGACAAATATGCCAGTACATAAAAAAATGTCAAAATGATACATGTACAAATGATATAAATAAAATTAATAAATTATGTAACTCAAACTGATACAGGTCAAGATGATACATGTCCAAATGATATAGTGAAAAATTAAAAATGATACATGTCAATATGATACAACTCAATAGTATAGTATTGTAGGTCATGAAAATAATACATATGATAGTAACCATGAAAAGAGTCATCATAATGATATATCATCAATGATCCATGATGCAGTCTATATGATCATGTCACTGGTTACTATAACCAATTGTCTCATCATCATCATCACCATCATGATGATGATGATGATGATGATGATGATGATGATGATGATGATGATGATGATGATGATGATGATGATGATGATGATCATCATCATCATCATCATCATCATCATCATCATCATCATCATCATCATCATCATCATCATCATCGTCATCATTGTCATCATCATCATCGGCCTCAATGTCTTTTGCATCTACGTCATTATCATACTCTACCATGTGATTTGTACTGGACAAACAAATATTTTGTCAATCTATATCATGTTGAGGATCATCTTGATCTTCTAGAAGACCTATGTCCTACAAAGAAAAACATTTAGAATGAAAAGTTACTATTTATTTCATGCAATAATTTTATTTTCTATTATATATCTAATATTACAACATATGAGACAAAACCATAATCATATTACATCATATCAAAGTGCACATACCATAATAAAATTTCAAATTCTCTAGAAAATAATTGAGATTGAGATTGTTAACCTTGAGAGAGTATGACTTGGGAAAAAGGCATTTGATATGGCTATTATTTTCAAATTTACTTCAAGCGAGATGTACTCTGCATTGACGCCATTCCTCAATCTTCACTTGATGGCATCAAGGAATGGCTGAACTCCATGAATATAAAGTATTATGAAAGCATAATGAACTTGAACTAGAAACCAATTTTGAAGAGTATTACTGATGATCCAAATAAATATTTTGAAGATGGTGGTTGGGAATTTTTGAATATGGAAGCTAGTGATTTTGATTCTGATAATTTAGAAGAGTCAGATCAAGGATATGAACCCTCTAATGTAGAAAAGGAATCAAAATCAGATTTCATGTAGCCACCATCAAGAGTGTTGCAAGCCAACACGATGGAGGGAATTTTTATATAAGGATAATTTTCAATGTTGCAAGTATCAGCTTTAATGCCAATACAATGGCAACATTAAAATTCCCTAGCAGTATTTATGTTAAGGAAATTTCCTTTAGATGCAAGGATTCAAAGCACATCAACCATGTGGTATAGATGATTAAATCCCAGAGACGATCCCTAGCAATGAAAGATTCTGAAAAGGTAGAGAGCTACACTAGTGACTTGAGAGAAACTTCAACTTTCAAAAACAAAGTCAATTAGGGTGGCGGACTTGTGGATCAGGCTAGCATTTGGTGGAAGTGGAAGAAATATGATTGGAACTCTAGAGGCCCACCATTCTGGATTTTGGTATTCAACCATGATTGTAGAAGAGAGAGTTGATATCATGTATCAAAACATTAAGAATGCATTCTTTGAGCCAACAAAGAAGGAGATGATTACTTTGCTTCATTTTTATTTGCATAACCATATCATAGTGTGGGAACCAAGAAGACCAAGGATGTCCAGTTTTATGTGGAGGTAATGGATGTGGTCAAAACTTTAGGAGGGGCAAGAAGGTCAATGTATGATCCTGATGAAATTGAGGAAGAACAACAAGAGAGGGATAGGAAAAATAAAATGAATACAAATTTTCAAGGATTTTTCAAAGCGAGTAAGAGAGCTATGGGAGCAGCCTCATCTAAAATATTTTGAACTAGAGTTTGATATACCATTTAGAGAGCTTTGTTTTCATGGAGTTTCTTTCAAAGCCTCTGCTTTTATTGTTCCTACAGTAAACTATTTGGTAGAGTTGGTGGAATTACCTTTCTTAGTAATCACTATTAGTTAGATTGAGATTGTTAACCTTGAGAGAGTATGACTTAAGAAAAAGGAATTTGATATGGCTATTATTTTCAAAGACTTCAAGCGAGATGTACTCTGCATTGACACCATTCCTTAATCTTCACTTGATGGCATCAAGGAATGGATGAACTCAATGGATATAAAGTATTATAAAAGAAGAATGAACTTGAACTGGTGGCCAATTTTGAAGAGTATTACTGATGATCCAGATAATTTTTTTTGAAGATGGTGGTTGGGAATTTTTGAATATGGAAGCTAGTGATTCTAATTCTGATAATTCAGAAGATTCATATCAAGGATATGAACCCTCTGATGTAGAAGAGGAATCAGAATCAAATTTCATGTAGCCACCATCAAGAGTGTTACAAGCCAACAAGATGGAGGGAATTATTATATAAGGATAATTTTCAATGTTGCAGGTACTAGCTTTAATGCCAACTACAATGGAAACATTGAAATTCCCTAGTAGTATTTATGTTAAGGAAATTTACTTTAAATGCAAGGATTCAAAGCACATCAACCATGTGGTACAGATGATTAAATCCCAGAGATGATTTGTAGCAATGAAAGAGTCTGAAAAGGCAGAGACAACTACTTTGGTGACATAGGAGAAACTTCATCTTTCAAAACCAAATCTAATTAGGCTAGCAAACATGTGGATCATGCCAGCATTTGGTGGAAGAGGAAGAAAGACGACTTGAACTCTAGAGGTCCACCATATTGGATTTCGGTATTGTAGAAGACATAGCTGATATCATGTATCAAAACATTAAGCATGCATCCTTCCAGCCAGCGGAGAAGGAGATGATTACTTTGCTTCATTTTCATTTGTATAACCATATCATGGCATGGGAACCAAGAATACTAAGGATGTCTAGTTTTATATGGAGGTAATGAATGTGGTCTAAAATTTAGGAGGGGCAAGAAGGTCAATGTATGATCCTGATGAAATTGAGGAAGAACAAGGGAGGGACAGGAAAAATAAAATGAATACAAAGTTTCAAGGATTATTCAAGCGAGTAAGAGAGCCTATATGGGAGTAGCCTCATCTAAAATATTTTGAGCTAGAGTTTGATACGCTATTTAGATAGCTTGGTTTTCATGGAGTTCCTTTCAAAGCCTCTACTTTTATCATTCCTACGGTAAACTATTTGGTAGATTTGGTGGAATTACCTTTCTTAGTAATCACTATTAGTGAGATTGATATTGTTAATCTTGAGAGAATATGACTTGGGAAAAAGTAATTTGATATGGCTATTATTTTCAAAGACTTCTAGCAGGATGTACTCTACATTGATGCCATTCCTTAATCTTCACTTGATGGCATGAAGGGATGGATGAACTCCATGTATATAAAGTATTATGAAAGCATAGTGAACTTGAGTTGGCAGCCAATTTTGAAGAGTGTTACTGATAATCCAAATAAATTTATTGAATATTTTGGTTGGGAATTTTTGAATATCAAAGCTAGTGATTTTGATTCTGATAATTCAAAAGAGTCAGCTCAAGGATATGAACCTTCTGATGTAGAAGAGGAATCAAAATCAAATGAGGAAGGTTTAGAAGATGAATCTCTTGTGGAGTCAGAGGAGGACAAACAAGAAGAAGAATATTTTGAAGAAGAGGAAGGTAAAACATGGGATGAATTAGAAGTCTAAGCCAAAAATGCATATAAGGAAAAAGGAGACGAGTCTTACAATGAAGAGGAAAGGTGGCAACGAAAGGTAAAAGCTATAGGGAAGTCTCGGGCACTTGATATTAGAGATTCAAGAGGAATGTCTGCTAAGAGGTATAAAGTCAAATGAATTGATTTCATCTACATCCTTCTAATATTTATTCATGCACATAAACGGTCATCTTGTAATCATAAGATTTGAGCTCTATTTACTCATCGTATGCATCAATAAACAAATCAAGACAAGAGATGCAAATTGACATATTAACACAACAGTATCCAACTAAGTTATTGAAACTCAACTATTGATACCTCATTCTCCATCTAGATTACAAAATCATTCCACTTATTGTTTTCTAACATATTCTTTTCAAATTTATTTGGATGGCGGCCATATTTCTCCTCCTATCAAAACATGGCACATGGACTAGTTAAGCTAATTAATATGCAATCATTTACTTTTTGCAATGAAATAATTTTTTTAATCATTTAACATATTAAATATACTTAAAAATGTATAGATAAAGGCCTGTAAACCTTTCTGGCCACTGCAATGCATGGCATGAAGTTTCTCAAGCCTAGCCTTGGAGGACTTGTCCTGAAACATATACTAATTCAATTTAACTATGCACAAATAAGATTTAAATATCGTTTAATAAATTTGATATAATCTTATGAGAAAATTCAAATATCTGCGTACTCTCCTCACCAGACTTCCTCTGTGCATCGAACTTCTCATATGCTTTTACAATCTCTCTCCATACTTTCACACTTACATCAATTGGCCTTTTTTTCTGCCTTAGCTCAAGAGGGATTTTTTTTATCTTCTTTGTTTGATTGCACTAAAATCTCTTGCAATTTTGAGACATTTGTAGCTTTATCTTCTTTATAGACCAACCTATGCCAAAACCAATCTTCATGTCATGGATAACTACTTTTTTCAAGTGCATGGGTATCTTTGAGAATGGAAAATGTAGATGGTCTTTAAACTATTGAAGGCATGATTTCCTTCAACCTATTCACAAACATTTTCCTAGCATCCATCATTTAGACTTCTCTTGAAGACACCTCATATTATATCTTTGTATTGTATTTACCAATGCAATATTGAAAACATGGCATGGTGGAACTCTGTGTCCCAGGAGTGGAAGTCTCTGCTCCCTATTCCACTTTCTTAGTGGTTACTATTACTGATTTCCTCCTAGATCTTTTGCTTGATCCAGGATTGGTTGGGGAATCAATTGATTCCCTTTGACACAATTGATTTGTTTGCAATGTTTGAGGGGCGTTAATAGATTTTTTTTTCTATGTATCTGGCAAGTGTTGTCCAATCCACATCAACCAATTTTTTCACTACCTCTACCCCCAATATGGAAGCCAATTCCTCTTTATCTTTGTCTGTCTCATGTCCCTATATATATATATTTTTAAATTAAATATTTCTTCTTTTAAATTTAGAAATAAAAACCTAAAAAGTAAAATTCAAAGAAACAATGGAAACATTTACAAATCTATAAATTGACAATGAATTACCTCATTGTGTCCAGAGTTTTCTATCAATGCTCACTTCCCTCCATTGCTTGACATTTTGAGGTGACCTAGGGAAAATTATTTCCGTCCAATATATGGAGGCAAACGAAGTATACACTATTAGGTATGAAATTTTTTGTCCAATTTCTGGTATGAAAATTTTGTTTTGTGGGAAAATATGTTTGTTGGGTTTGCTTAGTGTTGATAACCTAGGTAAAATATGTTCACTCAGTTTGCTTAGTGTTGATAACCTTATCATGAAAAATCTTTCATAATGCAATATTACATGAATTTTTCATGGCATCGATTACTATGGCTCAGCTGGGAAAAACCAAGTTGTTTCTACATTTATTTTTAGCAGTTGCTCAACAGTGACCGACCCAATTCCTAGATTTTCCAAGAAATTCACTATTTCCTTGATACTCAAGTTAGGGAAAGAATACAGAGGCATCCTTGCTTCATGCTATAATATTTTGAGCCAAAGCTCAAACAAGTAGGGTAAATTTTTTTGTTGATTTCTCAAAGGTTTTACAATTTATAATGATGGGACAATTTAGAGGTTTCCTAGACTAGTTAGGCCATGAACCTATAAAAAATCATGAATTCAAATGTAATACAAAGAGCAGTAAACAATCATGAATTCAAGCAAGAAAAAAAAATTGTAACCTTACCTATGGTGTCACAAACTAAATTGAATTTCTCATAAAAATTCAACTTAAAGGCTGAAAATCTACACAAGCTATTTGAGGAGGAGAAGATTAGCAAGATAGCTAGTTTTTTGTTCAAAATTCATAAAGGAAGGTCCAACGTGGAAAAGAGTTTGGAGATTCCTTAGCTTTTTAGTTCTCGGTCCCTTAGGTCGCTTGGTCTTGTGAACGTCATTAAAATCTCTCATTCATTCATTCATTCATTCATTCATTCATTCATTCATTCATCAGTTGTTAGTAGCACCTTGTTCTCTTCCTTTGCGCGGAGTTTTTCCCTTTTTTGTCATCTGATTTCTTCCTTCACGTGGAATTTTTTTAAATTTTAAATTTTGATTCATTAGTTGCACTTTAGTCGGCATTAGCTAACACCAATTTTAGTGCCGACTTTTGGTTGTTAATGTAATCTGTTTGGGATGTATAAGGCAGCATCAAAAGCACCTAATTTAGCAGCTATTATTGGTATATAGTGATTATTTTCATTGTTGTGTATCATGGGACCCAAAGTGTTGGAAATAATTCCAACTCCTGCCTTGTTTTTGTGACCACTATTGTCTCATGGCTCCTTCATCAGCTCGGTGTGGTAGAGCAATTTTTATTATAGTCCCACAAGGTGCTTCATCCTTCTCAATGGTAGTGCAGTGAAAGCTTCTGTGGCGACACACGAGTCTTCCTTCTATTCTTGGTGATGTTGTGGTGACTCCCGCAGTCCCACAAGTCTTCTACCATTGGCATGTAGTAGTGTGGTGACCACCACTATCCTGTGGCTCCTTCATCAGCTTGGTGTGGTAGAGCAGTTTTTATCGTGGTCCCACAAGTTTCTTTTTCATTCTCGGTGGTAGAGCGGTGAAAGCTTCTATGGTGACAATTTTATTCATAGAGGAGGCCATGGAGAGAGGACATGGATGGCTTAGAAATACTAAATCATTAAGAGGAAAGTGGGTGGAAATAGATGAGACAATGGAATCTGCAAATACAATAGAGGTAAGAAGAGAAAGCAACTTCAACCAAAGGAGGAAGGTGTTTATGAATTCACAAATGCTACAACATAGAGGAGATAAAGTCATTTTTTTTCCATGAGGCCTCTAAGGTAAAACTTATTGGTTGAAAATGCACAAGAATGGTGATTAAATGCGATTCTATGATCAAGGGAAAAGTTTGAAAATTAGGATAGCCAAAACATGATATCAATATGTCAAATATATGACTAAAGTGAGCTTTTGTGCTGGATAGCATATTCGTTGAAATGATATAATTGGTGTACTAAATATTATTTACTATGTTGTGTATTATAGGGGTGAGATGAGGCCATGGCAATAAATCGTGTCATATCAAATGAGGACACAATGGATGAAGTGGGACATCAAGTACTCAAATTTTGACTAAACTTAGGAAAAAATGATTTGATGGAATTTTGTGATACATCCATCTTTTTTCATACTATTATTGAAATTTATAATGTATTATCCAATCTTGACATAAATTAATGCATGTTGTTGATAGTTTTAGATGGAGATTGGAGCAAATGTAGAGCCTAAGCGTTCAACTAGAAAAATAACAAGATATGTATGTGGACATGGACCTAAAATTGTTAAATCATGTAGACAACAGTGGATGGAAGAGGATATGATAATGGATACTACAGACACAACAAATTATTGCACTAAAGAAGAGGTAGGTTAGGACTATAGTACATGGGATGAATACTTTGAGAAAATTGTTGTTTGTGGATGTTTTGTATGTCATGGAAAGAAAAAAATCAAACGAGAGATTGTAAAAAGATATTACATATATGATGAGCTCCCAGTTGGTAGTATGCCTCCCCCAATGGATTCAAATCCAATAGGAATTGTGGTGAGGAATTTTCCAATTTGATATAAATAACATGTACACTTCATTTAAACATTTTTTTTATATTATTTAAATAACTATTTTTTTCTTAATGGATACTTGCATGATAAAGTTCTTGGTTTAAATTTTCTTGGATCATCGAATTCCATCCTAGATGATAATGATCATTTATCAAATGAAAAAACTAACAAAAATGTGTGCCAATATACTAGATCAAAAGATGAGGAATTGATGAAAACAAGTAATAGAACAAGAACCGGTGCAAAGATGCATAATTTTATTAAAGACAAGGGGAAGGTGGACTACATACCCTATGAGAATGAATGTGATGGAGATGATGACATGCCCCTGAGTTTGAGATCAATTTACAAAGAGACATTTGATCGTCGACTATATTGCGCTTGGCCTAGTGATGAACAACTACCTAGAGTGTACGAGGTGTTTCAATTTTAGGGATACAACTTTATGATACAAACCTCCAATATTCTTGGAGAAAATCTAGGCCTCTTTATTGTCTAAAATTTACATGTGGGATCCAAACATAGAAACAATTTAGAAAAAACCACTAGGAGATTAATGCCATATTATGGTCCATCATATTACAGTGGTGAATGGAGAAGGCTAGCATAACATAAGCCTAGCATGTCAGCATATGGTCTAAATTTGAATATGTATACACATCATCTCCAATTAGAAAGTGGAAAATAAATGAATAGAGGTCATCTTATGTATATAGATGGATGTGCATACACACACAAAAATATTGTAGGATTTATAAACAGTAGTAAGGGAAGGGACCCTAATGTAAGACTGAATTGTCAATTTGTTGAGATTATAAATGATAAAGATAGAGATATGGAAAGAGAGGTTGATAGATTGATAATGGTTGAGGCTATTATGAACCTTACCATTGGGGATGAGTTATTTATTGATTACCCCTTCTTAAAAAGAACTCTTGCACAAAAGAAGAGGGAAGAACAAGGTCTCCCTAAGGATGTTCTTAAGGGTAGAAAACCAAAGAATAATAAATGAGTGTGGACTGATGTTTTATAAACTATATTGTCAAAATTGTGTTTTATAGCTATTATTGTATAAAAAAGGTAGTCTATAAAATAATGTTCCATTATTGAATTGATGTATATATGTTCATACAATTTATATAATGTCTAATATATGTATGTCATTCATGTGCAGGTATTTTTCTATGAAGATATTTTGGATCCGAAATGGATATTTGTCATACATTATGATCCAAGATTAAGGCATGTATTTGATGATGCATTAGTGGATATTGAGAAAAAAAATGAAGGCCAACAAAATGAAAGAGAGGGATTAGACAACATTGAAGAAATTGACATCCATGATGATGTTGAAGATGGTTATGTTTAGGCACAAGAAGACAGCAATCCAGAGTTAGATGATGTTATGGACGACAACAATATGGATGGTATAGAAAATGATGATCCAAATATATTTGGTAACAATATAGATGGTCTACAGTCAAATTTCAATGATGATGAAGATGATGCAGGTCAAGATGAGGATGATGATAATATTAAATACTTGAAAGAACATATGGACATTGACAATGATACTATGGATGACATTGTAGTAGACAATAATGTTAATGATCAAGACTTCTAAATTTTTAGAATTATTTTTCATCCATGTTTAAAAAAGGATGATTCTTATGGCCTAAACTTTGAAATGCTTCAGTAATATTATGTTGTACTTGGACAATTGAAAACTTGTTTTATTGTCCTAGCAAGCTTTTTTATTTTCCATTATAATTCTAGACCAAACAACATTTGTGGGGATGACCTTTTACATCAATCTTAATTTGTATGAAGTTCATGAACCTGTTGTCAAGTAGTAAATTCCTTGCGTAGACAAGAAATGTAAAGGCTTCATTTAAGAAAAGATAAATAGTCTCTTTTTGAGGTTAATCCACATGCAAAATGTAAAAAGCACATAAAAAATAACTGTATAGTAGAAAATCAAATTCAATCAGTTATGTCTTATTTCACTTGCACACTTATCTAAAAGACATAGGGTATTCACCATACATTTCCCTTGACAAAGAAAACATGTGCTTTCATTTTTTTTACTATATATCTCAAAAGTGAAATTGTTGTTACATAATGATGAACTGAGAAAATAATATATACAAAAAAATGCATAGAAAATGTTTGAAATTTAACATGCAACCTACTGTGTTGTGCTAAAAGGAATCAAGATTAACTAGGACAAGAAATAAAAATAAAAATTTGATGATTGTACTTAAAAGTGAACAGGATATATGAAAAGTGTGGACAATGATGGTGCTGGAATTAAAAACATTGATTCTCATAATATTGTTGTTTTATGTCATTTGAGATAAATAGCACATACAATTTTATATACATAGCAAATGAATATTTGAAACTACTAAACTGAAAATGTAAACATTGTAATATTTTTCCTTTAACAATAATTCACATACTCACTTACAAAAAAGGGTGAAGCATTTTTTATTCAAACTCTATTTTATTTAATAGGCATAATAGTAAAAGAGTATTTATAAGTACAAGAATATATACACTGTTTCATATAAAATAAGTAATGTTTCATAGAATATACAAGTACAAGAATATATCATCATCATCATATCCTTAATTAATACCTATTACAATATCCTTAAATTGTTCAATCTTTGGTATGAATTGTTGGCAAAAAAAATTAGGATTACTTGGATGCTTCTTCCATTCATTTTGTATCAACATATGTTCATAAAGACACAAAAGTTAATAAAATATTAATGCACATAACTCACAATTATTTAAATAAGCAACTTTGTTAAATTTATTATTTTTAAATAGTTTCCATTTTTATGTTGAACATGTAACAAGGAAAAATAAGCTCAAATTTTCAAAAAAAATAACAACTCTACCAACATCCACAGTAAATACTTTACTATATCAGTATATTCATTCATAGAAGCACAGTATTGAGGCTTAATAACTAATATTGATTCAAATATAAGAAGAAATAAGTATGAAAAACATAAGAAAAATACAGAATGATAACACAGTCATGGAGAATCTCTGATAATAAGATGTTCTCCATTATATTGCTTCAACTGATATATATTAATAACATAAGTCTTCAAATTGGAAATGATATGTGATGATAATTTAAAAATAGGCCTCGGTTTCCTATTTATATATGAAGCAACAAGCTATAGGACTTTTACAAAAAGAAATGACCTTTCATAACTACTTCTTTTACTAACAACTATTTAATTACCATAATTAAGGAAATAACAAGACTTAAGACATTTTGACATATGGTTCCATTATTCAACGTACAAGACCCGTGATCATTGATCTGGAAAAGTCTTCCTCTCCATGATGAACATCCAAATGCTCTCGCTTTAGTGTCCTATTCTTCTGAAACCAAATACTTTTCCTCCCACTGATACACCATAAAATCTGATGGCCACTTATATTCGTGGACCTTTTGCATGTTTGCAAGATGAGTTTTCCATTAAGTATCTAGTAATGCCTTTGTATCATTGACAAACTTTAGGTATCCCGCATCAAGAACAATCAACACATCCATGATTTGATTTAGCCTAGGAAGACTAGTATCATCATCCTCCTGTATATGAGTTATGCACTTATGAACAACTTAACTAAATTCTTTCTTCCACTTATCCAAGTCCTCCAACTGATCATCATCTCTCACGATTTCAGGTATATACCACTGTTTGCAAGTATGGAATAAATCCATTTGTGTTACAATCTTTTTATCAAACCCTTGTACATACTAAAATTTATCAATAATCATCTTCACAGTTTGTTCAGTTGGCTTTAATGTTGTGGCTACATCATGACTTCTTTGTAGAACTTTGCATAACTTAGCCAAAGTGTGGTGAATACAGTACCACCTTTTGAACAAAGGATCTAATACAAGCATATGTGTCTTTATTTGATACATTTCCTGTTGAAGTGTTTTATAACTATCATGCACATTCTCTAGTTTATCCATAACTGATTTTATCCTATCCTCAAGAATCTTTTCCATAACTTCACAAATTCATATTTTCACTTCATCTTGGGTTTGATTGCTAGCCTTCTTTACATCATCACAATATCCATTGGAGCAATAAGAAGCTTGTATAACACCATCTCCTTGCTTTGTGAGTGTCCTGCTCCTGATCTTAATTATTCATTCAATTTGACATTCAATTCAATTTGTCTTCTAATCCCTTAATAGTTGCTCAAGTGAACATGGTTGAATGCATGGTCATTGTGGCTACCTCCAAAGGGGTGGTATCTTGTATTGTCCTTACCATCATTTCCCCTTTCATCCCTTGAATTACATCCAATAATTTTGGCTTCTATGTATTTTTCTATTTGATCCATATGGCCAAGGTTTCAATCTTTGGGTTATACCAAGTTCCACTCATGCCTTCATCAGAGTCAAATTATGTAACTAGCATTGGATCTTCCTAAGCCTGCACTTGATCGAGTAGAAACATTTTCTTTAATTCCAAGTTAAGGAAAATGAGCATATTGCTCATCAAGACCATTTCTCTAGCCTTTTGGGGGCTAATGTCAATGTTGTCAACTCTTAATTCCTAGAAAGTCTATGCTACTATTTCAATTTTCTTTGATTCTTCTATCCCTGCTTCAGCTAATTCAATCGTCTCTTGAAATTATTTTATCTTCATCTTCATCCAGAAATCCTTAAACTCAGGAGTCTTAATGAATTCATCATCTTCTATGAATCTCCTGGCTACAATTTCCCTTTCATCTTCATGTACCTTTGTACTTATTTTTTCTACATCACCCATCCTTTCCTCATTTTTATGAACACTGGTCTCAAGGATGGATTGATCAACTTCAATATCACCTTTCAATTACTACAGTATTGTAGCCACTTCCTCAATATCGCCAACCTCTTCAATATCCTCATAAGGTACTAATTGTTCAATGCTTCATGTCTTATGTATTTTGGGAGGTAACTGCTCCATGGGAGGCTTAGAGGTTTCACCTGGGGTATGCTCTACAATTGCACCACTATGATGTTCTTCAAGATATGCTTACTTCTTTCTGTACAAGTCTTCAAATCTACCAATTATCAATTCTATCCTCTTGATGGGGTCCTTTTCCTCAACAAAGTATCCTAGGAAATCTGTGGACCTCCACTTCATCCTTTCTTCAACCTTCTTCATATATTCTAATTTTTTCCTTCTACTAAGTACATCATTATAAATAATGTAGTTCCTTATGACATCTTCAAAATCTAATTGGTGTGACACTCTCATTTTGGTAAGAAGATTGTGCCTTATGTTGTTCATATGATTTTCAAGGTCAAAAGCTCTTTCTTTTCCAGATTTCAATGCATATCTTGTCTTCAAATAATATTGTAAATTCTCTAGTGTGTTTGATCCTATATTCCAATCTTCACACTTGGTTTGGTTTGGCAGGAAAGTTCCTTTCTTCTTCTTGTGCATTACATCTTTCTCCATCCACATCATTTGCCACATAAATTCAAGAAATACTAATATGAGGGGCACAAATTTTGGCAGTATGTGTGGAGCAATAGGGCATCCATAAACTCTTATTATTGTAACTTTTGGGAGGAAGAACCAATCTCCAAAATTGTGTGTATGACCCTGCTATGGTCTTAAAGGCAAAGGTCTCACTAGTTCCAACATTTTGGTTAACAATCTTGGTATTGCATACCCAAAAAATTGAAGGATTTTGTGTACAAAGTCTTCGTAGAATACAACAAAGCTTGAATTCTTGCACCAAATATCCCAAATATAGCACCATTTTTGGATAGGTGTGGGATTCCCTTGCTCATCTACTATAGCCAATTCCATTCTTTTAGTCCATTGGTCCCTATTCTGGTACAATATTAGATGACATAGTAGGGAATAGTGTCGAAATGTAATCAGTGCTCTATTCTCTATAACTTGGGAGAATTCATCATCTAACGTTCCTTCTCAAGGTATGAAGCAAAGTCATATTCAATATTAGTTTTAGGGTTTTGAATTCTCATGGCCATCATCATTAGGCCTATTTACATTTTATATTGAACATCTATCCCCAACACTTGGCAAAGAGCTAAATATTTATTCACAAAGTAATACTGAAAATCTATCACATTAAATGGTTCAATAGTGGTAGTATGATGGGGATTGTTCCATTATCAATGCCTCTTTTCATATATAGGGGTACCTCATCACTTTTATAAGTCTTTTTTAACCTAGCATAATACTCCTCACTTTTCTACAGGTTTATCTTGGTTAGAGTCTGCTTATTTAAGCCAAAACACTCAATGATGGATTTTCTGGTTACTTCTACCAATACTATGTCGTTTGGAAACCTTATTGTTTTCGTGGCTGAGTGATAGTGTTTGGCTAGTAGTATGATAAATTATACATCAAAAAACACATTTGGGACAATCAACCTTGCTATATCCCACATCCAAGCATTTGACACTGGAATCTTCTCATTTCTCTTACTATAAAAATACCAAAATAGGTCCCAACCAGATTTGGAAATGAGGGCATCCCTACAAATTTGTGTAGTTTCCACGAGAAACTTCTTATTACCCTCTTTAGTAGACCCTGGAAGTATATCTAATATCGACTGATGGAGTGGTCTCTTCTTTACTTTAGGTTCTTCATCTTTAATTTTAGGCTGAATTTCTTTTACTTCTTGTTGTTTTCTTTTAGGAGGCATGTTTCGGTTTTCACTACTATGGCTTTAGATGACAAAACCTTGAAATATTTTTTATATTAACAGAGCTCTTTTAGATAGTTTTTGTGCACTTACCCAAGTATTTCATGCTTGCAGGACTTCTTCTTCTCATATCCTTAGCTCTTTCCACACTAGTGCACTGCAATTGAGTGTGATATTGGGAAAACTCACTTATCTTTGGATGGCACAGTATTCAGCCATATTAGTTTTAGCAACCCTTAATTACTTAATAGCATTTAATTTTGGCAACTGATATGATTTGTTGTAAATTGTACTGATGCCACGTTTACCACACTACCACCTTGCTCAAGGATTCTTTCTACAAGGTTGCGGTGTATACCACTCTACCGCATATGTTGCTCACCTTCTTGATGGTATAGTGGTGTATGCTTTTGATAATTACTTGAATAGTGTTAATGAGACAATCTTATTTGTCTTACCAATATCTCAATGTCTCATCGACATTAGATCTTATGTTCCTCTGATGTTGGTTGTCATTGTTGATGAGACAAGCTAATATCTCTTGCCAATATGCCATTGTCTCATCAATATTTTCCTTGGGCGGTATTTCTTTATATATCGGTGTAACTCTACCATGTCAAGGAGACTTGTGATTATCACTATGGTATAGTGGTGTTTTTTCCCTTCCCTTTTGTTGTTTACCACACTACCGCCTTGCTCAAAGCTTCTTGTTGTGGGGTTGCAGTGTATACTACTCTACCGCATATATTGCTCACCTTCCTAGCTATATAGCAGTGTATGCTTTTGATCATTACTTGAAGAGTTTCGATAATACAATCTTATTTGTCTTACCGATATCTCAATGTCTCATCGACATTAGTTCGTTATATCCAAGAGTTGTGTTTCACTGAGAACTTGTAGATATACCTTGTCGATGTGACATAAGTGATTCTCTCCTCGATATGTCTATATCTTGCTGACATTTCATTTTTTATATCATCGATGAGACATATAAATAAGTCTCTTCGACATAGGGGTGTCTAAATTGGCGCTAAACCTGAAGCTGAAGTCAGAGCTAAAAGTGATGCTACACTCAAAGCTAATATCGGCACTAAATATGGTGTTACTTCAGGTGCTAATTAGCACCAAAATTAGCGCTGACTTGTACTGATCAATGCAATAAATGCCAAAAATTGTGCCATCCCAATAAATAGCACCGATGCTTTAAAAAAATTGCCAAAAAATACATTAAAATAGTGGGTGGAAGGAAAAAATGGAGCAAATCATAGGGATTTGTTGTAGTGAAAATATTTTTAAAATAAATCAAGGGTAAATAGTAAAAGTTGTGATTATATAATGTAAAGGTTATTGAAAAGGTTATAATGGTTTACCTCTATTTTGTCAATTTTAGGTTGTTAGTGAAGTATGATTAGAATATGAGATCATTAGTTGAATCAGTAGTTTCCTGACTACCATAGGCCTTACTAGAAAATTTCATGAAATTCTCATAGATGTGGTTTTACAGAAAACCTAGTCCTTGTAGCATAAGTGAGTCCCAATACTAGAAATTTTCTTGAAGGTCTTCTTAGTCCAAACACCTATTTGATATGAAAATTTTATTATGTCTAAGATTGGGTGATGCTAAAAATACATGGGTAAGAATACTAGTGTTTAGAGGCAGATCATGATAGCTTCATTGATAGATAGTCAATCCTATTTTCCAAAGAACAAGGTTACAAGATATAACAATGGTTACATGTGTTCTAGGGATTCATCTAATCAAAGGGTTTTTTGGTAGAGAATGATATTGTTTCTTATAAAAATAGATAATAATACATTAAGATATAATAGGCACTACCAAATGGGTGATATTGAATAGCCATAACATATTAACAACCATTATCAACTCTGAAATCTATTATTTCATTATCTTAGTTTTCTTTTATGAAAATCATTGTATTATCTAAAATTTCAATGTTTAATATGGGTGACAATTGTTTAATATGTATTTTGTAAATTTGAATTTTAGTGGATAGTGTACTAAAAGTAACATATTATCACTCACCGACACATTAATTAAATTAGAACTTTTAGGTATTATTAGATGTGAACATAGGTCTTGTTGTCTTAAGTGCGATCTATTGTGTAGCCTACACCAAGATAATATATACCTAAAGTAAAAAATAAAGCTAATAGAAAATTATGCCACTCAAAAAATTGAACTATAGTCACCCCATTGTAAATTAGATAAATTTCTAAAACTATTTCCCAATTTGAATTGGATATTAGCCAATTAAATTATGATATAGACTAATTAATTTCACTCACCATGGTTGAATTGGTGCTCACACATAACAAGGTATGGTTAAATTGGCCCACATCCATTTAGTTACATTATTTCATTTTCCAAATAAACCATTAAATTGATCAATGCTTCATTTGACTAGTACATGATTATACAAGGCCCTCAATTGAGCTATTTATACCATTAAAGTCCAACAATACTTCCAATTGGACATTTTAACTCACATAAATGTATTTCCATGCATTTTAAATGATTCAAGTTTTGAGTGACTGTATCTTGTATTTCCTATCTCTACATTTATCCAATTCTAAATTCAAACTTTAAATTGTTATATTTATCAATGTTTTAAAATAATTATGTATCACATATTATCTCTTATTGGTGGAGAAATAAATATCAAAGTCTCTTAAATAGAAAAAAAATAAAATAAACACATATTTTTATTATATCTTACTTTCTCTGCTTAAATATGGATAATGGAGTGTAATTTGAAATTTTGATGAAGAAAAAAATTACATAGTATAATCCAAAAATATTCAAGCTAATAAAATTACTATATTAAGTAAATAAAACAATTCTTAAGTAAATTAAATGACTCCAAGACTTATTTTTGGATATTTTTAATAATTATACTAAATTAAATAACTATTAATATTGAAAATATTTTTTTTGTAAATTACTTTAGAATTATTATTTTGTTTGTAATGGTCTAAGGTGTTAACAAAAAAAAATTAAAAAAAAATAATTCTAAAATATAATACAATAAATCTTTAAGTAAAAAAATGATTATAAAATAACTCTTAAATAAATAAAATAATTTTAAAATAACTCTTAGTTCTTCAAATATAAATAAAGTAAATAATATAAATAAAGTAAAATATTTTTAAATAATTGTAAAGTAAAATAAATTTGATAGTAATAGTAAATGAAGTATTTACTATTTTACAATTAATACTTACTATTTTATTTATCAAAGTACATTATTATTTTTACATAGTTATTGAAAAAAATGTGAGTCATGTGTGTAGTGTCTATATGTATTGTGTGTAGTGTGTGTAGTCTATATTGTGTGTATGTGGAGATTCTTACATAATTTATCTTAGCACATTAATACCATTACACTCAACACCTTGCTACAACTATAGTTATACCTATAGATATAATAATTCTTAAATAAATAATAAATTATATTTTCAATAAAATAAAATAAATTTTGAATAAATTTATTGGTTATTGAAATAGAAATAAAGTAATTATCATTTTGTTATAAAGTAAAATAAAATACCTTTTGAAAAATAAAATAGCTAAAGAGTGATCTCTTTGTATATCATCCAATGCATCACTAGTTTGATTTCGTTGGTTCATTGATTCTGAATATTATATTTATATTATATTATAATTTTTTAACTAAGATATTAATTGACATAATACATTATAATAATGACAAATTAAAATTGTTACAATTCTCATTTTTACAAATTCAACTTCAAATATGCTACAATGGATTGGCTATTGAACTCAAAATCAACTAATCAAACTATGAAGGCTCTTTACCAACAAAATGTTTCTTCATCAATATTCAACAAACATGTATTCTAATAAACAAACTCAACTTCAACTATGCTAGTCATAGTTGTGCCTAGTATGAATCAAACTCAGAGTCAATATCTATCCTAACAACTATAATATTCATCGACATATTAAAATCATAATACATTTAGCTTGCAATATTTTGTTGATCTCAAACTATTATCTACCATATATTCAAATCATATCATTACTCAACTATCAAATAGCAATAAATATTTCTATTACAATACTAAAAAGACAAGTAGTGGCACTTGTTTATTAGACAAATGTTTCTATTTATTTAATATGTGATATATCTAACACAAAAATTATCTATATGGTATTAATTTTTAAATATTTTTTCAATAAAGAAAAATAGTTTAAAAGAAGGGTGGAAACATAATGCTAGAGTATGTGTTTGTATTTAAAAGAGGGTTGAAATCGATGGGTCTTTGGTCTAGTAGTAAAATTTAATAGTTTCAAATGAGTCTACAAGGGATTAGATCTTATTAAGTGCAGGGTCTTTACACCATAAGGGACGAGATTGAGATCATGCCCTAGATGACTTTGTCAGAATGGATGTCCCTTAGTCCTTGGCTCTTAGTTGAATAAGTTTTGAGCTAAGACTTATGTTGATTTTGTGAATTTGATATAAAACCCTCCAAAAAAATAGACTAACAATGGCATCATAATGATAGAATATTTAAAAATGTATGAATTATGTTATAACATCTAAAGATAAAGATGTAACGTTTATAGTCTTGTATTAGAGTTGACAAAAATAACCTATATGGTATTAAAGTCGAGAAATATATTTTGAGATGAAAAAAAATAGTCTTAAAGAGGTAACGACATACCATAGTTCCCTCACATTACTATATTACAATCTACATTGTAATCCAGCACATAATTGCAACAACTTTGTTTTCTAAAATGACAAGGAATCTTTTGACCATTTTCATGTACTGTTCCTCCCTAAACCTACCCATGTTCGCCGACCCAGGAATATTATGAAGCTGGGCATAATTTTGTAGGGACAATATAGTCACCATCAAAATTTTACCCTGTACAAAAGAAATATATCCACCACCACTTTATGGCTCAAATCGCGGCCAGAAGAAAGACAAGCTGTGCTCTGATAAGGTCTAACATTTACGTAAGCGCTTTCATCAGATTAGGTATTTGTCATTTTACCTCAAAACAAAAGCAGTGCGATCCAGGGAGCGGATCCTATGATCAAATCTCTTACTCAGGTACTACTGAATAGAAGAAGCAGGTCCTAGGCTCAAATCTGTCCTCCTACCACTTCGAAAAGAGTTAAAGGAAAATTTTGATTTGGGTATAGATTAAGTAGAGTTCTCATGAAGGCAGCAGTGAAGCTTGACTTGCATTCAAAGATGGGGTCATTAGATCAGCGAGAAAGACTTAAGCGGCCTCATGTAGTGGTCTTCCCTTACCCAGTCCAGGGTCATATGAATCCATTAATGGAGTTTGCCAAGAGGCTTGTCTGCAGAAACCTTCATGTGACCTTCATCACCACAGAGAGAGTTAGAGAGCGAATGATACAAGCTCAGGATGGGGCTGCTGCTCATGTGACCAGTGCTTTACAGGATATCAGAATTGAGACAATTTCAGATGGGCTTTCTCCTGATTGTGAGGAGGCGAAAGACGTAGACATGATAAAGAGATTTGATTTGTTGAAAAAGGTCGGAGGTCTTTCATTCGATGGGGTGATAAAGAGGTTCTATTCTCAAGGCGATACAGTCTCTTGAATTGTCTACGATTCTCTGCTGAACTGGGTTCCTGACATTGCGAACAAGTTTAATGTTCCTTCAGCGTTTTTCTGGACGCAGTCATGTGCAGTTTATTCAATTTATTATCATTTTTACACGGAAATGGGCAAGCTTATGATCTGAATCCAAATATTAACTCCTTATTTTGGATATTTTCTAGTAAACCTATGTTAAAGAGAGATTTTTTCTTCCGATTGGGAGGATAAACATCCCATATTTTTTTGTATAGAACCTCCTTCATATAGTGCTAAGAATGTAGGATTTTCTGGTTGTTAAGATATTTCTGCAGCTTATAAAAGGGATTCATTTTCGTTGTTTAAAAAAGTGATTTTTTTGGGTTGTTAGGATTATTTTGCAGGTGTTGTTGGAAGCAGAAACAATCGCATATGTTAGCAGCTCTCAGAAATCACGCATGTTTTCTTGATAGGAACAGAAAACAGATTATTTTGTTTTGTCTGTTAGCTTATAAGACTTTTTTATTTTTAAGGATACTCGTTGCAGCTCATAAAATAGATTTATTTTATTAAAAATATATTTAGAAGAATAATAAAATGAACTTTTTGTTTTAAGTTAATTTTTGCAATTAGACTGGTAGATTACAATTTGTAATATATTAAAAAAATAGTTATGATTAAGATAAATAGGGTCCGAATTTATTACATAACAGTCATTAAAACAGAGTAGAGGAACCTCACTAGTGGTGAGATAGCAGGAAAGCTAAAGAACAGAGACAAAAAAACCAAAAATTAACAGCAAGCAGAAAAAGAGACTGGACCAGCCGAAGGTCAGCAATCAGATAGGACCAATTTGTTATCCAAAAAGGTGGAAGTCTTTTTCTGCTTGCTATTCCTTGTTGAGAAACTGAAGTTTTTCTTTGAAAGACAAGGCTTTTGGATTCTTCTTTCCTGTTTTGTCCTCAGAAGCAGGCGGCACAATCTCCACAATCTTACCTTTTTTCTTGGAGTTGATAGGGGGCTTTGAATGATCCTCTTTGACGCGCTTAGCATGGCGACTTTTAAGATCCTACTTGAACACTTGAATGGTGATCGTTGTGTTCTTCACAATTTCTTTGTTGTATTCAATAATCTCCTTCAAAGTAAGGGGGATCTTGTCTTGATTGTAGTGGAGTTTTAAAACCTCTTTTCTCATGCTTGCGTACTCCTTAGGAAATCCAATAGCATTTTTAATTTCTCCAACTTCTTTTTCTAGATTGATCCAATTGTCAAAAGTTTGTGTCATGCTTCTCAATAGCTCCTAGTAATTTGTGTTGTCCCCTTCAGCCAACCAATCTTTAGTCTTTTTGAGCATAGTAATTTCCAGGTTTTGAATTTTATCCTTCATTGTGATCAACTGGGTCAACAGCCACTTTAATATACTATTTTGAACATTAGTAGCTTTGCAAAGCTCATCCAATTTCTCCCTTAGGAAGGCACAATTGAGACAAGGGTTAGTGGTATCCATCGGAGTAATCTTTGGCTCTTGAGTCTAGCCAACATCTAGCTTAGAGGAAGGAGGCGGACTGGTAGAAAGGTTGTGTAGGAGAGGAGAACTAGGGGTAAGTCTTCAGGGATAACATCTAATGAAGGGGATGAAGAGGAATCAGAATTATCATCCGAAATAGAATTTTTTTTAAATTTTAAAGATATATATGTAATCAAATTTATTTATTTTAATTTTTAATTTTTTAATTTTTGTGTAAGTATATAAAACTGACCTCCCTAACATTACTGTTAAAAAACTGAGAATTAAAAGATATTCTTTTTGGACAAACCTCTTTCACTATGGCATTCAAAATTGAGAGTTTTTAAATAAATCAAATAAGAGATGTTTTATACAAATAAAAATTCACGCATTTTGTCAATTGATTAATTATTATTTGACAAAAAAATTAATTTCGATTTATACTTTTTATTAAAAAATATTTGACAAAAAATTAAATTTAGATTTATATTTTGTATTAAAAAATCTTAGATTATTTAATTTACTGTTGTTTTATTTTAAAATAAATATTTATAAAAAAAAAATAAAAAATTATATTTTAATTTCTCAAAAAAATTCAAATGATTAATAAATCTCTTAGTATTTACTATTAAACTTTAACAATAAAAGTTATCCTGTGATTTTCTTAATCCTTAATTTCAATGATCAACAATTATCAAAATAAATATATATATAATTTTATATAAAAATCTACATTCTTGATCAAACAATTTTTTTGGGGTACGTAAAGAGTAATTTTATTGATTTGAAAAGAAGCTTACAGTGTTCCATCATAACGGTTTTGCATTAAGACCAAGCTTGCCATCTCCAGTACAATTTCAAACACCATCCTAACAAAAACTATAGTCAATATGACACTACCCCCGCCACCACAGAACAGACCATATCAAACTTTAGTCTATAAGACACCAGCCCTACCACCCCTTAACAGACCATACCAAAACATGTCAAAACACGGGACTGCTACAGCACGCCACCATTACCATAACATGGAGCCGAACCAACACCATAGACGCGACACCAAAAAAGAAATATTCGGCACCATTAACACCACACCCTCCGCATGTAGAAAGTCGAAAAATTGACCCATCCAATCCTCCCCACGAGCCGCTTCTAGCAACAGGAAAACTTTTAGAAATTCAACACCCGCAGAGCACGGGCCCTGTGCTCCCTTAACGCTCGACCTTTGACATCCAGGAGAAAGGGGTATCTTTTCACGTGAACACCAGGAAGGAAGACCTTGGACATGTGCGGTCGAGGAATGCCCACACAAGGCTCAGCTATAATTATCATGTCCTCCATGCCGCCCAGCAAGACCATCGCCTTGGGGAATGTTGGCTCACAGTTGTCGTTGCATCAAAAGATCGACTTGTTAATGTCCGATATAACTGTCTGAATTAACAGACAGGGAACTCCAAGTCTAGAAGAGACGTAACAGACCGATAGACAATGAACTCCAAGTCTAGAAGAGACGTAACAGACCGATAGACAATGAACTCCAAGTCTAGAAGAGACGTAACAGACCGATAGACAATGTCCACATTCGTTCTGTATCTCTCAAATAACACCATGAACTCTTGATAAGTAGGGGGTATTTTACCATGAATTCCTTCCCCAGAATTACATCAACCGACCTCAAATGATTCTCTGAAATCTTCCCTCTAAACGCCCACAGCTTATGGGATGTTGTAAGCCGAATAGGAGTCCCCATACTGCCAGAACAGTTTGCACTGCTTAATACCACACTGCGGTGCCATATAATGGGAGTCACCAAACCGCATAGCACCATATATTGCCCAGAATATGTGTGCGCATTAATGCAAATGGCACCCCAAACAATAAACATTCCTTCCAAAGCCACCGCATATGCCACAGAATGCATCGCAAATTTGTGTGAAAGGACCTGATATTTATTAGCCCGCCCGTCCTCTGTACCGCGCCAACTCGGAGAATGCTCTCAGGCAGCCATCATCCCAACTCAGCAGCACATAATGAAATTATTTCTCCCTGCCAAGTTGCCCCGGATTGATCAAACAATATTAAATGAAATTATTTTATCATTTCTCACAACTAGGTGAATGGTTTTTGTTCAAATGAAATTTCAAACTTATAGTTTTTATTAGTAGAAACTGTTTGATTTTCTTTATGCATTATTTATAACAATATTGATAATCCAAAAAATTTATATGATTTGTATAAAATTACATCGAACACTTATTAGTACTGCATAAAACATTTGATTCTATATAATTAAAAGCATTCTCAATTCAATTCTTTATGAGAGAAGACGACTTTCCATAAAGCTACAGCTATAATCTTCAATTTTACTATTTTTTCTAATTGAAATCTACAAATATTTTATTGATTTGTGTTTATAATTTTCTTAGCCTAAAGAATTTGATAGAGCATTCCTTTCACTGTTTTGTTACGGTGTCCTTATTTTTCTCTAAGTCATTTTCGCTAAATTGTTAGTTCAAAATGATTAATTGTGGATTGTTCTTTGTTCTCCCCTTCTAGCCCCTCCATAATTGTAAACTTGTTGCATTTTACACTAACATTAATTTATTTCCATAATTTATGAACATGTGTATAAGAAAAATAAAATCTCTTAATTTTTTTTTGTTATGGGACCAATTATTTGGAAAAATGGGATGGAAAAAAATTTCTTGCTATTCATTAGCATATGCTTTCCCTGTTCACTTAATTTTTAATATTGGTTTCCAATTTATAATATCGATTTTCAGTGAAAGAAAAAGATGAAACAAAGAATGTGATAGATGTGATAGCAATACCAGGTCTTCCACAACTATGCCAATCAGACATGCCAACCTTTCTACAACCTTCAAATCCAAATGAACCATTGTTGCAACCAGCGATTAGTCGATTCAGTATCATTTCTAAGGCCACATGGATACTGGGAAACTCCTTCAATGAACTGGAAATGGCAGAGATACAATCCATGGATTCGCTCATTCCAATCAGAACAGTAGGCCCTCTTGTTCCCTTAGCTTTCCTAGATGGAAGAAATCCACAAGACCAAGATGTTGGTACACATCTTTGGAAAGCAACAAATTGTATAGACTGGCTCAATACAAAGGAAGCCACAACTGTTGCATATGTTTCATTTGGAAGTGTAGCTATCCTTACCAAAGAGCAGATCATAGAAATAGCCCTTGGACTGAAGGCCAATAGGCATTTATTTTTGTGGGTGATTTGTCCTAATCTTAATAAAAAAGAAAATAACAATGTACATGGCTTTCTAGAGGGTTTCCTTGAGGAAACTATAGATCAAGGCCTAGTTGTATCATGGTGTCCATAGATGGCAGTGCTTAATCATCCTTCTATGGGTATGTTTGTTACACATTGTGGCTGGAATTATACACTAGAGAGCCTCAGCTCAAGGTTACCTATCATAACTATTTCTCATTGGAGTGATCAAACAACTAATTCTAAGTATATTAAAGAGGTGTGGAAGACTGGGATAAGATTGAATAAAATAGAAGATGAGCTAGTTGGGAGGGATGAGGCAGAGAAATCTATTAAGAAAATTATGGAAGGTGTTGCAGGTGTGGAATTGAGAAAGAATGCCTTGCGATGGAAGACATTAGCAAAGGAAGCAATGATGAAAGGTGGATCTTCTGATAAGAATATTGATTATTTTATTAATGAAGTCATTGCTAGAACAACACTAGCTTGACACATAATTATTGACTGGGACTGGACTTCATTTTAAGTGAGAATTCCAATGTAACGTGTGTCTTTCTATTTGTATAAATTGTAGTTTCTGAAAAAGAGGCCTCACCTCTAAGCTAGCTGATTAAAGAAATTAAGCAGCAGAGAAAGAAAACAAACTAACACAATGCTGATAAACAAAATAATATACCATAATGTTGTAACAAAATAAACTGCAATCTATTAACTCATTGAAAAAAAAAAGTTCATATTCTTCCTCTGTTCTACACAGTGCTGTTAAAAAGAATCAGAAAATTTTGCTCTATTTTAAAACAGAGTTCTTTGTTTTTGCTACTTATTCAAAAGAAATACATAGGGGATAAAATAGAGTTTGATGCACAAAAAAAAATCAAAGTAGATCTCCAATACATCGCATGCAACGCATGATTTATTTGCAGAAAGCAAAAAAACAAAGCTTTAAAGAAAAACTACTTTAAAAAACTAAGATGCATGCTAAAAAATAGAAGTCTTTGCCATGCTAGAAAAAACACGATCTTGGCAACATCACTTATCTTCATACTCCCCCTTGATGCTAAGAGGGATCACAATCTGATCTCGAAGTAACACAAACTGATCTCTTGCAACTGCTTTGGTGAAGATGTCTGCTAACTGATCATGAGTGCTGATGTGTTTCAATTCAACTTCCTTCTTCTGTACTAAATCACAGATGAAGTGATACTTCAAATCAAAATGCTTTGTTCTACTGTGATGAACCAGATTCTTTGCTAACTTGATGGCACTTACATTGTCACAATAAATCACTGTAGGTTGAATTTGCTTCTCTCCAATTTCTTCTAAAGCTTTTCAAAGCCAAAGAGCTTGTGTACCTGTTGAGGTGACTGCAACATACTCTGCTTCTATGGATGAGAGCACAACCATGCTTTGCTTCTTGGAACTCCAAGTAATCAAACCAATACCAAAGGAGAAACAATTTCCAGATGTAGACTTACGATCATCCATACTACCTCCCCAATCTAAATCACTAAAGCCAACAAGATTGAATCTTTTAGAAGAGTAGTAATGAATACCATAATTTAGAGCACCTTTCACATACCTCAAAATTCTCTTAGTTGCCTTCATGTGTATTTCTGATGGATTTGTCATATACCTTGAAACAAGTGAAACTGAATATGCTATATCAGGTCTTGTGTGGGTCAGAAACATCAAACTCCCAATAATACTTCTGTAAGTAGTCTCATCAACTAATTCAGCACCATCATTCCTACTCAACACAACTCCATGAGCACTTGGAGTGGAGTATGGTTTACAATCAACCATGTCAAACTTCTTCAACATATCTTTTGCATATTTGGTTTGGCAAATGAAAATTTCATTTTTACATTGATAAACCTCCATTCCTAAAAAATATTTCATGAGACCAAGATCTTTCATTTCAAATTCTTTCATCATAGCAATTTTGAACTCATCTTTCATCTTAGAACTGCTACCCATATACAACAAATCATCAACATACAAACTTATAATAAGAATATCATTACCTTCTTGTTTGTAGTAAAGGGTAGGTTCACTCTTACTTCTCTTGAAGCCATTCTCCTGAAAGTATCCATCAATTCTTGCATACCATGCTCTTGGTGCTTGCTTGAGGCCATACAAAGCCTTCTTCAATTTGTAGACATGATTCTCTTTTCCTTCCACTTGAAAACCTTGTGGCTGTTCCACATATACTTCCTCTTCTAAGTACCCATTCAAGAAGGCACTTTTCACATCCATATGATGTATGCTCCAATTCTTTTGAGCTGCTAATGAAATCAACATTCTAATGGTCTCTTGTCTTGCAACTGGTGCAAACGTCTCTTCATAGTCAATCCCATACTTTTGTGTGAAGCCTTTAGCAACTAATCTTGCCTTATGCCTTTCAACACTTCCATCACTCTTATGCTTAGTCTTGTAGATCCATTTGGTGCCAATCTTCTTCTTGTCATGTGGAAGCTCTGTAAGCTCCCAAGTATCATTCCTATGAATGGAATCCATCTCTTCTTGCATTGCTTGCATCCAAACCTCATTAGTACATGCTTCTTCAAAACATGATGGTTCAAAATCAGCCTTGGTAAATAAAGCAAAATTAACTGTCTCACCTATTGGATTTTCTTCATGTGCTTGATTGGCACTCCTTTGATAAATATCACTCAAACTTTTTACCTTCCTTCTAGAACTTGGAGTTGAAGATGGACTTGAAGAATTAGATGAGGGGCTGCTTGGTGGATTTATAGCAATTGGGACAGCAACATTAGTGGGCTGCTCATGATCAATATCATCATTCAAAACAGATTTTGACTTCTCCATTTGGCCTTTTTGATGACCATAAACTCCCCCTTCATCAAAAATCACATCTCTTGAAACAATAAGCTTATTAGTGAGAGGATTATATAACCTGTAAGCTTTGCTTTCCTCACTATACCCAACAAAAATACATGACTCACTTTTTGCATCTAACTTTTGTCTATTCTGATCAGGTACATGAACATAAGCTAAACAACCAAAAACTCTGAAATGATTAACATTAGGTCTTTTCTCATACCATGCTTCATAAGGAGTTAACTTCTCAAGTGCACTGGTGGGACTTCGATTGAGAATATACACTGTTGTAGCAACTGCATCTCCCCAATAAGAGTTACTCAATCCCTTGGTTTGTAACATGCTCCTTGCCATTTCTACCATAGTGCAGTTTTTCCTTTTAGTTACCCCATTTTGTTGAGGTGTGTATGGAGTGGTGAGTTGCCTCCTGATGCCATTCATATCATAATAATCTTGAAAGGCTCTTGAACAAAATTCTCCTCCATGATTAGTCCTTAAACATTTGATTTTGCACCCTTTCTCATTTTCCACACATGCTTTAAACCTCTTGAATGTATCAAAGGCTTCATCCTTATCCTTCAAAAAATACACCCAACATTTTCCTGAGTAGTCATCAATAGAAGTGATAAAATATGATGACTTACCCAAACTCTTTGTTTGCATAGGTCCACAGATATCTGAATGAACAAGTTGAAGGGGGTAATGGGCCCTCCATGCAGTGCCTTTTGGAAACTTTTCCCTTGCATGCTTTCCTTTAGAACATCCTTCACAAACCTCCTTGTGCTCTTCAACCTTGGGAAAACCAGAAACTAACGCTTGTGAGGTCAAAAGCTTCAAACTATGAAAGTTTAAATGGCCATACCTTAGATGCCATAGCCAACTTGTATCCTCAAATGCCATATTGGAAAGGTTGTTGTTATGTTCACCAAATCTCAATGGGAGCATCCTATTTTTCATTATAGGAACAACTGTGACTACTCTGTTTCCCTAACTCTTATAAAAAATTGTACATTTCTTATTTTCAAAGACAACTCTATAGTTCTTCTCACATAATTTTCCAACACTTAACAAATTATGTTTTAACTTAGGAGTGTAATAAATATCTTTAACGCTCTTCATACCTTCTTTTGTGTGGACCTCCATAGCACCTTTTGCAACAACCACTAATGATTTATCATCACCGAGCTGAATCTTTGACTTGAAACTTTCATCCTTTGTTGAAAACAACTTCCCATTTCCTGACATATGGTTAGAGCATCCAGAATCTAGGTACCAAACATCTTTACTAATATTTTCACTTTTAGAATAAGATAATAATAAATTATCTAGAGGATTTTCATAACTTTCTTGAGCATAATTAACATTTTTACCTTCTTTTAATCTACATTCTCTTTCAAAATGTCCATACCTATTACAATGGTAACATTGAACATTCCTTTTATCAAATCTTCCTCTACCTCTACCTCTTGAACCACCTCTTCCTCTTGAACCACCTCTGCCTCTACCTCTTGAATTATACTAATTTGTACCTTTACTTTGGCTTTGATTTCTTTTTCTACTACTGCTACCATCTTCATTCCTTGTGATTTGTACTTTGGAGGAAAATGCTTTCTCAACGCTTTCTCCAAAATAATCTTTTAATCTTTCTTCATGTGAGATCAAAGATCCAACGAGGTGATCGAATTGCAGGGTTGTCAAATCCTTGCTTTCTTCCATTATTTTGGCAACGTGATTCCATCTTGGTGTGAGAGATCTCAACACCTTTTTTATCATAACCTCTGTGTTCATAGTTTCTCCAAGTGTAGCCATCTTATTGACCACATCTTGGACTCTGACACAATACTCACTCACACTTTCTGCTTCTTGCATCTTTAAATTCTCAAATTCTCTCTTCAATGTCTGTAACTTAACAACTTGGACTTGATCACTGCCTTGGTAAGCTTCTTTTAGAGGACCTTCTAGGCATCCTCAGCTGACTTTTCACCTGCAATTCTTGGAAATAGACTCTTGTCTAGAGCTATTTGAATATGAAACAATGCTTGAAAATTCTTCTTCTTAGCTTCCTTGCTTGTTGTTCTTTCATTGACTGGGAGGGCATTCCAATCAGCTGGCTCCTGGTAACCTGATTCAACAATCTCCCACAAGTATTTTCCTATTAAAAAAGTCATCATTTTTATACACCAATAATCATACTCATTTCCATCAAATTCTGGAATGGGAAAGCTATTAGAATTCAACATGATAATCTTTGGTGAAATTTGAACAACTAGATCTTAAACCCAAAACAAAATACCTGATCTGATACCAACTGTAGTTTTTGAAGAGAGGCCTCACCTCTAAGCCAGCTGATTAAAGAAATGAAGCAAAAGAGAAAGAAAACAAACTAACACAATGCTGATAAAAAAAATAATATACCATAATGTTGTAAAAAAAAAACTACAATCTATTAACTCATTGAAAAACAAACTTCGCATTCTTCCTCTATTCTGCACAATGTTGTTAAAAAGAATTAGAAAATTCTACTCTATTTTTGCTGCTTATTCAAAAGAAATACATAGGGGATAAAATAGAGTTTGATGCACAAGAAAAAATCAAAGTAGATCTCCAATACTTAGCATGCAACGCATGCCTTATTTGTAGAAAGCAAAAAAAAAAAGCTTTAAAGAAAAACTACTTTAAAAAACTAAGATGCAGGCTAAAAATAGAAGTCTTTGCCATGCTAGAAAAAACACAATCTTGGCAGCATCACTTATCTTCATAAATTTCATTTATAATGTTTTTGTGATTATTTCATTCTACACATTTAATTGTAATTAATTAGTAGCACTGGGTTTATACAAAATGGATAAGTAGCATAGATCTAAATGAATGAGACAATTAACTTATTCCATAATCAATTGTTGCACACATTAGAATATAGCAGCATAGTCCTATGTTATAATTATTCTTTCATGAGGAGAGTGAGAATTCCCCTCATATTTCGAAACAACGAGTTTTAAATTTTGAAAAATAACCTAGCCTAGTTCAAGAAGGATTTGTGTATACCTAGACAATTGAAAATACAATGTAAATAATGGATTACAGAATTCAGGTAAGAACTTGATGAGGTACTATCCTAGACTTAACAATAATTCTACATAAATTAAAAAATATTTTATGTTAATGTTTGTTTATTTGTGGATATCTTACATTTTTTTCAGATTTTTAATAAAGTGTGATAAGTTTGTGGTATCACATTTCATGCATTTGTATTTATTTGTTCAAAATTCATATCTCTTATTATAGTATTTTTAAATAATTGTAAAGTAAAATAAATTTGATAGTAATTCTAAATGGAGTACTTACTATTTTAAAATTGTTACTTACTATTTGATTTATCAAAGTGTGTAATTATTTTTACATAGTTATTAAAATAAATGTGGGTCATGTGTGTAGTGTGTATTGTGTGTATGTCGAGATTCTTTAATAATTTTATCAGCATGTTAATACCATTACACTTAGCACCTTACTACCACTATAGTTTTTTATTATTATTCTTTTATTAATGACAAGGGTATCCCCACGACCCAACCCAGTAGTCTGTATCTTGGGTGTCTGGGGAGCAAGGGAAAGACTAGTCCTCTGCAAGATATATTTTCAATAAAATAAATAAATTTTGGGTAAATTTATTGATTCTTGAAATAGAAATAAAGTAATTATTAAAAAATTTATAAAGTAAAATAAAATAGTCCTTCAATAAATAAAATAACTCAAGAGTGATCTCTTCATTTATCATCCAATACATTAGTAGTTTGATTTTTTTGGTTCATTATTCTCAATATTGTATTTAAATTATATTATAATTTGCATAAAAATGTTATATACAAATAATTTAACTAAGATATTAATTAACAAAATACATTATAATAATGAAAAGTTGAAATTGTTACAATTCTCATTTTTACAAATTCAACTTCAAATATGCTACAAGGGATTTTGCTATTGAACTCAAAATCAACTAATCAAACTATGAAGGCTCTTTACCAACACATTGTTTCCTCATCAATATTCAACAAATATGTATTATAATGAACAAACACAATTTCATCTATGGTAGTCATAGTTGTGCCTAGTATGAATCAAACTCAAGGTCAATATAAATCCTAACAACAATAATATTCATCAACCTACTAAAATCATAATAGATTTAGCTTGCAAGATTTTTTTGATCTCAAGCTATTATCTACCATATATTCGAATCATATCATTACTCAACTATCAAATAGACAATAAATATTTTTATTACAATACTACAAAGGTAAGTACTTCACTATGTGGCACTTGTTCATTAGACAAATGTTTCAATTTCTTTAATGTGTGATATATCTAACACAAAAATCACCTAATGGTATTAATATTAAAAAAATATTTTTCAATGAAGAAAAATATTTCAAAAAAGGAGTAGAAAAATAATGCTAGAGCATATATGTGTGTATTTAAAAGAAAGTTGAAATTAATGGGCCCTCGGTGTACTAGTAAAATTTAATGATTCCAAATGAGTCTACAAAGGATTAGATCTTGTTAAGTGCAAGGCCTTGACATCATAAGGGATCAGATCAAGATCATGCTCTAGATGATTTTGGTAGAATGGATGTCCCTTAGTCCTTGACTCTAAGTTGAATAGATTTTAACCTAAGACTTATGTTGATTTTGTGGGTTTGATATAAAACCCTTAAAAAAATAGACTAGCAATGACATCATAGTGATAGAGTATTTAAAGATGTAAGCATTATATTATAACATCTAAGGATAAAGATGGGAGGTTTATAGCCTTGTATTAGAGTTGAAAAAAAGAACCTATATGGTATTAAAGTCAAGAAATATTTTTGAGATGAAAAAAAATAGTTTTAAAGAGCTCGGTAATGACATATCATAGGGAATCCACTATCTAGCCCCATGAATGCACTAAAGGCATGGATGGGGTCATAATGTAGACATGCAAAATTAGTATTATGCATTCAATTAGGTCCATTCATCAAGTAAACTAGGTTTCACATTCATACACTCATTAAATTAATCAAGTTCACCTTCATCCATTCACCAGGTAAATTAAACTCATTAAGTTCATTCCTAAGGTTGTTCATTTAAATTAAATAAATCAAACATCAACCTTTTAATCAAATAAAGAAAATTGTATTAAATAGAAATCCAAATGCATATTCCATCCCTTTTTGATTTAAATAAATCAGATATTCAAGTCAAAGGGGTCAAAATCACCTAATCATCATTAAGCTAATCTAATCTTGATTAAACTAACCGAACCACCCATCACATCCTCTAGCTTTTGCCACTTGCACAAATAAATCAATTTATTGATTTATTAAAATCCTTATTTTCTTTCAACTTGGCATAAAAACAAAATATTCCCTCAAGTTTGAAAATGACAACAAGTTGAATTGTCCCCTCCAACATTGCATTAACTTCTCATTTTCATGTCCCCCTCTTAACATTTATTTCAAAAATTTGAATTTGAAACTCCTTCTCTTGGGCACATTTCCCAAATTTTGTACATCCATCAACCTATGGCACGTTGACAAGTGGCCTCTTTTCATCAGCCTATTTTTAGTCCCACATTGCTCCCTCTTGTGCACTCTTAGCATTTGAGAATCTACAAATAGAGGCTTCATCCTTCAACAAATCCTCCACAACTCCACAATCTTTGTATCTCATCTACAATATCATGCAAGGCCACTCTCTTCAATGGAGAACTAATTTTATCCATTCCATATCTTAGCATTCCATATCATATTCAAATCATTTTCATCATGGAGCTTAGCAAAGGATTGGGAAAGGGCTATTTTCCATAGTAGCACCAATCCAATATGAAATAGGGTTTATTTCATGTTTTATATGCTTTAGTTTATCTTGTAATTTGTTTGCATTTAGAAACATGGTTTATTGTTTCATATGGATGTTTGATTATTAGATTGGTTTTAAAATACTAACCATTTGCAGATCTGGCATCTACATAATGGCACTAGAAGGAGGGTTGGCCTAGTTTATATGATTTTACATCTTGCCATCTTAAGCTAACAAAACTTCTTCATAAGACCATTGAACGTTTGAACTTTACGTAGTACAAATTTTAGCTTTCAGATTTTAGTGTAGATTTGAACTTTTTGCATTTATAATAGGAATGTATTGAAACACATTTATATTGGAACATCTTTTAAAACTTTATGGGCGCACTCCAACTATAACATCTGACAAAATATCTCTATGCTTGTCCTTACAACGCCAATGTCTGTTTACAGGTTAATCACGCTCTCAAGATCTCCATTTTAAAATCGATTTCATTAGTTTTTGTTATCTTTGTAAACAGATCCACCAAGTAGTTTGGTTTTTTAGGTGATGTTATAAGAAATAGCTCATTTTTCATGCAGGATGATTAGCCACAAGAATGATTGGCCTTCTCTATATGATAGTCATGTGTTCTTCTCTTGAGATTCAATACAACCATCCTTACTCATTGTAGACACCTTTAGTCATTGCTTCTACCAATACCCAACCCACCATTTAAAAATCAAAGCTTGAGAGAAAGATCCCCCTGAAAGTTGCTAATGCCTCTGCAAGAAATCTATCTCATGCATATCCTAAAAATGTGTCAGCTCCAATAGCCCATTTCTTTAAGGTTTTCTATCAAGCAGTTCACATGCCTTGTCAGCTATAGGTCAATGCTGGAAGGGATAAGGAGTTTGGCTTTACACCCACCAAATGCATTGCTTAAAATTATCTAAAACCTCTTTTTAGAAGACATCATTACATGACAATTTTTGTACTATAGTTTCTTTATGAATTTGTACACAACTCAAGGGAGAAATCATAGGAATAGCAGAAGTGCTTGAACTGATAGACACTACTTGAGATTCAAGAGAATGCAGAGACTTTTCTTTTCTTGTTTTTCTAGAGACATTGGTAGAGGTCATTTGATGTAAGTCAAACATATCATGAGGAATCATTGTAGTAGATGCAGGGTAAGGCTCCCTCAATGGTTTTTGATTTACAAAAATATGTGGATCATTTTTTTCATTTCTACACACAAAGGTTTACACTAGCCAATAGCATTTTCTTGAAGTTTCTTATGCCTTTTCAAATAAATCCATTTTATGTAGATCCTGCTATCATTTGCATTCCATGAGGATGTGTTCTGTAAGTGAAATCTGTCATGCAATCTATAGGTCTTTTCTATGCTTCCATTACCATGTACTAAGATCACTTTGCTTTGAATGTATTGAATAGTCACAACTTTTATAACATGCTTTATCTATACTTCAGATAAAATCAAAGATCTCAATGGATGTGCAACATCCTTTTCTGCATTAAAAGTGATAAGTAAAGTTTTAGTCTATTTTCAAATACACTTCACTCAACACTCAGGCATCTCCTTGAATAGACTGGTACTCCAAGCATTGGCAATTGTGCGTCATTCAATTAAAATCTCAATAAGTTTAGTTGGATTCAAAATGCATACAGTTTAATGTTATGAAATAATACTGAGAGATTGCTTCCCAATCTAGAGATTTTGGCCAACTTCATCACACAGGCAACCTATTTAATGACCAATACGGCCTCACACTGATTGAGGCTTATGGTATGGTCAAACTCCTCCAGCGGTAGCTTGTTGATGGGACCCATCGCACCATGGTATGCTAATTTGTCCCTCATTACCAGGAATGTATTTTGAAACTCCTGTTTCCCTATTTCTTATGTGTCTTTTTTCCAAGTAGGCTGCTCCACCTTAGAGCATTTTTTGGCTACGCTTACTTTATCCATTTTTTTTTATCTATTTTTGTAAAATGCCATTTGTTATTCATGTCAGACATTTCCAGCACATGTTACTATCCACTACTGATATGAGTAAAATAGATATGCTTTAAAATTTGGGCAGTTGGGTTCATCCCACCATTTATCTTACTCTGTTGTCTCTATCGTACGTCAAATTAGATTGGTTGGTGAAGTGATTGACTGAAGAAAGGTCTTGTTGCAAAAAATTTCACATGTCCATGAACTGCTAGGTATGTAGAATGAAGTCAGCAAAGCTAAAGCAAAAGCCAAACGTCTTCATCTAAAACCCATAGTGAAGATGTCATTCATTGAATGCCCAAAGCGTCAGCCAATAAAATTCAATCTCATGTAAGTCAGTTTAATAGGAAAAGCAGTTGCAATTAGAAAATGTGGGCCCTTTCATCCAATCCTTCTACCACATGAGAGTTCGTGGATTTTAATGTGGAGACAATTGTCACAGATAAAGTACAGATGATAGGAGATTCAAACTTTTGATGGCAAGGGTTTTTAGATATTTACATTTCACTGTCGCAAGTCATCTAAACCCTTCAAAAATTAGCTTTGTCTTGGAAACATAGATTATCTTGTAGATACTATTAATATGGAGCGGACTATTTTGTGCTAACAGATTACTTTTAGTGGTTTCATTCACTTCAACTTTCTAGGGAGATAATTTTTTGTCTTTGACATTTATTTGACATTTATTTTCTTGGGGGAAGGAGAATAGAAGATGGCATCAATAGAGAAAAGTCGTAGATAATGCATCAAATACCTAGGCATTCATATCTTAAAATCACTCATTTATGTCTTTGCAGGTGTCCTTGTTAATTGGAGTTGCTCATTTATGACCTTTTTCGAGCTAAGTGAAGGGGATTTGAAATACTACTTAAATTGTTGTAAAAAATTTATATATCTGCAAATCAGGATTCTACTTAATGATTCATTTTATTAGTTTAAAATCATTGGTGTTTTCATTTAAAATCATTCCATTGTTTTGAAAAACAAATGTGATTTAATAATTTGGTCTTCACATGATTTCTCTTTATTTTATAGGAAAACAAGAAAAGGGAAAGGAAACGAAGGATAACGAAGGAAAACGAGGAGCATTTCGAGCTTGCAAGGGATTTTGTGAACATCAAACTTGAAACTTAAAAATAATTTTTTAATGATTGGAGAGTTCACCTTATGCCTTAATTTTTTGTTTCAAGCTAACTCATTTTTATTTTGGAAAACGCTTGGAGAGTTTGTCATATGCTTTAATTTTCTGTTCTAGGCCAACTCATACTTCACTTGGTGCTTTAAAAATGAATTCATCATTGCTTTGAGGCTTAAAATGAACATGTGTTATTCGTGTTTCATAATCTCTTATTCAAAGTAGTCTCATCTAAAAAGGCGTATGCACTTCTTTCACACTTCACAACGATCTTGAGAATCAAAAATCTTTTTTATGACATTAAGTTGCATAAAAGATTGCTTCCACATTTCGATTTGGGCTTAAAATTGAACAAAACACTTTGCGAGTGTGAGTAAACTTATTTCATGTGTTCTCCCTTTGTTTCTAAATGAAGGTTGATCAAACTATCAATATGTTTAGTCACTTTTGTTTATCCTAGAGGGCCTGCCTTGGGGAAAAAGTAATCACTCAAGGGAACGACTCAACTGGTAACACTCTAAATCCAAGAGTATTTCCAGCTGGGATATAAATGTGGGTGTTGGAGTAAACACCAATATTATGCAGTTGATTCCGATGAGATGGATCTGAAAGGGGACTCTCGTCGTATGGGTCAATCTCCACAAACAGAAATTATGAAATAGAACCCTTGTTTTGTAGTGACCAATTGATCCATTGAGTGAGTTTATCAAAGTGGTGCATTGGAACTCAAATTCCAAGAAGTTACTTGCCATGTCTGATCTTGGTTAAATTATAGAGGTTAAGACTTCATTCTTAACATACCTTTATACTCTTTCCTTGGTTGCATGTAAAATCATCTCTTCTATGAAGTTCATGAGGCAAGCCCACTAAGAAAAACGTACCAATTGAGCTAGGGTGTTATATTGCTTGTGAGTCAGTTTTAAAACGCAGTGCTCTAATCGAAAACATTGGAAAACCAACATTCAACAAATCGTCAAAATTGCAAACCCTTTAGGAGAGGAAAATATCCTTGAACAAATTCACATGTTATTGCTTGCCCTTGGGATTTGTATCCTTAGAGGTTTCTAAGCATTTGGATTTCATCTCAATTTTCTCTTACTAAGGTCAACAATAGGTAACTCTTGCCTCAAATTTCCTTGGTTTCTGCATAATACGCTTTGTAGGATAAGGGGAAAGTTGAGACACTAGACATCTAGATTAAAAATCTAATCAAGAGTGTGTTTGTGGTAAAAAGAATCCATTAAGAAAAGATTAAATCAATTGGACCCCACATGTGTGCTTGGCATCTTTTGGTCATATGGTTTTCATGCAAACATTGGTCTTTTATTACTCTTAGAGAAAGGCATGTTCTTCACTATCTTGGTCTCGTAAACAAGTCCTTCCTAGGTTCATTTAGGATCCAATCAAACACTCCATTCATTCAAACATTTATCATCTCCATCCCACCAAACAACTTTAGAGCTTTGGAAGCATCATTCTAGACTTGGGTAAATCATCAAAATTGAAATCACCTTGTTTAAATTAGGAGTATGGGAATGCATCCTTTCTCATACCTCTAGTTAAATTAGCACCCCTTTCAACAAATTCATCCTAAGATAACATCTTACATCTTAGGGTTTACAAATTCACTATCCAAATCAAACAATCAAAATCAAACCCTAAGTCTAGCATTGATCCAAAGTTCCTAAAATTCTCAACACTCATATCATTTCCCCTTTTCATCCTTCTTCTCATCATTGGTCCTAAGAACCTTAGAGGTCACTTTTGCAACAAGGTCAAAACACAAGGAAAACATGGAATACAAACTTGATCCATACATCATGAGTAATCCAAATCAATTGAACTTTCAAAGCCTTATAATGATTGATTATCAAAATTCACACTTATACAATCCATACATGGGATCATTACCTTCTACAAATTTCAATGGCACAACAAGTGTGAGTATGCCCAAATCAAATATTGGAACACATTTCCTGATGGTAGATCTAAATCCAAACCTACAAGTTTACCAACCGAACAATCAATGCACGAACCTTCAAACAAACAATGAGAATGTACCAAGTACAAGTTTTTGAAACATGAATCCAGAAAACTTTGGGATAAATATGGTTGCAAATGATATAAATATTGTTCAAAATCCAAACAAGATGTTAACAACTCCAATTCAAGGTAACACCATGCAAGATCAGAGTTACCTAAAACAAGGCAATGCGATTCCCAAAATCAACAATGTTCAATTTCAACCCATAATGCCAAATTTGAACATCATTCCAAATCAGAACATTGTCCAAAATCAAACACAAGTTTACACTCCAAATCTGCTTAAACAAAATCCAAATCAACTATATCAAGGGATTCAAGATCGAAATCAAGATCAAATATGGTGAGATCAAATTAGTGCACTTACCAAAATAGTTGAGTCATTGTGCCAAGAGACATCTCCACCACCATTACCCATATCAACATTATTCCTTGGTTTAGGGCTTCCCCCTTTACCTAGCACCAATCACTCCATCCAAATCAATCCACCTAACACCAATCAAACTATCATTTCAAATCCTTTGAATATACCATCGACATCACACCAATGGATGGTATCTAATCAAACAACAATGTTGATCCCAAATCAAAATATAGTCTCCCAAGGACCTATCACCTCAGTCATTCTGACCATTCCTATCACCTCGATCACTCCATCCACCCCTATCACACCCATCATATCTCAAACCCTCACTACCATGATTTCTCCAAGCATATCTCAACCACCCATCACTACATCCAAGACAATTCCAAATCCACCACCACTACCACCAAAACCAAATGCAGCAAGACAATATAACATTGTGCTAAAAGCACACCAGGCCTACCAAAATGCCATCCAACAATATCTAGCCATGCAACAAGCAAGACAAGCTCAACAAGTGCAACAAGCCTCTCAAGTTTCCCAAGCCTCTCAAGCTACCCAACAAACAAAAGCACAAACACAAAAAATGACAACTGTTGAGAACAAGGATCATGATCAATCCATCACTGAGCACCTTGAAGCTATGTCTACTTCATCCAATGATCAAATCAACATATGTCAGGAGTCATTTCTCAATCATGATCAAAATCCACCAATAATACCCAACAATGATCTAATTCAAGAAATGTCAACATCATTTGACCCTATGGTTGAAGACATTGGAAATCCCTCCACCACAATTGTTGAAAAAAATGATCAAGGTCTCTCCATCGATGAGCACCTTGAAGATGTTTCCACTCCATCTGATGATCAACTCACCATACATCAAGAGTCACTTTTTAGTGATCTCTTTCAAGGAGTGTTAGGATTATTTGATCCTATTGACATAATGCATGATCCATCGACCAATGATCATGACAAAAATGTCTCTACATCACCTAATGAGTTAGAGGACTTATCTCAAGAATTTATTCCAAATCAAGATCAAAATCTTACACCAAAGTCTAGCAGTGGTCCTTTCTAAGACATGTTGACCCCCTTTGACCTCATGGTTATAGATAGTGAAGGAATCCTCAACTTGACACTTGATCGAAGTCCACTAAAAAATGAAGAGGATATTGAGCCAATGCCCATGCCTAATAACGACATCCAAGAACCTTTTATAAGCAATCCATCCTTTGAAACTGACCCATGTCAAGAACTTGATCCAAAGCATGTCGAAAGCAACTCTGAAATCATTCAAGATCAATAATTTGTATCTTCAAGATACTACAATAATATAATGGACGCTCTCTTATCTATGCAAGATGATCATATCCATGTAGCACATAATCCTCCATCTACCCATGAGATGCTTTCTATGGATGGACATGTAGATGATCTTCATCTAGAACAAAATTTTGTTACACAAAAAGAGCAAATTCTTAACTCCTATAGTCAAACTAAGTTATCAACATCAGGATCAGATATATCCTAAATTCAGACTGAGGATATTAGGTATGTAGATATGAAACATTATCTGCTCAATGAAATGAGTCGGAAAGAACAGTATAATTCAGAGTTAGCAGAGCAACAAATTGAAACAATGTCACCTACGATGGTCATTTATCAGAGAATGCATTCTAAACATGACATCTCAGAACAGGAAGAATCAAAACATGAAGGTAAGTTACTACCACCATACTGGGGGAAACTTTGTCTCAAGAAAACGTCAAATAGGAAGCACAAAGAATCCTTATGATGAAACCGATGTCAATACTACAACCAGCCACGTCACGAATCTTCATCCACCGAACACCCCATCCAGGAATTGGGACCAACATCAAAGGAAATATTTGAATCAAAGCATGAAGAACATTATCAAAGAAAAAGAAGCTAAGAAACATAATGGACAAATAAAATATGCATGGATACCAAAACATACAAAGAAATATTATCCCTATCAAACTCCATCAGTCAAAGAAACTATGGGGAAAAATAAAAAAGGGAAAAGTATCCATCAAATATTTCCACAAAAGAAAAAGTAGGCTTTTCAAGCAACATACAAAGTGTATCAAGTAGTTGTTCCTAATTCCATGCACACTTTCATATCCACCCATCATTGTTCATCTTCCCAAGTTTGGAGATTCAAAGGTTCCAAACTATTAACCAATCCGTCTTTTATCCCTAAACGCACTCCATCCACACCTCCATGCATGATATCTAATTCTCAAATTTACCATGTATTGGAAACAACCCTTCATCATAAGGATTCTGAAGGCACTCTATCATGATGTGCGCACAAAGACAGAGTTAACTCCAATATTGACAAAGTGAATTAGGAATCTCAAAAGTTGCATCCAAGTGCACGTATCTTAGCAAAGCAACTTCTTTAGGCAGGATACTGATGGCACAATATGATAGAAGCATCTACATCAATAGCACCAAGTGGTTTGGCATGAATCTTTCATAAAAAATGAAAAAAATAAAAAATATGAAAATCCAAAAAATTAGGACAAGGATTGAAAACAATAAAGATAAAAAATCATCCTCTAGTGAAAACCGCATGGGCAGTGCTTTGGGTAGGTACCATGATGAAAACCTGGTAAACATGCATCATGTGTAGAATCGAGCATCTACGTGCGCTAGTTCAGATGGAAGCATCTCATCCCATCCATAATAAAGCCATCATTCCATCCATCTCAGCCATAATAAATCCATCCATCCATAAACCATCCATCCAATCCATTTTCATTCATCTGCATACATAGTCCAAGTTATCTTGATCTTGACAATTTTGGTGCACACTTTGCACTTGCTTATGGTAAAAATCTTGGCATGGGTCATTTTCATTGATCCTATCCTATGCAACATTATCTAAGCCATGAAGCATTATCCAAATGAGATTTCTTGATCCAAACCCCTTATCTTATCACAAGATAATCCTTGGCATTCTTTACGTACTTACCATATCCATCCATCCATACACCTATCCAAGGATCCACCCATCACATTCCATACATTGCTAGACATTGGGGGCAGATATGTAGACCTTGCTTCAAGAATAAATCTTGATCTATATCCCCCAACTTAAGTGGTGATCCAAACATTGGAAAACATGAAACCAAATTGGTCAAAACATTTGTGATCTAGAATCCAAATCACTACCCCATGGCATATAGATGTTCCTTATCAATCTTCATCTTTTATCGAACATTGATCCAAAAAATCAATATCAGTCGCATCTAACACACCCTTCAAATGCCACATCAAATCATTCAAACAACTTTTGTTCCAAAATCAAGCTTCATCAATCATGATCAATCAAATCCAATCAAAAAATCATCATCTCAGGATATCATTGTATTGCTTAACACTATCCTTCCATTGTTGTGCATCCTCAACAATGTTATCATCATCAATCCTGATCATTCAAATCCTTGCATTGTTGTGCATCCTCAATAATGTTATCATCATTAATCTAATCGACATCTCAATCCTTGTGTTGCTTAACACTATCCTTGCATTATTGTGCATCCTCAACAATGTTATCATCATCATCAATCCATTGATTCGATCAGTCAACCTTAGCTTGGTCTTCAACAAAATCCCAAATAGAGAACTGATATCATCACACATGTCCATATCCAAATAGTCAAAGTCATGTGAAAAATCCAAAATCATCATAAATTTGAAAAATCCAAAAACATCCAAAACATATCAAAAATCCAAAAACACTCAGAAAGTTAGAAAAACATCAAAAACATTGGAATCCGAACTACATCATCTTTGAGCTTAAACGTAGGCAAGGCTCATCTTGGATCAGCCCTCAAGACATAAAAATCCAAAAAAACATTTGAAAAAACATCAAAATCCAAAAACATCTATAAAATCTCTGAAAACCCCAAAACATTTGTAAAATCTTGAGAAATACCAAAAACAACCTCAAAAGATTTCAAAACGTCAAAAACATCCAAATATTTCAAAAAAATCCATCCTTCTCATCTCACTTGCACCCGCAATAATCAATCATCCATAATAAACTGATTGTCACCTTCATCCTTTGGCAAAACAAACAGAGACAATCACAGCAATCAGCAAAAGCAAGCTTCAAATGAAAAATCAAAAGTAAACAACAAACCTTTAAAGAAAAATCAAACTCTTGATCATTTTCAAGCATGCTTGTCCACTTTATATCAGTAGGCTATCAATCAACTTATCAAACCATCATCATCCTATACTATGGATGTCCTAGGATATATCGTTCCGACAATGGGCATCATTTTGGATATCACTTGGATTTTTATCCTATCAAAACACATCCCTTTGGCTGAAGGTATGAAGAACATTGGCTTGTTTGTGTACTTGATCTTTTCTTTTGATTTATCTTATTGCAGTCATTCCAAGGACCTCTCGATGATATCCAAATGAAGGATTTAGAGAGATAGGAATGGGGCAACGATCATTATCTTTTGTCTGTTGTGTTTGTTGGACGTTCTTGTAAAACAACTTGGCAAATCCTTGCTTTGTTAGGTATGTCCTAGCAACCTATTTTCTATATGTCAAGTGTGAACAAGAATACTCCTATCTATTTGTTGATTCAAAGTCCATCGCACTAGGTACAATGTCATCCTGATTCTTTTTACCTTGATGCATTGTGCCTATGTGTGTTATCAAACATAAGGTAAGTAGCCCTTTTAAAATCCCAATCCTTGATAAGTGAATCATCATCTATCATCATCATCTCTAATAAAGTATCGTCAAATCATGGACTTGTTGGATCCTCTTGTCATCACCTAATTTCTTCTTTATCTGCACTAACATCACATCATGAATAGTTAATCATCATCACCAATGCATCCATCATGCATCCATCCTGCATCCACAAGCCATCAACATTTTGCATATCATCTCACATGCATGTTCGTCATCATAATATAGATCTGTTAGTCTGAGCATCTCATAAAATCATACATTTTACATAATCACAACATATCACATCATTAATCTCATCCATCTCACATCATATCATCATTTAAGTTGTTTAGGATAGTATAGATTTCTTATTCTAAGCATCTTAAAATCATCCCATTTGCATCATCATCCATAACCATCCATCTTGAACCTCTTTATCATGAGATTGACCCTCAAATCAAATCTTTTTCACTTGATCTCTCGAGGGGGCAATGTACCAGTGTAATTCTTTTCGTCGGGGCATCCAAAAAATTAGAAATTTTTTGAATTTCGATCGTGACAAGTTTATTCTTTGAACCAACGCAACAAGTACATTTCTTCAAAGAGGGGAAAAATGTAGACATGCAAAATTAGCATTATGCATTCAATTAGGTCCATTCATCAAGTAAACCATGTTTCACATTCATACACTCATTAAATTAATCAAGTTCACCTTCATCCATTCATCAGGTAAATTAAACTCATTAAGTTCATTCCTAAGGTTGTTCATTTAAATTAAATAAATCAAACATCAACCTTTTAATCAAATAAAGAAAACTTTATTAAATAGAAATCCAAATGCATATTCCATCCCTTTTTTATTTAAATAAATCAAATATTCAAGTCAAAGGGGTCAAAATCACCTAATCATCATTAAGCTAATCTAATCCTGATTAAACTAACCTAACCACCCATCACATCCTCTAGCTTTTCCCACTTGCACAAATAAATCAATTTATTGATTTATTAAAATCCTTATTTTCTTTCAACTTGGCATAAAAATAGAATATTCCTCAAGTTTGAAAATGATGACAAGTTGACTTGTCCCCTCCAACACTACATTAACTTCTCATTTTCATGTCCCCCTCTCAACATTTATTTCAAAAAATTGAATTTGAAACTCCCTCTCTTGGGAACATTTCCCAAATATTGCACATCCCTCAACCTATGGCAAGTTGACAAGTGGCCTCTTTTCATTGGCTTGTTTTTAGTCCCACATTGCTCCCTCTTGAGCACTCAACATTTGAGAATTTACGAATAGAGGCTTCATCCTTCAACAAATCCTCCACAACTCCACAATCTTTGTATCTCATCTACAATATCATGCAAGGTCACTCTCTTCAATGGAGAATTGATTTTGTCCATTCCATATTTTAGCATTCCATATCATATTCAAATCATTTTCATCATGGAGCTTAGCAAAGGATTGGGAAAGGCTATTTTCCACAATAACACCAATCCAATATGAAATAGGGTTTATTTCATGTTTTATATGCTTTAGTTTATCTTGTAATTTGTTTGCATTTAGAAACATGATTTATTATTTCATATGGATGCTTGATTATTAGATTGGTTTTAAAATACTAACCATTTGCAAATTTGGCATCTACACATACATCATATATCTAGTCATCCAATCAGTAGTTAACTTAATGTATGACCTCATCCATGCCTCTGATACATTCATTGGGCTGAATAGATGCTTCCATACCATAGTTCCCTCACATTAATTTACTTTATAATCCAACACATAATTGCATACAACTTTGTTTTCTAAAATGACAAGGAATCTTTTGACCATTTTCATGTATTGCTCCTCCCTAAGAAACCTACCCATGTTCACTAACCCAGAAATATAATGAAGCTGAGCATAATTTTGTAGGTAGAATATAGTCACCATCTGAATTTTACCCTGTACTACAAGGTAGATTCTATTTTTAGCTGATACGCTATTTGTGTCAACTTTGGTTGGAATTTTCATTAGCCTCGCTATTTTTTAGGCTTCTGACAATCGATAAAATGGTGGTAGGTGGGTTATAACTTTGGTTGGAATTTTCATAATCCTCCCAGATTTTTGGCCTTTTGATGATCGTGAAAAAGGCGATGGAGGTGTTGTTGGCTACTTTAGGAATATGGTGGCATTTGTTGAGCCACATGGATAGAGAAATTTGTGGAAATTAAACGCTAGTTCATGTCAACATTAATTGTTGTATGCTTTGCATGTATTGGAGATCATCATAATAATAGCTATCATTTAACGCCTTAGGGAACATAACGAATGTTTGGGAAATTTTCAGTAAGGCATTGTTTGGTGTCATTTTGTATCTATACCTAATATGAGAGCCATGAGCGACAGGGGTAAGCTTTTGTGAGGGTGCAAGCTGGATTAAGCTTTGTGTAGCTTCTACGAAGGTGGGTGGAGGTTATTTTGTGTTTTTTACAAGGGCGGATGGTTGGAAATGCAAAAGAAAAGTGTCACCTATGATAATATTTTTCCTATTTTTGTGCAAGAAAGTTGGTGAGAAGATGTGTGTTTGAAGCAAGTGGGAAGAGGTGCATGTGGAAGAAACCCTTGGTGATATTGTTTGATTTGTGGTTGGCAGTTATATTGCTTGATTTTCCATAAGGTACTATTGATTGTTTCAAATACCTTGTTTGATTTATGGTTCACATTTTGTGTGCATGGTTTTGCATGGATTTGATATTGTGATTTTTTGTGGGGTTTTTTTTATTGTTTCCGTTATCTACATATGTTTGTAGGCTTGGAGAAATAAGGCAATCTAGAGAAAGTTGGCAGAAAGAGGTTTGTTTGAAACAACAGGAAAGAGGTGCATATGCAAAAAGCCATTTTCCATATTGTTTCATTAGATTTTCCATAAAGTATTGTTGATTGCTTCTAATTTTGATAAGGGGCTATTGATAAAAGACTATATTGTTTGTGAAAATGAGTATTGTTTGGTTTAAGGTTCACGTTTTGTGTTTATGGTTTTACATGGGTTCCTATTTGTAATTTTTTTGTGTTTTGTGGGTTTCTTCATCTGGGTCAGTCTTTAAACCAATATTGTTTGGTTTACGGCTTATGGTTTGTGGTTATGGTTGCAATGGAATAAAATAGTCAATCCTACCTGCTTTATGTTAGCTTCCATTGGGAATTTTTGATTATAGTTGTGTTACTGAAGCTCTATTGTTTGATTTTGGAGAAGGTGTTGTTGAAAAGGTTGTATTGTTTGAATTTTCGAGGAGGTTGCATTAAGAAAGGAGTGTTTTTTGTGTGGGTTTGTTACTGTCAATTTTTGTAGGGTTTTTGTTTTATTGTTTGTGTTTTGTGTGTATGTTTGCAATGGAATAAAATTGTAGAGGTTATGGAGTTTTTGTCGATTGTTATTGTGGCTTTCTACATGTGGGTGGCTATTGAAAGTAATGTTGTTGATTTATGCCTTTTGTTTTCTGGTTATGGTTGGAACAAAGTAAAATAATTAATGTTGTTGATTCTATGTTTGGTTACATTAGGTATTATTGATTATTTTTCTCTGCCTTAGGCTATATTGGGTATATTTTCATATCAATATATATGTAAGATTAAAATTGTTAAGGTTATGGAGTTTTGGTTGATTCTTATTGTATAGCTCATGCTATATTGTGGCTTTTTGCATGTGGGTGGTTGTTCAAAGTAATGCTATTTGATTTATGGCTTTCGTTTTCTAGTTATGGTTAGAACAAAATAAAATAACTAGTGCTTGCACCTCAATGAGGTGCAATGGTTACGCCACAGCTGATAGTAGGATATACTTCAGCTTAGTAAAATGAAGATGATATAGACAAGACACCAGACAAGCTTTAACCTGTATGTTCTAAGCATCCAAGGTAACATAAGTACTTAGTTGCCCCAATTAATTATATGCAATACAAAAAACCAACATAAAGATACAGGTGCAATAAAATGAACCTAATATTAGTGGTAACTTATGCACATGCCATAGCTGGCTTACCAATTTCTAGATATCATAAATCATATACCCAATAGAATGGGAAAGAATCACTCAGGAAAAGTGATCAATGTTAATGGGCCAATAGAAAAACACAACATAAAGGCATAGGATGGTGCTTAAAAAAAGAAACTATTCGGCTTCCATACATTCTTTGACAATGAATCTGCCCTAATTGCATAATTACGAGCATGGCCAATGCAACTATTACCAAATTTTAACCTCGGCTCAATTGGTGAAGCCGACTAAATGTTATTTATCATAAAAGATAATTGGAATTAAGCTCAAATGATGTTTCACATTATTGTCATTATGACTTTGAGTAATGGTTATGCATTTTTAAAGAAGAAATAGAGTTTTCAGAGTGCCATTCAGATGTTGCAGAATTACAAGAAGTACATAATTAATAACATGAGCAAATAGCATTTTAAATGCTTTCTTTTATTTCATAAGAAACTCATATTTTTACAAGGCTTCATTTGATTTCACAATCAAAACGATATTACAACATTGCCTAAAAATACATTTTATTTTCATATGAAAAGAAGAATTAAAATCAAAGATCCACACAAGTCGTGGATATAACTATTACGACACATTGCTAATAGCACATTGCACTACAAGAGATGCAGAAAGGAAAACACATAAGTGACGACATAATCATCATTGCCTGATTATCAAAGTTTGATGCTGAATGGTGTACCTTTTCTTCTCGAGCTCCATGACCTATAAGAGGAAAAGAGGGGTGTCAATGGCTCTGATTATGAAGAAACCTATATGAGGCACCCACAATAGTACAACATACTATTAACTATACATTGACACAATCAATCAAGTGCAGTACCAAAGAAATGAGCTAAAGGAGAGATAACAATATCATGATCATCATATTTTGTTTTTATGCTAACAATTTTTTGTTTCCTTGTGCAGGTATAGGTAAAGTCATGAAGTTGAACATTATTAGAAGACCAAGCATGTGGAGAAAAAAGGGCTCCCACAAGGGTAGAGCTCGGCATGTTGCCCTACTCATTAATGGGCTGATTTTGAAGATACATTATCATATTTATCAAGTGAAATAAAGAACAACTGAAAGAGTAAAAATAGATTTATCCATCAAGCAATGAAACCAACTATTCATTCATAATGATCAGGGTTGCTTTTTGAAGGTTACAGGTGAAAAGTGAGTTTAGTTCACTTAAGGAATTCAATTGAGTACATTTGCATCATATTTTGCTGAATAGGTTCATGTTCTGTGCTTATCATAATCATATATGTCATGCAAGTTCAGTTCATCAATTTATTCTATTCACATTCAGGGATAGTGAACAAGCATACATTATGCCTTTATGGTTTGTTTTGATTCTCATCATGAAAGAGATCAGTTCTGAAAGTAGTTTGATAGGTGGAATATTAAAATGCATGAAGAGTTCCATGTTCAAGTTGAGTACGAGACAAAGATCGGGCACTTAAGTGATAAATGGGCTATTAGTTCCAACTTCACTGGCACTGAAATATTTTTAGGGTATTCAACAAGCAGATGATTGTTCCATATTCTACAAGGATTTAGATGCATGAACTTCATTTCCAAATATCAGGTTGTTTCAATTGAGGAGAGTCGAATGTCTTGAGAGACGGGTTCACATTTGTCTTTTTATAAAGTTTTTCTATCTTTCCAGACACCCAAGTGTTTTCAGGGTTTACATGTGGGCATAATTGTCTTCAAAAATATATAGAGTTCTATTTAATGCAATGTTTCCAAGAATATTAGGCTATATTCATTTCAACTTAAGGGACACAAGAATAGCAAGGTAAGCTTCAGTTGTATTGGGTTGAGACCCATAACTAAATGTAGATAAACATACAGGTTATGTTTTTCTTGTCATGAGTTTTCATTTCTGGAGGTGTTCTAAAAGCAAATAGCAATTACCCATGTTGGGGTTTCCATTGAATGATAGTTTTCCTTATTTCAAGTTGGTTTTTTGGTTAGTTTTTGTTCTTTTTCTGAATAGTAGTGGCTATGTGCTAGTGTTAGCACTAATGCAATAGAAATACATTCTTCTCATGAAGTGCAGAGTACCAAGGACATGAAATAAAATGCAAAGATTCAAGTTATTTTTAGAAGTTCAAAATAAGCCACTAGCTATTTTGGGCTGAACCCATATAAATAAATTCAAATGAATGGATTCCAGTTTCAAATCTCAAGTACCCACGATTGGGGGTTTCTAATAAACACATTGGTTTTCATATTTTATGATAATCTATGATACCCATTTTGGGGTTTGTACTCAGAATGCAAGAGATGCAATAATAGAGAGAATCTATATGGATTCTATATAAAAACAACATTAGAATACAAAGCTATATATTTCTATGATAAATCGAGCTTAGGGATACACAAAAAATAGTTCTCTTTTGAAATATCAAATACCCACATGGGGGTTGTTTTCTAAAAATAGAAAGTGCAATAATCATGACAACCCATGTGAAGATTTCGCAACTGAATGGATAAATTACATTCTTGTTCAAATTTCAAATACCCACAAGTAGAGAAAGAAAGAAAATGCGAAGATGCAGTTTTTCAGTTTTGGGTCGAGCCCAAAATCCACAAAGAAAATGCTTTTACAATGCAGATTTGGCACGGCCTGATATGGCCAGAAATTCATGAGCAAAGAAGAGAATTTTTTAAGTCTCTAGAGAGCAAAACATTTGGCAAGGAAAGTTATGAGTCTATATCTCTCAAAGATCCTTTAGCCATGGCCAAGAGTTCCAGTTGAAGTCCAGAAGATGATCTCGAGCCCGTAAAGGATAGTCGAACTCTCATGGTGAGAATGATACACAACAATGACTGATGTAAGCATAGGAAAATACACAAAAGAACAAGGAAATAATGATATTAGACTATGTATAGCCATGGCCTTAGTGGTCAATATTTTTTCAAAAATGAAGTAAAAATTTCTATGCAAAGAAAAATGAAGCTTACCCATTGTAATTTCAACTATCAGAACGCAGAAAATGGTTCCTCAAAGCATATAAGCTCGAGCTTGACAGAGTCATGGCGGCAACAGAGGTTTTCTTCAAATTAGTGAGTGTGGAAAATGAAGTGATAATTAGGGTTTGACCCTATTTTCACTTACCCTAATTCAAACATCATGATGATCCAGAATATTCGATCAAAACCCATGTTATATTTCAAGGGAGGTCGAATCCTAAGTTGGACTATGGGTTAGGTCTTGGTGATTATTCCTTTTGCCTTGGTGAAATATAAAATGGTGAAGTATGAAGTCTTGGGAATAATATTGATGGATATCTTGTGACCTAAGATTGGGTTTTTAATGCCATATGACCTACGTGCTTTTGTTTAAAGCCTTTAATTATTTTAGGGTTTTATTTTTGGGTTGATTTTACAGAAATCAATGAAAATCGAAGGCATGAGGGTAGATTATGTAATGTTTTATTTTTATGATTTTGTGCTAAAATCATAATATTGTAATGGAGGGATAAGGAGATTTTCTGTTTTGCAAAATGTTTTCAATCTTTAATTTCAAAAAATAGAAAAATTGTGCAAATCTACATCTTTTAAAGCAGAATCATTAAGCGATCTTTTCTATAAATTTCTTTGTCTTTTCTTGCTATTTTTTGTAGATCTTTTATTGACTTTTCCCTTGGTCGAATCTTAGACCTTATCTTGGAAAGATAAGATGTTTTTAAGCTTTTAAAGTGAGATTAGCCTATGTTTAGAGGCTGGACTGTATGATCATAAAAGTATTGTGCTTTTTTATGCTTTTTAGTAGTTTTTTGAGATAGTTAGAAGCCTTTTTCCTTGAGCTTTCTCTGAGATCGAATTAGGGTTTCTTGAGAGCTATGTTTTTTGATAGACTTAGTCTTATCATCTCTCCTCTCTCAAGAGTTTAGACCAGAGTTCCTACTCATACACAAATTTTTGAGTTTGTGAACACATTATTGTACCCAGTTTCAGATTATGGCATTCTCCTTCAATTGAATAAAGACGACATTCCTACTTCTCATATTTTTTTCTATTTACAGTTTCAATTTGATTTTATCTTATGATTTCTGTTTACAGAATCCTTGTTTTGTCCTTAAATTGTAATTCTTAATGCAGAAAGTTCAAAATACAGGTTGCATGTTGTGCTTCAAGTCGATTCTTCATGTAAATCATTTATGTATCAATTGTTCTTGAGAAGTTGTGAAATATTACATCTTTCTAAAAACTATTTGTGAGGAAGAGATCATAACCATCATTAAATCATTATTAGGTTTTGAAAGTCATCTGTTAGAAGTAGTTTTTAATGTTCAGTCATCTTTTATCCCTTTCCTCAGAGGTTATTTTATAATAGAATTCATCATTCAGAGAACCAGCTCGCTCTGGAGATTCCTCTTTCATTCAGATCACCCACATCTGAAAGAGTTTTCCATGTTTTAGTAGGTTGCTGAATATTGCATTCAGCAGGGTGCAGATCTATTGACAACCATTTTTGGCATGTCCGGTGGGACTCTGAAAATCAATTTCAAAGAAGTTTTAATCCTTTAAGGTTGTTGTTTGGTGTATGCAGCAAGTTATTCAGCCTTTTGGAGGCCATTTTCAATATACCTGGTGACTCCATTCTTTGATTTTCAAGTAGATCTAGTGTGAATAGAACAGAAAAGAAACACATACTGAAGGGTCGGGTGTTCTCTTCAGAATTATCAACCTTTGGAGGAAAAGTTATCAAACACCATGGTGACTCCGAGAAGCCTTTTCTGGTTTCAGAATGATGAAGTGTTGGTATGTTTTCAAAGTTTCTAATTTTTGCTTTTTTTTAATCCTTCAGATGAACAAGCATGCCGAGGCTTCATGATAATATATCATATCATCCGCCATATCATGAAATCCCTATGTATCCATACTCATATCAACCATACCAGCATAATCATGCTACTAGTTTCAATTTCCTGGCTTTTCAAAACTAGCATACCCAGTATAATTGCCACCTTCCCACCCCTGCTCAACCTCCATCTCTGTCATTATTTCCCACAGATCAGTCTCAAGATACTCAAGATCGGAGCTTCAGATATATAAAGCTGAATCATGAGAGGAAAATGCGGGGAATAGAAGGAGAAAGGAATCAGTCAAATTAGCAAGGGGAGATGGTGATTATAAAGAGCACACTACTTGATTACTCGAGTCAGCTAGCAGAGATCAAGAGGCAGTATAAGTATAACCAACACTAAGAAGAATTGGCTTATCAAGCCTATCTTCATGATCAGGAGTTGGAGACCCAAAGAGCATAGTTTGAGGAGGATTTAGAGAGAGAGGCAACTGCATAGACAAATCTTTTTCTTGCTCGGTGTCAAAGGTCAGAAGCCCAAATAGCTCCTGTCAGTTCTGAACATCCTATTCAAGAAGAGGTTCGTAAATTCAAATTTCCAAGTTTTATGAACAATGAGCCTCCTATCATATCAAAATTTAAAATCCCAAGTTTTAGGCAAAATAGTGCTTTTACCTCCCCAAATCAACCTCCTAATCTTGAAATATCGAGTTTCCAAAACCACCATCCCTTGCAAGTCAAGGGAAATGACTACAGTCAACCTGTTAGCATTCGCGACCAGCCCATTAGGAAGCAACCTCCTTTCCTCCAGGAAACTCCAAAAATCCCACAAGTTTCCCAGCTAGATAATTCTGATTGTCCTGTCACTATTGAGGACAGACCTATTGACTCAAAAGATGACTCATCATTCACCATGAAGGAAGAAGCTACAAGAATAAATTTACTGCATATAGCTATGGAGGGATATCGGTTAGAACAACAAAATGTTAAATGAGAGAAGTCTTCTACTGATGAGTCCTTTCATGTTTTCGCTAAAGAGTTTCCTTGTTTTGTGGAGGATGGAGAAAACTTTTCAGAGCATCAACAACATACCAAGTAGGAAGTTTCTGTTGATTGCTCCATTTTCTCAGCAGAACCAAAGAATGTCGCATGTCTGGAGAAGATTGGTTCATTGGAGCAGCAAAATATCGATGGTCATTTTGAAGTCTCTAGTTGGGATGGTGTTACAAAAGACCCAGAGCATCATGAGCCATTGCTGCAAGAGGTAGAAGAGGCCCTGTTTGAAGAACAACATATTCTAGATCAAGGAACAAGTGACAGTTCTCAAGTCTTGCTTGATTTGTTTAATGGATTACCATTCTTTGTGGATAACAAAATAAGCACCCCCTAGATTACACCTGTACCAGCTCTAGAGCAATGGGAAAAAGTTCAAAGTTCTAATGTTTTGATACCTCAGAAGAGTTGCACTAATGAAGAGAAAAGTCCTCTTCCAGGTATGTGCAGGATAATCATGGAAAAAACAGGCTCTTAAGTGGGAAAAAATTCAAAAAAATCAGAGTTAGACAATTTGAAGTAAAAATTTGAATAAGTTATCTATATTATTTTAAAAATATGTAAGAATAGAATCTATAGAAAATTGAATGTAGTTTCTAAACTACTAGGTTTTTTTTTTAAATCTATTTGGTGAAAATTTGAAATTTCAATGCAATGGTATTTAAATTTCAGGGAAAAAATAAGTAGGTGTCTGTCTGACCACCCTAACCACAATAAAATGATAATATTTTTTTACAATATTTTAGATATAAATAGAGGACTCAAGCCCCAATGTGATACATAATTTTTGTAATTTTTTTCAAGTAAATAATTAATTATGAATTTTTTATTACAAATTTTTTTAAAATATAAAAACTCGTATGTCTAACCACCTTAACTTGGTCGAAAATTTATGAAATTCAAATTTTATTTTTTTAATCCTATAGTATACAAAGCATAGAATGTGATGCATGTTTTGGATTCAAAAAATGTGATACCATTTGAAAGCTATAGATGTTTTTCAAACAGCTTATCAATTAGGAATTTTATCATAATTTGAATAGAAAATGAATAATAATTACTTATTAAATTTAAAATAAAGCATAATTTATATTGATGGAAAGCTAAAATCTTGTTTAAAAACCCTTTTCATTTCATCAATTTTGGGTAAAAAAATAGTCGTCAGCCACATACCCATCATATTACTACTTTTTGGCCCATCATGATCCTGCACATACCCTTCCACAAAAAATTGAAAGTGAGAGGGAGGATGACACGTTTTGGGATGATCTTGAGGATTTTGTTTGAAATTTAGATACCAAACACTCATCTTTTGAAGGAGAAGGTTTAGGGCAGCAACTTGAGGAGACAACAGGGGTTGTCCAAACTTGAGGTGGGGAGAGTGTAGCTATCGAATGCCAGAACCCCGATGAACCTAGTGCAATGGCTCAAACAGAATGAGATCAAGTTGTGCATAAGCACGACACCGCTGTACAAGGTAATGGCCTTGATATATTTACAATTTTTCAAGAAAGTAGTTGGGAGGACACCTCAAAGCCTGTTATGCATATAGAAGATAATGATGGGACCCACGAGAACTTGTACGCTAATATAATTGATGAGTTTTGTGCAAGGTTGGGTGATATGTTTTCAAATGATCCTCATCAGAAGGATGAGATTGAAGTAGTAGGTAACTACCAAAGAGGAGGTGCAAGTTCTGGTTTCACCCTTTTGAGAGGCTACCCCATCAAACATCTAGCTAGGGATGTTGACAAGATCCAAAGGATTTCCAGTGCACCTGAGGATGAGGTGGCAGTCGAGGGGCAACAAATCCCAATTATTCATTTTGGTAAAACTAGAGGTATGCTTGATCAGATTCACATGATTTGCATCTTTGATTGTTATTCACAAGTTGCAGCACAACAAAGTGTGAGAAGTATCCTTATTTTCCACCTCTTAGTGCAAATTTGTGAGCAAGCAAAGTATCTTTAGTTGACTAGGAGAGGCAGTTAATTTTCAAAACCCGTAAATGGTTTTGTTTGAGCATCTTTTTCACTGGTTAGTGTAGGATAGAATATTTGTTGCAAATAAGTGTGTTTCGCACATTTCTATTCAGTAGTTTTGCTTTCCCTAAGCGCTATTGTGCATTGTTTTGTTGGCCACCAAGGCCTATTAGTTTTCTTTTAGTTCTATTTTGTTTTCTTGCTGTTGTCTGGAGTGTTGCTATTCAAAGATTCTGAGTTTTACAGAGGGGGGTAGAACTAACTCCATGCCCAATGAATTGTTTAAAGGCCATTGATCTATGCTTAACAGGAAAGCATATAGTGGAAACCACCAAAATGTTACCAAATTTTTGCCTCGGCTCAATTGGTGAAGCTGGTTGAATGTTATTTATCATAAAGGAGAATTGCACTTAAGCTCAAATGATGTTTTGCATTATTATCATTATGACTTTGAGTAATAGTTATGCATTTTTAAAGAAGAAATAGAGTTTTCAGAGTGCCATTCAGATGTTGCAGAATTACAAGAAGTACAGAATTAATAACATGAGCAAATAGCATTTTAAATGCTTTCTTTTATTTCATAAGAAACTCATATTTTTACAAGGCTTCATTTGATTTCACAATTAGAATGATATTACAACATTCCCTAAAAATACATTTTCTTTTCATATGAAAAGCAGAATTAAAATCAAAGATCCACACAAGTCGTGGATATAACTGTTACGACACATTGCTAATAGCACATTGTACTACAAGAGATGCAGAAAGGAAAACACATAAGTGACGACATAATCATCATTGCCTGATTATCGAAGTTTTATGTTGAATGGTGCACCTTTTCTTCTCGAGCTCCATGACCTATAAGAGGAAAAGAGGGGTGTTAGTGGCTCTGATTGTGAAGAAACCTATATGAGGCACCCACAATATTCCAACATACTATTAACTATACATTGACACAACCAATCAAGTGCAGTACAAAAGAAATGAGCTAAAGGAGAGATAACAATATCATGATCATCATATTTTGTTTTTATGCTAACAATTGTTTGTTTCCTTGTGTAGGTATAGGTAAAGTCACAAAGTTGAACATTATTAGAAGACCGAGCATGTGGAGAAAAAAGGGCTCCCACAAGGGTAGAGCTCGACATGTTTCCCTATTCATTAATGGGCTGATTTTGAAGATACATTATCATATTTATCAAGTGAAATAAAGAACAACTAAAAGAGTAAAAATAGATTTATCCATCAAGCAATGAAACCAACTATTCATTCATAATGATTAGGGTTGCTTTCTGAAGGTTACAGGTGAAAAGTGAGTTTAGTTCACTTAAGGAATTCAATTGAGTACATTTGCATCATATTTTGCTGAATAGGTTCATGTTCTATGCTTATCATAATCATATATGTCATGGAAGTTCAGTTCATCAATTTGTTCTATTCACATTTAGGGATAGTGAACAAGCATACATTATGCCTTTATGGTTTGTTTTGATTCTCATTATGAAAGAGATCAGTTCTGAAAGTAGTTTGATAGGTGGAATATTAAAATGCATGAAGAGTTCCATGTTCAAGTTGAGTTCGAGACAAAGATCGAGCACTCTAAGTGATAAATGAGCTATTAGTTCCAAATTGACTGGCACTAAAATATTTTTAGGGTATTCAACCAGCAGATGATTGTTCTAGTTTCTACAAGGATTTAGATGCATGAGCTTCATTTCAGAATATCAGGTTGTTTCAATTGAGGAGAGTATAATGTTTTGAGAGATGGGTTTAGATTTGTCTTTTTATACTATTTTGTTGTCTTTCCGGACAACCAAGTGTTTTCAGGGTTTATATGCGGGCATCACTATCTTCAAAAATATATAGAATTCTAATTAATGCAGTGTTTCCAAGAATATCAGGCTATATTCATTTCAAATTAAGGGACACAAGAATAGCAAGGTAAGCTTTAGTTGTCTTGGGTCGAGCCCCATAACTAAATGTAGATAAACATACAGGTTATGTTTTTCTTGTCATGAGTTTTCATTTCTGGAGGTGTTCTAAAAGCAAATAGCAAATACCCATGTTGGGGTTTCCATTGAATGACAGTTTTCCTTATTTCAAGTTGGTTTTTTGGTCAGTTTTTGTTCTTTTTCTGAATAGTAGTGGCTATGTGCTAGTGTTAGCACTAATGCAATAGAAATACATTCTTCTCATGAAGTGCAGAGTACCAAGGACATGAAATAAAATGCAAAGATTCAATTTATTTTTAGAAGTTCAAAATAAGCCACTAGCTGTTTTGGGCTGAACCCATATAAATAAATTCAAATGAATGGATTCCAATTTCAAATCTCAAGTACCCACGATTGGGGGTTTCTAATAAAAACACTATTTTTCATATTTTACGATCATCTATGATACCCATTTTGGGGTTTGTACTTAGAATACAAGAGATGCAATAATGGAGAGAATCTATATGGATTCTATATAAAAACAGTAGTAGAATACAAAGATATAGATTTTTTGTGATAAATCAAGCTCAAGGATACACAAAAAATAGTTCTCTTTTGAAGTATCAAATACCCACATGGGGGTTGTTTTCTAAAAATAGAAAGTGCAATAATCATGACAACCCATGTGAAGATTTCGCAACTGAATGGAGAAATTACATTCTTGTTCAAATTTCAAATACCCATGAGTAGAGACAACAAGAAAATGTGAAGATGTAGTTTTTCTGTTCTGGGTTGAGCCCAAAATCCACAAAGAAAATGATTTTACAATGCAGATTTGGCGTCGCCTAATATGGCCAGAAATTCATGAAGCAAAGAAGAGAATTCTTTAAGTCTCTGGAGAGAAAAACATTTGGAAAGGAAAGTTACCAGTCCATATCTCTCAAAGAGCCTTTAGCCACGTCCAAGAGTTCCAGTTGAAGTCTAGAAGACAAGATCTTGAGCCCGTAAAGGACAGTCGAACTCTCATGGTGAGAATGATACACAACAATGATTGATGTAAGAATAGGAAAATACACAGAAGAACAAGGAAATAAATATATTAGACTGTGTATAGACGTGGCCTTAGTGGTCAATATTCTTTCAAAAATGAAGTAAAATTTTCTATGCAAAGAAACATGAAGCTTACCCATTGTAATTTCAATTGTCAGAAGGCAAAAAATGGTTCCTCAAAGCATATAAGCTTGAGCTTGACAGAGTCATGGTGGTGGCAGTTGTTTTCTTCAAATTAGGAAGTGTGAAAAATGAAGTGATAATTAGGGTTTGACCCTGTTTTCACTTACCCTAATTCAAACATCATGATGATCCAGAATATTCAATCAAAACACATGTTATATTTCAAGGGAGGTTGAATCCTAAGTTGGACTATGGGTTAGGTCTTGGTGATTATTCCTTTTTCCTTGGTGAAATACAAAATGGTGAAGTATGAAGTCTTGGGGATAATATTGATGGATATCTTGTGACCTAAGATTGGGTTTTTAATGCCATATGACCTACGTTCTTTTGTTTAAAGCCTTTAATCTTTTTAGGGTTTTATTTTTGGGTTGATTTTACATAAATCAATGAAAATCGAAGGCATGAGGGTAGATTATGTAATGTTTTATTTTTATGATTTTGTGCTAAAATCGTAATATTGTAATGGAGGGATAAGGAGATTTTATTTTTTGCAAAATATTTTCAATCTTTAATTGCAAAAAATAGACAAATTGTGAAAATCTGCATCTTGTAAAGCAGAATCATAAAGCGACCTTTTCTATAAATTGCTTTGTGTTTTCTTTCTATTTTTAGCAGATCTTTTATTCACTTTTCCCTTGGTCGGATTTTAGACCTTATCTTGGAAAGATAAGATTTTTTTGAGCTTTTAAAGTGAGATTAGCCTATTTTTAGAGGCTAGACTATATGATCATAAAAGCATTGTGCTTTTTTTTGCTTTTTAGCAGTTTTTTGAGATAGTTAGAAGCCTTTTTTCCTTGAGCTTTCTCTAAGCTCCGATTAGGTTTTCTTGAAAGCTGTGTTTTTTGATAGACTTAGTCTTATCAGCTCTCCTCTCTTAGGAGTTTAGACCAGAACTCCTGCTCATACACAAATTTTTGAGTTTGTGAACACATAATTGTACTCAATTTTAGATTATGGCATTCTCCTTTAGTTGAATAAAGACAACATTCCTACTTCTCATTTCTGTGTCCATTTGCAATTTCAGTTTGATTTTATCTTGTGATTTTTGTTTATAGAATCCTTTTTTTGTCCTTAAACTATAATTCTTAATGCAAAAAGTTCAAAATATAGGTTGCATGTTGTGCTTCAAGTCAATTCTTCATGCAAATCATTTATGTATCAATTGTTCTTGAGAAGTTGTGAAATATTGCATCTTTCTTAAAATTGTTTGTGAGGAAGGATCATAACCATCATTAAATCATTATTAGGATTTGAAAGTCATATGTTAGAAGTAGGTTTTTATGTTCAGTCATCTTTTATCCCTTTCCTCAGAGGTTATTTTAGAATATAATTCATCATTCAGAGAACCATCTCACTCTAGAGATTCCTCTTTCATTCAGATCACCCACATCTAAAAGAGGTTTCCATGTTTTAGTAGGTTGTTGAATATTGCATTTAGCAGGGTGCAAATCTATTGACAATAGCAACAAGTATGAAGGTAAATACGTAAATGTGAGAAATCCACATACTGCCATTGATTTGGAGGACTATAAGTATTTAAGAGCCACAATAAAATTTTATTAGATCAGTTGACTCTCTTTTTAAAAAAAAATTAAAATTAGAAAGGGACATCCATAAAGACTTAAAGGCGTGAACTGTATGATAAAACAACATATCATTCGCATGATTTCTTCATCTATATTTTCTAAGCTAAATCAATTTAAAAGGGAATGAAATTAAATGCTTAGAATATTAAATTGAGAGATTGTGAGAATCTAGCAGTTTTCAAAAAGGTGTTTCTTTATTTTGCATGAGAAAATCAATCAATCTAAAACATTTCAATAACTATAATTTACCTTCATTTTATTGCTCTTTACAAACAATAACTACAAAAACACAATAGACGCCACTAAATAACTGCGTTTATAGACCAAAACATCAATCATCATAAATTTGTATGATCCAAGGGACTATGGTGTAATTGTAAAGTACATAGTAATAAGATGATGACTCGTTATCAAATCTCTAAATTGTGAAAAAGTAGATATACGCTCTAGGAATTATGATTTATCGTAAGTATCGATTAAATTTCCTATATATTGTTTTCCTTTAACAGTGAAGAGGCCATATTTGACCAAAATATACTGTAATTTGAAATCATATCAGACAACTCTATAATCTGTGCAAAAGAAACTAAAATAAAATAAAATCTATAGGATATAACTACAACCAGACAAAGATAACTTATGAAAATTGTAATACTGTCAAAATGTTTTCTTCTTCCTATGAATAATGCTTAGAATAAAACAATCAAGATTTTAATCACATATACTACAGGTAACTCACAACATATTTGATAAAGCCATAAAGATATATTCGTTTAATACCAAAATAATGAATTATAATTTTTAAGTAAAAACTTGACACCTTCAAAAGATGAGAGAGGGGATTTCCTTTACATAGAATTAGGATTAAATCATGAATGGAGATGAAAAGGTCACACGAGAGAAAAAAATAGCCCTAATACCTAATACATTTGACATTTTATCTTATCAAGACAAGATAGCTATTCAACTTTCGCTTTCTTTAATTTTAAAAAAGCATCAATAGTACACATTATTCCAAATCCATCCAAACATTTAAAAACATGCCATTTTCCAATAATTTTCTAATAATAGTACTTTTACTTTCTCAGTTCTTCTGATAATTGAATACGTCCTTATCTAATCTTCTAGCTTTGTGGATGACTTCATGCAATCACAATATAGATCAGTATAAATCAGAAACAAAAGATCATTACCATTTTTGTCTTAATGGATAAATGTTCATTTACCAGTTTCACCGGAAGAACAAAAAATGTAAATCCTAAAACTGTTTGTTATTTCACGAGAGAAACAAAACATGTAATTCCTAAAATAGTTTGTTATTTCACTAGAAGAATAGAAAATGTGCCCTATTAAGTGCTTAACACGCTATACTAAACATTATAAAAGTTATTTTTCATTTGAAGTTGACAATATAACTTTATGCATTAACTCATCCCTCCAAAGATCATTATTCAATAATGATGATAAGTTTATTTAAGCATATACATTATAGATGCTATCTTAAATATTAAAACGATAAGTCAATAGTACGCTTACTATTTAGCCATCATAATTTACAATTATTCTCAAAGCTCAATTTAACATTAAAACAATTCTTTTAGTTTAGCAATAATATTTATACATGAACTATAATAGTAATTTTATTATTATTCTATCAATTGACAATAATATTATTTATTTATAAAATAATATTACTAATTATATTACTACACCACCCTTTTAGTATTTTATAATTTACAGATTTTACCACTACTATTATTATTAATTCTTTATAATAATACTATTATTTTGCTCAAATCCAACAATTCATTATTATCAATTGGAGATTAGTTTAAACTTACTCCATACCAATATTTTACTAAAAAAAAATTTATAAATCGGGTAAACCCCTTTGAATATTCACATTTCCACCCTACAATATTATTATTATTATTATTATCATCATCATCATTAACCATAATTTAAACATAAATGATATCATTCTCCTTCCCAACATATAACTCGTGACCATCATATTGTCTTTTAAATCACCAATCTAATCATTTGTAATATTATTAATTATCTCATATAAACATTATAACTAAATCAATAAGCTTATAATGATCATCATGTTTAACCTAGCTTAAACCATTTAATCTTAAACAACAATTTAACTTATTTAATCATTACCATTGTCACGGAAATAGATTCACTCTTAACAACCATTTTATTTTAATTGTATTTTTAATCTCAATTTACCTTACTAAAATTACTTCCATCTAAATAAAAATAATAATATCAAATACCTAACCCATGAATAATCATATTAACATTTACTCTCAAAATAACCTCTTAATACTAGCAATAATATTTACTCTTATTACAATAGTAATTTTATTACTACTAAATCAACCACAATAACCTTATTCATAGCACTGAATGGGAATTCTTTGTTCTATAAATATTATATCACTTTAATTTAATACTACAATATAATATTGTTCTCCAAAATAATATTATAATTATAAATCATATTGTATATATAATTTAATTATTGTGATAAATATATTACTATAGTAAAACTCTTTAATATAAATATTACTTATTATTTTTATCACATTACTCTTATTATTATTTGAAATACGTTTAAGCCTAACAATAATATTATTACCCCAGATTAACCAATATAATAACCATTCAACTACCATTACACAATACTGCCATTGCTATTATTTTATAATAAGAAGAGTGCTATTTATTTTCAATTGCCAATAATTTAATATTTGCAATATTTATCATATTATTATTATGTTATTTGACAATGCAACTAATTTCCATGTTCCTAAAAAAAAAAAATTAATTTCATCCGATAACAAATAAACTTACTTAAAACAGTTTAAAAATTACATTTTTAATCTTCTATTTTTCTATTAAATAATGGAAGGTAATAAAAAAAGAAACTTAGAAAAATAATGGAAGGTAATAAAAAAAGAAACTTACACCTCCCATAATAAATTCTGAGAGATCTCATCACAATCTGTTGCACCAAATATGGGAGGGTGAAATATCTATTTCAATGTCTAAGAATAAACAAAGGTACAATTGCATCTGCCTAATTTAATACTCACCTCCTCATAAGAATGGGTTACTATATTTTATTTATTTATTTATTTATTTAATGTCAGACTAACCTAATGTGGTTAGCCTCCCATTATTGCTATGGCTAGATATTCAAAATTTGCAAATGAAGATTGTGAACAGATCTGTAGGTGAATGAATTAATAACCTGCAACAACAACTTGGATATAAGGTTCATAAAATAAATGTTGAACAAGTTTTCCAAATGATAGGCAAGGTAAATGCAGTTCGCTGTTAGTCATCAAGAATTAATGGCTCACCTACTGAGCAATGCCACCATTCCTCTACACATATGTTCTTGCTTGCATTTCAACTAACGATAAAAAGGAAGTGATACAATTCAAAAATCGATGCTATGGTTGATGGAATCAAGCTTCTTTGCATAGGTTTCAGATTACTTTCATCCGTTCTCTTGCTCACTACTAATCCTAGCAAATATGGAGATTTATAATCTCGTAATTAAATATGATCCAAATTTTCCTCTTGAATAGAGATTCCACCACAACAATATGTAGGTGAAATCATGTCAAGTTAGGTGACATTATATTGTGTCAAATCTAGAGGTGATTTCAAGAGGTTACTAAGCAACGCATCCAAGTAGTGAAAGGAGTGTAAATGTGGTTCATTGCCAGCTATTGAGAATTAATGGCTCACCCATAGAACATTTTCACCATCACAATTCCCTATACATGGCCTCCAAGCTTTTGACTATTTACAATCACTGCATAGAATCCTTTATCTTTTAGAAGACTTAGTGTGCCAGGTGAAATCTTACTTGGTTTTCCTACATTGCATGAACAAACAATATGTTTTAGTGTAAAGAATGGATCAAAGTCTTGTAAACTATAAAGGCCTAAAATCTTTAAGAGATAAAAGGAGAGATTATGTCCAGAGTGAATTTAGTTAAATAGATACTTCTCAAATCGTAACTCTAAATCTAAGAAGCAAATAACTTTACATGAGATATCAGTTTGCAAAGATAATATTATTGTCACATTCCATAAATAATCAAGAATACTTTTGATGATAAATGTGCAAGAGATCTTTTGGGTATGTGCAGGATCATCATGCAAAAAACAGGCCCTTAAGTGGCAAAAAATTCAGAAAAATCAGTGTTAGGAAACTTGACGTAAATACTTGAATAAGTTATCTATATTATTTCAAAAATATGTAAAAATATAATTTGTAGAAAATTGAATGTAGTTTCTAAAATACTAGGTTTATTTAAAAATAAATAAAATCTATTTGGTGAAAATTTGAAATTTCAATGCAGTAGTACTTAAATTTTAGGGAAAAATAAGAAGTAGGTGTCTGACCACCCTAACCATAATAATAAATTAATAATATTTTATATATAAGTAGAGGACTCATGTCCGGATGTGATGCATATTTTTTGTAATTTTTTCCAAGTAAATAATTAATTATGAATTTTTATTACAACTTTTAGAAAATATAAAAACTCATCTATCGACCACCTTAACTTGGTCAAAACATCATGAAATTTAATTTTTCTTTTTTAATCCTATAGTATGTAAAGCATATAATGTGATGCATGTTTTGGATTCAAAAAATATGATACCGTTTGAAAGTTATAGATGTTTTTCAATCAGCCTATCGATTAGGACTTTAGTCTTAATTCTAATAGAAAATGAATAATAATTATTTATTAAATTCAAATTAAATCATAATTTATATTTTTGGAAAGCTGAGAATCTCCTCTAAAAACCCTTTTCATTTCATTAATTTTGGGTGAAAAAAAGTCATCAGCCACATACCCCCATAATATTGCCACTTTTTGGCGCACCATGATCCTGCACATACCCTTTTAACAAATTATTTTGGATTGTATTATCAAAATGATGAATGATGTGAAAAATTCTCTCAAAATAGTTATAACTAGAATTCTTAATTATTACTTGAAAGAAAACAAAATACAAGAAATTACCTGTGCCTTGTGACAAGTTTCAGGATTCCTCCCTAGTGCAAGTTTCCATGGAAGGCTACTTTGTTTTGGATCCTCCTCTTTGATCTCCATCTTTTGAGCTTGCTCTAAGCACGTCTGTAGGATTTTCTCTGCAGTCTCAGACCTATCTTGGCTTTCGGCCATCATTTTATCAAGCTGAGCTCTGGTGAGATGAACTTTAAGCCAAAGGCCTCGATTCAACAAGCTTAATGCAGAGGCACCAAATATATTGAACATGCTTAATGCATTCTACAGCCAATGCATATGGAATATGTAAAACTCCTCCATTGGTTTATGAAACCATGAGGCTGAGAGAGATTACAGTGGATTACACCCTTGAGGTCTGCCATCACAAGCCTGAGGAAGAAGAAATCACCATCACATTTGATGAGAGAGGAGGACCAAGATGGAGAACATTGAGGAAATATAGATATGATAGTTTCAATTCAAGAATTAAGTGCCCAGATGGAGACACCAGTGCCTCCTCTCAACACCCTCCCTCTCTTTTCTCCCCTCTCCACCTCTACCACCCACCTCCTTTCATAAAATATTATATCAGACTGCTTAAGAATGTGCGTTTATAGAGGTTGTGTCAAACTTCCTCTATGAACTCTCATTTCTATCCCAACATATGGGTCACCATGCCATATTAATGGCACGAGCATCCCTTTTCTCTGTAGGCAGGTGTGACAGATGGCCCCTATAGCAAATGGGTCACCATGCCATATTAATGGCACAAGCATCCCTTTTCTCTGCAGGCAGGTGTGACGAATGGCCCCCGTCAACTCCAATATTTATGAGAAATGGGATACGAGGATAGGGAGTACCTACCACAATCTGGCAATGGTAAACTGTAAAGAATTATTGGAGTACTTATCAAATCCACCAAATCCGACAGCAGGAAGCATGAAAAAAATTTCGGCATCAGACAGTAAGAATTTTCTAGTGGAATTTCCACCTATAATAGCCTATCGGCTAATTAATATTGATTCTATGTTTGGTTATATTAGGTATTATTGATCAATGTTCTTTGTCTTTGGCTATATTGTGTATATTTTAATATCAATATATATAGGTAAAATTAAAATTGTTAAGGTTATGGAGTTTTGGTCAATTCTTATTGTATAACCCAGGCTATATTGTTGCTTTCTGCATCTTGGTGGCTGTTAAAACCAATGTTGTTTGATTTATGGCTTTCATTTTCTGATTATGGTTAGAACAAAATAAAATAATTAATGCTATTAATTTTATTTTTGGTTACATTAGGTATTATTGATTATTGTTCTCTGCCTTAGACTATATTGGGTATATTTTAATATGAATATATATTTGTATATATATCTATATATGTGTACATATATACATATATTTATATATATATATATATATATAAATTTTTCGTGGGTCTCTCTTTATGACTTGCATTTAGTGGATATGTTGGCAACGGGGAAAAATCCTTGACCTTATGCAGTTTTTGTTGATTGTAACTATCTTGATTTTCCATAAGGTACTATTGATTGTTTCAAATATCTTGTCTAATTTATGGTTTGTGTTTTCTGTGTATAGTTTTGGATGGATTTGGTACTATAATTTTTTCCAATTTATGGCTTCCGGTTTGTGGTTATGGTTGCAATGGAATAAAATAGTCAATCCTATATGCTTTGTGTTAGCTTCCATTGCACAATGTCAATTATAGTTCTGTTGCTTAAGCTATATTGTTTCATTTTGGAGGTGGTGTTGTTGAAAAGGGTGTATTGTTTTAATTTTTGAGGAGGTTGTGTTGAAAAATGAGTGTTTTTTTATGGGTTTGTTACTGTCAATTTTTGAAGGGTTTTTGTTTAATGTTTGCGTTTTATGGGTATGTGTGCATCAAAATAAAATTGTTGAGGTTCTGAAGTGTTTGTCCATTGTTATTGTATACCTCAGGCTATATTGTGGCTGTATACATGTGGGTAGTTGTTGAAACCAATGTTGATTGATTTATGGCTTTTGTTTTCTGGTTACGGTTGGAACATAATAAGATAAGTAATTTTGTTGATTCTATGTTTGGTTACATTAGGAATTATTGATTATTGTTCTCTGCCTTAGGCTATATTGGTTATATTTTTACATCAATATATTTGTATATATATATAAATTTTTTGTGGGTCTCTCTTTATGGCTTGCATTTAGTGGATATGTTGGCAATGGGCAAAAATTCTTGACCTTATGCAGTTTTTATTGATTGTTACTATCAAGCTCAGCCTATATTGTCTCATTTTTTATCACGTTATGTTGAAAATGCTATATTGTTTCAAGTTTCAATAAGGTGTTGTTTATAGAAGAGAAAATTATTTGTTAAAACAAATTATGTTTCATCTATGGACCTGTTATATGGGTCAACTTTCGATGGGTTTCTCTTTAATGTTTGTGTTTTGTGGGCATGTTTGCAATGAGATAAAATTATTGAGGCTGTGTAGTTTTTGATGATTGTTAGTGTATTGCTTGGGCTATGTTGTGGCTTTCTCCATCTAGGTCATTGTTGAAACAAAATTTTTTTATTTATGCCTCTAGTTTTCTACTTATGGTTGGAATAGAATAAAATAATTATTGTTGTTGATTCTATGTTTGGTCACATTAGGTATTATTGAAATTATTGTTCTCTATCTTAGGCTATATTGGGTGTATTTTAATATTAATATATATGTGTATATATATACGTATATTGTTTAAATTTTCAATAATGTGTTCATAGAAGAGAAAATTATTTGTTAAAACAAATTATGTTTCATTTATGGTAGTGTTATATGGGTTAAATTTCGACGGGTTTCTCTTTAATGTTTGCATTTTTTCAGCATGTTTGCAATGGAATAAAATTGTTGAGGTTGTGCAGATTTTGTCAATTGTTATTGTATGGCTCGAGCTATGTTGTGGCTTTCTCCATCTAGCTTGCTGATGAAACCAATGTCGTTTGATTTATATCTTTGGTTTTTTGGTTATGGTTGGAATAGAATAAAATAATTACTATTGTTGATTCTATGTTTGGTTACATTAGGTATTATTAATTATCAATTGTTCTCTGCCTTAGGCTATATTAGGTGTATTGTAATATACATATATATGTGTACATATATACATATATTTATATATTTCAATTTGATGTTGTTGATTATATTTATGTATATGGTTTGTCATTGTTAGTTTTCAAGAATGTGTTGTTGAGAAGGCTATAGTGTTTTAATTTTTTCATAGGGTTTTTTTGAGAAATGAGTATATTTTAATTTAGGTTTGTTTATGTGTGTAGACACCTAAATCTAGACAATTGATTTATCCAAATTTATCCCCTTTCATCTAAGCATGCCTTTATCTGCATTAATTAAGTAATATCACTATTATTTAATTAATCCCTCTAAAGCTCTTCTAATCCCTAAGGTATCTAGTAAAATAATTAAATACCTTCCCCTTTTCATCAAATGAATTAAATAAATATCACATTTATTTAATTCCTCACATGTCACATCCTCCATTTTTATCTTATCTTAATCCTTCTTCTAATCTCATCACTAGGATGTGCACATGCCTAATCCTTGATTAGGAGGTGTCACATCCTCCAACTTTTGCAAGTTGGCCTCTAATCTTTCTTAGCCACCTAACCTTCCTCTAACCCCTCATCAACTTGTCTAATCACCCCCTTTAGTCAACTCTTCCCATCCCCCAAAGAATTTTTAATTCCTTTTGTCTTCCCAAAGTCCTTTGAGGAATTTTTAATTCCACTCTCATCTTTCAAGGAATTTTAAATTCCTTTTCTCTTCCCCATGTCCTTTATGACATGTGTCCTTGGTCAACCTTATTAAAAGCCTTCCCCTTTTGGACAAGGCACTCCACTTCCCTATGTGAATTTTTAATTCACATTTAATCCCCCAATGCACCCTTTGGAATTTAAAATTCTTTCTCCTCTCCCCATAAGGATATTTGAGGAATTTTTAATTCCTCACATGTCCTCTCACCCACATGGGACAAGGACATCCCTTATGAGGATATCTTGACCAAATCCCAAGGTCATGTCCTATCCTTCCACCTCATATCCACCTCACCTTTTAGGGCTATATCACATGCCACATGTCAAGATGTGAGGGCTTGTGAGTTCTCAACTCACCTTAGCCCTACATCTTGATCATTGGTGGCTCAATCTTGGCTATCCATTTCCCTAGAGATTTCCAAAATCTCTATAAATACCCCCTATTTTCAATCATTTGGGGGGAGATCATTTTGCTAGCCAAACTCTTGCAATTTTATTTCTCAATCTACACTTAGCCATTTTCATGCTTTCATCCATTTCTATCCATCCTCACATCATCATCTAGTTTGCATATCTTGCCATCCAAGGACCATACACATCAAAGATCGAAGGGCCAACCAAAGGATCGATTCAACACAAGGTATAAAGTTCCATTTGTTATTTTTATCTTGTGTTGATTCCAACTTAGGCTAAACTTGAGGTGTAGGTTGTTTTGGTGTTTATTTGCACTCTTTAGTTTGTTGCTCATTTTCTAATGCATATATTCGATCTATCACATTTCTGGTAGGCCCGATGGGACCCACAAACAGGTCTTTTTCTTTCACATTTGTTGTTTTTGGCATTTTTGCAAGTTTAGGTTATAGAGTGGCAGACTTGACCTCTCTGTTCGCAGACCTGACCCTCCAGTGGTGGACCTAACCCTCCAGTGGTGGACCTAACCCTCTGGTGGCATACCTGACCCTCCGGTGGTGGACTTGACCCTCCGGTGGTGGACCTAACCCTCCGGTGGCGGACTTGACCCTTCGGTGGCAAACCTGACCTCCCAGTGGTAGACCTGACCCCGCCAGTGGCGGACCTGACCTCCCAGTGGTGGACTTGACCTCTTGGTGGCAGACCTGACCACGGTAGTGGACCTGACCTCTGGTGGTGGACTTGACCTCATGCTGTGGTAGACCTGACCACATGCTATGGTGGCCCTGACCTCATGCTATGGAAGATTTTCCTTGACAGGAAACCGTATATGCCCCCCATTTCCACATCATTTATCTGATTGAATCCATTCAAAAATAGTTCTTCTCAGTTTTTTATGCTCTTTCCAATGACATATAACACTTCATGCTTTTGGCCAACTTTTTCTCCGGTGGTGGACCTAACCTCATGTTGTGGTGGACCTGACCACATGTTGTGGTGGACCTAACCTCATGCTGTGGTGGATTTTCCCTGACAGGTAACCGTATATGCCCCCCCATTTCCACATCGTTTATCCAATTGACTCTGTTCAAAAATAGTTCTTGATTTTTCATGCTCTTTCCAATGACATATAACACTTCATAGTTTTGAGCAACTTTTGCTCTGGTGGCGGACCTGACCTTTCGATGGCATACTTGACCCTCCGATAGTGGACCTAACCCTCTGATGGTGGACCTGACCTTTCGGTGGTGGACCTGACCTTTCGATGGCAGACTTGACCCTCCTATGGTGGACCTGACCTCCCGGTGGTAGACCTGACCCCTCCAGTGGCGGACCTGACCTCCCAGTGGTGAACTTGACCTCTTGGTGGTGGACCTGACCTCGGTGGTAGAGCTGACCTTATGTTATGGTGGACCTGACCTTCTGCTCTTTCTTCCCGAGGCCGCCATTTCCACACTGTTTATCCAATTGACTCCGTTCAAAGGCAGTTCTCATTTTTTCATGCTCTTTTTGATGATATATACCACTTCATACTTTTGAGAAGTTGGTTGGGGCACCTTTTTCTTCACCATCTACCTCCTCGAGGGGGTATACCCTACCATTCTCATCCGTTTACTCATTCCAAGTAAATGTTCATCCATTCAACACATCCTTTCATCATTCTGAACTCTCGTTCTGTCATTTCACTCATCCATTTACTTGTTCTGAGTAAACGTTCATCCATTCAACACATCCTTTCATCATTCTGAACCCTCGTTCTGTCATTTTGATCATCCGTTTACTCATTCTGAGTAAACATTCATCCATTCAACACATCCTTTCATCATTCCAAACTCTCATTCTATCATTTCGCTCATCTGTTTACTCGTTCTGAGTAAACATTCATCCATTCAACACATCCTTTCATCATTCTGAACCCTTGTTCTGTCATTTCGATCATCCATTTACTTTTTTTGAGTAACCGTTCATCCATTCAACATATCCTTTCATCATTCTGAATCTCGTTTTGTCATTCTGATCATCTGTTTACTCGTTCTGAGTAAACGTTCATCCATTTAACATATCCTTTCATCATTCTAAACTCTCGTTCTATCATTTCGATCATCCATTTACTCATTTCGAGTAAATGTTCATCCATTCAACACATCCTTTCATCATTCTGAACTGTCATTCTGTCATTTTGATCATCCGTTTACTTGTTCGAGTAAACGTGCATCCATTCAACACATCCTTTCATCATTCTAAACTCTTGTTCTATCATTTCGCTCATCCGTTTACTCATTCTAAGTAAACATTCATCCATTTAACACATCCTTTCACCATTTTGAACTCTTGTTCTATCATTTCACTCATTTGTTTACTTGTTTCGAGTAAACGTTCATCCATTCAACACATCCTTTCATCATTCTGAACTCTCGTTCTATCATTTTGCTCATCCATTTACTCATTTCGAGTAAACGTTCATCCATTCAACACATCCTTTCATCATTTTGAACTCTCGTTCTGTCATTTCACTCATCTGTTTACTCGTTCCGAGTAAACATTCATCCATTTAACACAACCTTTCATCATTCTGAACTCTTGTTCTATCATTCTGATCATTTGTTTACTCGTTCTAAGTAAAAATTCATCCATTTCACACCTCCTTTCCCCATTCTAAACTCATGTTCAATCATTCTGATCATTTGTTTACTCATTCCAAGTAAACATTCATCCATTTCACCCCTCCTTTCCTCATTCTAAACTCTTGTTTTGTCATTCCGATCATTTTTTTACTCATTCTGAGTAAACATTCATCCATTTCACACCTCCTTTCATCATTATGAACCCTCGTTCTGTCATTCTGATCATTTGTTTACTCATCCCGATCAACCGTTAGCTCATTTTGAGTATTTGTTCATCCATTTCTATCATCCATTTCTCCAATCAAATCATCATTTTCCCCATCCAAATCCCCTTAACTTCGTCTTGGGTTATTATCCAAATTGACCGAAGTGTCTGATCTGATCGTCATCATTAACATCCTCTTAGGATTGTCATCCATCCTAAGTTAATCATCATCATCATCCCAATCAATCCATTTTCAATCTCAAAGTGGATTCGGTGCCCTAATCATACATGTATCCTTTAATCTGATCAATCAACATCCTAAGTCACCTACGATAATCTATGAACAGGGTTTTTTCAACCCCTCTCATCATCCTATTTGATCCAACGGTCAATCTTATCAATCAATCGATCAATCTTATCTAATCCAATCCAATCGCATCCCTATCCAATCACCTTCGACCCAATCAATCTACTTCCATCTTGAAGAAAATTTGGTGTCATAATCATCCTTTGATAATCCAATCCAATTTTCATAATCAATCCCATCTGATCATCCAATCATCCTAATCTGAGCTTGTCCTATATCCCGATTTGGGCTTTAGTCCATTTCCATCCAAAATCTTTATCCTTTCATCATCATGAATTCTTATCCTCCATCAATAAGGGTCAAGGGAAACCCTAATTACGTCAACAATGATAATGAAAGTCTTGTTGATCAAGAGGTATACAACATAGATCCCCTTGACACTATCATTGCTAGTAAGCTTTCTCCACCCACATTCCAAAACCCAATCACCCCATCAAGTTGTCCCATCATGTCTTCATCTATTCCTAACCACACTCCTTATGCTACCTTTGACAAGGGATGTCCATCATATCCATCATATCCTTCATCTACGTCATCCCCTTATCCTAGTTTTCTATCACAATACCCTTATCTTGATCCCCCATCCACATCCTCTTCTCTCAATCCTTCATCCACATGCACCCACTACCCTACTCTCCCATACCAATCCACTCAGCCTAATCCTACATTCACACCTTCCTATCCTATTCAAACGCACCCATCAACTTACCCTAATCCAACATTCACATCTCCCTATATTAATCCAACACCTCAATCTTCCCATCCTCATCCACCATCCCAATACCTTTATTACAACACGCCACCCATATCTTCTACCAACGATCCACTATCCATGTCATCCTATCCTAATTCCCCATGCCCATATCCTTACCTTAATTCTCCATCTAGTCTTAATCTTCCATCTAATCCTAGTCCACTAATCCATAAACCTTCATCCACTCCCACCTCGCCATCTTAGCCTAGTGTATTCAAGTTTCTCCAAGGACTTATAACAAGGGAAGCATCCCCCACTCCACACATTGTAGTCATGGAACCATGCCATCCCAACGCATCATCCATGGTCGTTAGTGATGAGACCTTTCTCCATCCAACACCTATTATTGAGGATACCATCACATCCTCTGAATCCACTAAGTCCCCATCTCCTACCATCACATCTACCAAATCCATTGAACACCCACCCCCTACTCCAAGAGCCATCGAACCTATCGATGACACCCAAATCTAATCCACTTCTTCCACTCTTAGTATCCATTCCCAGGAATATTTTTAATCCTCCATTATTCCATCTTCCCCACTTGAAGATTCCCCCCATGACTCCATTATCATGCCTCCCGCACACAATGAGTCATGCCAAGTGCCTGATCCAAAGCATGCCAACATATCCCCTCCTCCAGATCAAGATCCTACCATCCCATCTAGTCTACCACAAGATCACAATCCCCCATCCATTCCATCCCATGATCCTCTTGACATTCAAGATTTTACCGCTCCATCTTTGTCTCCATTGCATGAGCCTGCTACAACAAAATTAGATCCTATCATATCCCCTACTCCCTCTCTAGATACCACCCATCCAAATGCTGATATCCCATGATCTCCTTCTCAGGAACCCCCATCATCACCTAAAAAATGCTATCCCCACACTGCTTGCATATCCCCTTGGCACTCTCACATTCTTGCATGGTGGCCTCCTTGTAGAAGAAAAACACAGTGTATATACCACCCATCATCCCCCACCTAATAATGGACTCAGATCATGTCTTCAGAATAACAAAAATCCTATCATGGATCGAATGCTCAAGAACATGAACTATCAAGGAAAAGGTCTAAGCCTTCACGAGAAAGGTATTTTAGAGCCCATCCAAGTCAAAGAACAAATCTGCATGCAAGGTCTTGGATCTATTCCCCAAGACTCACAATCTAAACACGTTGGTACAACCTCTAGACATCCTCAACGAGCCTTTTCCAAAAGAAATTTCTGCTCTTCCCATCGCTCCACCAAATCATATGCTGCAATTCCTCCTCCTCTATCATATCACCTCAAAACAACCATCCATATTCCTCCTTCATCTGCTCCATCCATCTTGGGTCCTTACATCCCTCCATCCACCATATCCCAACCTTCATCTACTCCATCCATCTTGGGTTCTTATGTCCCTCCAGCCACTCCATTTACTTTGGGTCCGTATATCCCAAAATCACCTCCTCCATCTCATCCTTTTATCCATCCAATGCCTATCCATGTCATCCATCATAAACATCATAATCAGGATCAACAAAGGTACATACCTAAACATCCTCCATCTACATGTAATCCCCATACTCCTACCTCCATTGCTCCACATCATCCATCTTCTCACACCCATCCCATTACTAGTACAAGCACTTTGGATGCCAGAGGAAAAATGAATCAATCTAAACACCCACGTGAATCTAAAGCTTCCCATGTCCCCTCTAAAAGACATGGTAAAGAAAAGAAAAACAAAATCCAAAATCAAAATCAAATCTATAGCTCACAAAGAGCCACCAAAGAAAAGATCAAAACCATGTGGATCCCAAAGAAAAAAGATGCAATGCCATCAAATGAAAATTTTTTAAGAACACCCAAAGTTGTTAATCCAAAAGCCAATCATACCCCCCTTTCATCTCCTAAGTTTTTTTTGGGTCCCTATGTCCCAAAATTCACTATTCCATCTCCTTCATTATCCCCATATTCTCCATCCATTAGTCATCTTATCTTTTCACATCCATCACCACATGTGCCAATGTTGGTCCTAAACTCACCACCCCATCACACATCAACCCCATCATTCTATCCATACCCTTTCCAACATCCCATTCATTACCCTACATATCTCCCCCATCAAATACCTCTAATTCATCCTTTTGCATAATCCATTTCTCCTACTAAGGTTATACCAACATCCAACAGTCAGTTTGAACATGAGCTCTTAATACCTCATATAGAACTTGTTGCTTGAGTCCTTCATTCATATCCTTATCGCATGTCTTCTAAATCCACTTATTCACCTCCCTACCCTTATCCATCTTCTTTTGCATGCTATGCAAAAAGTCCAAAAATGTCAAAAAAATCAAAAAGTCAAAAAAAGTCAAAAAAATAAATAAAAAATCCAAAAAAGTCAAAAAAATTAAAAAAATTAAAAAATCCAAAAAGTCAAAAAAATCCAAAAATCAAAAATTCCAAAAAATCAAAAAATAAAATAGTAAAGAGAAATAATCCATCCAATGGTGAAAACTTGGAAAACAAGCACCTTGGATAAGTACCATGATGAAAACCTGGCAAACAGGCATCATGCATAAATCCCCATCTGCACTTGGGGGCAACTTCCTGATTTCCATTCCCTCCATCCACTATGCTTTCTGCTATGCTTTTGGCTATGCACCCATCTTCTTGCTATACATCATTTTCGTCCATCCCCTCCATCCTATCGAGCTTACACATCCTATTTGGCATATCTCATTTATCCCAATCCTTCCATCCTCCTTGTGATCTTGATAACAATGGGGCAAACACATAAGCATGCTTTGGACACCTCTTAGCATACATCCCCCTCATCCACACACTATCCTAATCCTCATTCGCACTTGTCTATCTTCCTTATCCACCCGGCATGCTACCTTCCATCTCCCTTACTTATCCATGCATCCTATCGTCATCCATCTCACTCTTTTATCTTCCCATCCACTTGTCTTCCATCCTTCATTCCTCCCCGCACATGGCATATCTAGAGTGGGGGCATCTATCTTCCTTTGTGCTATAGTCCTTGGAGACATCATTCATCCTGTCAAATCACTCCCTTCCATTCCCCTATCCTCATTTCCTTATCATTATATCCCTATCCCCATCCTCATCCTCCTATCCATCCATCAAAACACTCCCTTTCATATCCCCATCTTTGTCTTCCTACCAATCCCTTGTGTCTTCCTGTCCTTGTCTTTTTATACATCCAAACCTTCCTTTTAGCCTCCTTATCATTCTCCATCCATCCTAGCATCTATCCATCTACCTATCCAATCCCCTTTATTCATCCAATCTCTTCTCCCCCCCATCCCTATCTTCATACCCATCCACCATCACATCCCTATCTCACTATTCCATCCCTACCTATCTCCCCCATCATTATCTTCCTATCCATTTATCTCTATCCACATCACATCTCTTAATCCCTTGTCATTGGCTACTCCCCATACAATCCAACATCATCTATCTTATCACTTCATCATTCATCTATATGGCATGTCATTCACCCACTTCATCTTTGATGATTTGGATAACTATCCCATCCTTGAGCTTTGTATAGTCACTATCCTCCAATCCAATCCAAAAGGTCTATCTTGTCCCATCGTGTCAGTCCAATCATTTTATCCCCTTATCTAGGGTTATCTCTTCATCTTTTATCCATCACTTGTCTTTGGCCTTTTGTCAAACTACGTTACCCCTGCGCTTTCACGTAGAAAAGGTCGATCATTTGATCTGCCCCTGAGGTTCCATCATCGATCGTCATTGTCCACTTTGTCCCTTTATCTTCATTATCATCAATCTTTCTACTTTGTCCATCTGATCCTTTATCATCTATCATCAATCTTCATATCTTGTTCATCCATCAAAATCTCCATCTTGGTCTGTCATCAACCTTTTATCGAACTACGAGGGATCTGCACTTCCACGTAGGCAAGGCTAATCTTTGATCAGCCCCTGAGCCCCTAGGTCTTTAGGATTTTTTAATCTCCATCATGGTCTATCATCAACCTTTTATCGAA
>VDFB02000020.1:62727105-62829709 GCA_007258455.2 Sequoia sempervirens | reverse complement strand
TTTGAATTCCAATTCAATGTCGGTAGGTAAATCTAAAATTGAGAGGGAATGTTATTGAAGGCAAAAATAATGAAGGTGTTTATTTTGTCACTAGAGTAGAGTCAAGAGGAGAAGACTCCGGCCTTGGAAGAAGAAGAATTTTCTCGTGGTAGCAAGAGATTGTAGATGTGTGAGAATGCTTCTATGTGAGCTTCTAAAAGCTCCTAAATAGCAAAGAACTATTTGCTTCTCTGTATAAAGTGATTTCTCTTGAAGAGATATATGTAGCTCAAATTAGAAGCATTCCAGTTCTTAAAGTTATCTAAACTTGGTTGGGCAGCTGATTGCTCCTAGCAGATTGTGATTCATAGCTTAGATTTAGCTTTCAGTAGTTCATGTTTTAATCTTTCTTGTATTGATCATTTCCAACATAGTTAATCAAAAGGCAAATATTGCATGCCCAGATTTGTCTCCTTGCATTTTTGTCTCGCATTTGTATTCCATATTTTGTTTTGGGGAAAACAGAGCATCAACTTTGTGTCTATTTTTGTGCAATCGTAAAATCCTATCAAGAACAACACTGGCTTGACACATAATTATTGACTGGAACTTAAAACTTCCTTTTTACTGAGAGTTCCAATGTGTGGTGTCTCTTTCCATTTCTGATGTGGATAAATTTCATGTATCATGTTCTTGTGATTGTTGCATTCTACACATTTAATTGCAATTAATCTGTAGCACTAGGTTTATACAAAACTGATAAGTAGCAGAGATCTGCAATGAATGAAACCGTTCACTTATTCCATAATCAATTGCTGCGCACATTAGAATATAGCGGCACAGTCCTATGTTATAATTATTCTTTTATGAGGACTTCTAGAGAGTGAGAATACCCCTCAACATACTTCGAAACAACGAGTTTTAATTTTTGAAAAACAACCTAGCCCAGTTCGAAAAGGATTTGTGTATACCTAGACAATTGAAAATACAATGTAAACAGTGGTTGCAGAATTGAGGTGAGAGCTTGATGATACCATGTGCTGACTTTCACCATTTACTAAGTCCCATCATGTATCAAACTCATTGAAGCTTAATTATGTCATTTTTTCTCCAATCGTAATATATTGCATGTCTACTTGTATTGAAAAAGTCCTTAATTGTACCCTTCAACCAAGATTGTATCAAATGGTATAAGAGTAGGTTTGCTAAGAAAAAAATTCAAATGAAATTAGAGATAAGTTTTGAATATTAATATTCTTATATGGTATAATGATTCCATAGTATTTAAATTATACTTTACATTAAATCATTACATTTATAAATTCACATAGTTTACACTAGAGGCGAAATCGGTAAGGCCTATTAAAAGAGGATCTTCTAACACTAAATTGTTATTAGAATATTATTTAGGGTAAGATGTCCAACACTAACGACATTATTGAATAAAAAGCTTCTTATTGATTTTTTATTTATTTTTTATCATAGCACGGAGTTTGCATTAGGGAGTCTTGAACTAATCTATAAAACATCTCCTAGAGGGATGGATAGAGGTTGAGGTTTACTCCATGTTTCAAATTAATTGAAGAAATAGTTTATATGATGAGAAATGTCTAGATCAAATTAGATATTATCAAAGAAAAAAAAGAATGGGTCATAACACTAGAGTTAATACAAGTGATGATGAACAAGTTGACCAACTAGATCTAGTTGAACATTTTGAATTTAATAAGGAAGAAACATATTTTTTGAGAGTAATAGAAGTAGAGTAGATATTCTTAAATATGTCAATAGCTTGAATTTGGAAGAGTTTATTGATTGGGTAATTAATTGAGAAATAAATTGATTATAGATATATTCTTGATCCTAAAAGGAGAAAGTTTTAAAATATTAGAAATTATGGTTTTTTAAATATTATGAATTAGGTGTGTTATTCAACTTTCATATCCTATGGTTTATTGTTCCTAGATGGTTAATAATTTGTGTGTCTATGAATCATGAAGTGGGAAAAATGGGACATCTGTGTGAGATAGGGAAACATGTAATTATTTCATTATTCTTTGGGGACTTCAAATATTAGTGTAATGAAACATTGATAAAAGATTTACATGGTGGAAGTTTGGAGAATATTTAATTATTAGTGGGCATAAAATGTAGTAAGCCTTTATGGAGAATACTTGGGAGTTGCATATGCCAGCTTGAGTGGTATAAATCAAAGATGCATATGTGATTAATTGTTTATATTGTGATGGCTCCACATATATGAGGATCATGAGAATTCATACCATGGTATTTTTGGAAATTATTTTGATGCAATTTGAGCTTGAGACTCTTACTAGATGTCACGACCCATAGTTTTTATGTTCGTAATTTTATGATGTTTAATTAAATTAATTTATAATAAATCAAAAAGGAAATAATTATATTTTAATGAAAATACGTTGTTATTTAGGAAAAATAATTTTATGTGCAAATAAGTGATATTTTGTTATTATTTATTTAGATTGCAAATAATTTCATTTGTAATTAAAATAGGATTCTTTATTTGTAATTATGGATGGATAAATATTTTACTTTGAAATAAATTTTTAAAATTTATTAGATTTAGTTCGGGGAAGTTGGAAAATAAGTCTTTAAAATAGGAGGGAATTCTTGAATGGAAAATATATAATTAACTGTTTTTTTACAATCTTCTTGGCTCGGCAAATAAATAAAAAAACAAACAAATGAAATGGTTAACAGGAGAACACAACTGCTGGATGATCTTCTTGAAATGCTCTGCAAAAATAACTGAAAATGGTGGCCAAATAAAGGTTTTAGTTTTTCGATAGAATAGAAAAAGGGGTAATAAGAAGAGAAACATAGGAGAAGAAAATAGAAGAAAGATTCTTCAGAAGTCAAATATGAAGGGAGATATGGACTGGTGAAGAAGAAGAAGAAGGTTATCTCAACTGGAGACAATTTTTCCAGGTTTTTAAATCCATTCTAATGTTTTTCAATTACAAATTGTGCTATAGCTGTCTCTGTAATGGTTTCGGTGTAGGACCTAAAATTTGAATGAAACTTACTGTGTTCAGACTCTACCCCTGACATTCCTTAATAAATTATTCCTAACATAGCCTCACTTTAGGAGTGGATTATCTGGGGTCTTGCTTTAATCGATATTTTAAGTTTCCTGGCTCTTTCCAGAAACATCTCTAAATCATTGACGACATTGGCAATGGTATACGGTGTAAACTGTGAGTGTGACTGTCTTATCAGCATGCTATATTTCCTGACAGTAGCATTTGGATCAAACTGTGGGTTCTAACTTCTGTTCAAAAACCGTTTTATTCTTCTAATGCTTCATGTGCTTACGCATATTTTTACCTGTTAATTGAAGACGTTGGTTCTGTGATTTTATCCATTGTTGTTTTCTTTGGACATGATGGACTAAACGTAACCCAAAGCAAATAAGAATAAGAAAACCTTAGGCTAATTACAGTCTCCCTAACTGACCTGACTGGGATGTGCAAAATAAATAGAAACCTCACATTTTTTTCTCTGACTACATATTTGCAATCAACAAAATCTTTGTTTCTTCATTAGAGTTGCGCTTATGATTCACCACGATAGTGTCTTCGCTATGGTTATAGGCAACACAAATTACCTTCATAATCTATGTGCTTACCAATCAGATTCACCCTCCCTGCATCTTGAGTTCACATTAAATGTCAGCAAAATAAATATAAGTAATATAGGTTGGAGTAGAAATTATAACAACAGAAAAATATTGTAAACATGCAAATAAAGCTAGTTCCGTTCCATGCCATGCCATCTTGAGCCCTACAAACTAGACTTCGGTCTTTAATTGTAAAAGCCAATATTTTTTTTTCCGCAACACCAAAATGACACGCTGCTATGTGAAATCAAAGAGCTAAAGTACATATATGTAAAATGAATTCCTCTTAAGGGTTTAGAAACATTTGGGGTGAATGTTAATGTCAGATTTAAAACCTAATTCTGCTAATTTGTTAGTATTTTCTACACTTCTGAAAGTGTTTAGAAACATTTGGAAGCATTGCCTGTAATATGTTACAAAATGTTTAACGTGACACTTTTGTGGCCAAGCACTGTATTTTTAACTGAATCTTGATCCTCAATGTTCCAGTTTACATACATCAAATGATTGCTAAGTTACCTGTGAATGCATTGAATAGTTCAGAAACAAGCTTTTTAAAAGGAAATTTATTCTATACATGCTTTTCAATTTAGTGTTGCACCTCTGCAATAAAATGTTGAGGTACTTGAACAGAATTACTGGTAATAAAGTCCCCCTTCCATCGTATTCATCTGGTATGTTTCTTTTCCTTTCCTCGTTCTTCTTTTATCAACGTGACGAACAAGACAACTCTGATAAGCTTCAACAAACGTCTTTGGCTGAGAATTTCAAGAATGGAGGATTGATAGCGGGCAGAGGCAAAGAAATTAAGTGGAAAAAAATAAAATATTCATGCTGCTGCACAATAACAAAATTCTTCTTTCACATTGCTTTAGTAAAAAAATATTTACATGAGTTCTTTATATAGAGAACTTTAGATACATTAAGAAAATTCTAGAATATAGGCCAACATATTATTTTTATTATTTTACCTAACCCTAAACTTCTAGAATTTACCTAACCCTAGCCGATATAAAAGTATAAATAAAAATAAATAAATAAAACTTAACCTACAGCTGGTAGAAATTACCAAAATATTTTAACACTCCCCCCTAATTTCTACCAGAAACTATATTAATATTTACAATGCCCAAAACTCTTCTAAAAAATTCAAATTGCTCTTGTGCTAAAGCCTTTGTAAATATGTCTGCAAATTGTTCTTCAGATCTGCAATGTTGTAGATTGAATTCTCCATTGTTCACTAACTCCCGAATAAAGTGATATCTAGTATCAATATGTTTTGTCCTCTTGTGAAAAACATGATTCCTTGATAGTGCAATGGTGGACTTGTTGTCACAATAGATTATAGTTGGCTCCTCTTGTTCATGCAGTAGATCCTTCAAGACTCTTCTCATCCACACTGCTTGACATGCTGCTGATGTTCCTGCTACATACTCTGTTTTTGCTAATGAAATTGTCACTATAGGCTACTTTTTTGATGCCCATGCTACAACACCTATTCCAAGATGAAATGCATATCCAGATGTACTTTTTCTATCATCAATACTTCCTACAAAATCACTATCTGTATATCCCACCAACTAAAATTTATTTGAAGTAGAATACAATATGCCATGATTCATAGTTCCTGCAATGTACCTCAATAATCTTTTTCCTACTTGCCAATGTGAATTCTTTGGTGCATCCATAAATCTTGAAATCAAACTTACTCCATACATTATATCTGATCTAGTTGTTGTGAAATACATCAAACTGCCAACCAATTTTCTAAATATAGTTGAATCAAAATCAATCTCATTATCTTCTCTACTTAGTTTTGTGTTTGTTGCCACAGGTGTAGAAACTGGACTACAATTTATCATTCTAAACTTTCTCAAAACATCTTTTGCATATTTATTTTGACAAATGAAAATTCCTTTATCATTTTGTGTTACTTCAATGCCAAGAAAACATTTCATCAACCCCAAATCAATCATTTCAAATTCCTTCTTTATTGCTGATTTAAACATGTCAATAGAAAGATTACCTGTAAAAATCAAATCATCAACATGCAAGCAAACAATTAAAATCTGACCTTGCTCATTGACTTTCATGTATAGAGTAGGCTCACTAGTACTTCTATTGAATCCATTGCTTATCATGTATGAATCTATCCTGATGTACCATGCTCTTGGAGCTTGCTTCAATCCATAGAGTGCCTTCTTTAACCTGTAAACTTTGTCTTCATAACCTTTTATTTCATATCCTGGTAGCTGCTGCACATAAACCTCTTCTTCTAAATATCCATTCAAGAAGGCTGATTTAACATCCATTTGATAAACCTTCCATTCATTTTGAGCTGCAATAGCGAGTACCATTCTAATAGTGTCAAGTCTTGCTACAGGTGCAAATGTTTCATTATAATCAACTCCATATTCTTGAGAAAATCCTTTAGCTACTAGTCTTGCCTTATATTTGTCAATTTCTCCATTTGCATTATACTTAGTTTTATAAACCCATTTTACACCAATGCAATCTTTTTCCTTAGGTAAATCAACTAAATCCCATGTATCATTCTTCTCAATGGATTCCATTTCATCATTCATTGCATTAATCCAATGTTCTTCCTTAATTGCATCTTCAAAATAAATAGGATCTTGAGCAAATAAAGCAAAATTTGATTGCAAATCTATCCTATCTCCTTGATCATAAATTTCTTGCAAACTTCTAGATTTCTTTCTTTTAAGCTTTGATCTTAATGATGCAAGTGTAGGATTTGATTCATCACTTACTTGTGGACTTGAAGATTCTCCTTGCTCAATTTCTCCTTGTGTACTTCTTGATGGTGTTCCTCCTTGTTCATTTGATTGATCTCCTTGGTTTTCTTGATCTTTTTCTTCTTGTTCATTATATGGCAATGCTGCAACACCTGTAATTGTTTTGTCTATGTTTCCATCCCAAGATTCTTCCTCTTTGAACACAACATCTCTACTTACAATGAATTTCTTGGGAATAGGATTAAACAACTTATATGCCTTAGATTGTTCATCATAACCAATAAAAATGCATTTTTCACTTTTATCATCCAACTTACTTCTTGTTTCCTTGGGCACATGTGAAAATGCAATACAACCAAATATTCTGAAATGAGAAACACTATGATGCTTACCACTCCATGCTTCTTGTGGAATCTTGTCCCTTACAATCTTCGTTGGACTTCTATTCAAAATATAAACTGTGCAAGCTACTGCTTCAGCCCAATACTCATTAGGTAGATTCTTTCCTTTCAACATGCTCCTTTCCATTTCCATTATTGTTCGATTCTTTCTTTCTGCAACACCATTTTGCTAAGGTGTGTAACTTGTAGTAAATTGCTTCTTTATTCCATGATACCTGCAATAATCCAAAAACTCATTTGACTTGAATTCACCTCCTCTATCTGATCTCAATAACTTGATGGGTAGGCCACTTTGTTTCTCAACCAATGCTTTGAATTCCTTGAACTTTCCAAATGCCTCAGATTTATATTTTAGAAAATAAACCCATGTTTTCCTACTAAAATCATCAATGAATGTTAGAAAATAAATGCTTCCCCCTAAAGATGGTGTTTGCATTGGACCACATATATCAGTATGCACAATTTCTAAAGGTGCCCATGCTCTATATGACATTCCCTTTGGAAAACTTGTTCTATGATGCTTAGCCAAAATACAACTTTCACATGAACTTAATGGTGCTTCAATAGGGGGTAAGCCTCTTACCATTTCTTTCCTTTTCAATAAACACAATCCTTTGAAGTTAAGATGACCATACCTCAAGTGCCATATCCATGCTTGATCTTGACTTGATGCCTTGAAACTTGCTTCAATATTCTCCATTAATTCATTTTTCATTTGAAGTGGGAACATTCTATTATTTGTCATTTCAACCTTTGCAATCACCTTATTACTAGGAGGAATATCAAATATAGTGCACACATTATTTTCAAAAACAACTCTATAACCCTTTTAAGAAAGTTGTCCCACACTTATGAGATTATGCTTCAAACTAGGTACAAAATAAACATCAGGAATAGACTTCTTACCAAGCTTTGTCGTCACATTAATTGCACCATTACCCATGACTACAACTATATTATCATTCCCCAATTTAATTTCTGATTTCACTGAAGTATCCAAACTTTCAAATAAGTCTTTATTTCCTGTCATATGGTTACTGCAACCACTATCTAGAAACCAAATGTTAATTGAACTTTCTTGAGCTACATGACAACTAATGAACAATGTCTCAGAATTACTCTCAGAAAAATTTACAGTTTGCTTTCCCATATCAGCTTGCTTCTTTCAACATTCATTTGCAATATGACCATACTTCTTGCAATAGTAACATTGAACATTCGATTTGTCATACCTTTGTGATGCTTGATTGTTATAGCGTCCCCTTGAATTGAAACTTTGATTTCTCCATCCTCCTGGATCTAGACGCTTCCTTTCTTCTCTTTGAAAATTGCTTCTTCCTTTTCCTCTGAATCCTAGATTTCCTCTTCCTCTGCCTCTGCCAAATGTCATTTGTGCTTTGAATGCACTCTCCAATGAGGTATTATTATTCTTGTTCAATCTCAACTCATAATTTTTCAAAGTACCAAACAACTCATCTATTGAATATGTTGACAAATCCTTAGTTTCCTCAATTGGCACAAAAATAGTATCAAATTTAGTAGGCATACTTCTTAAGATCTTTTCTACAACCTTTTGATCTATTATTTCATCACCATTCATTCTTATTTGATTAACCAAATTCATAACATGATTTTCAAATTGATCTACTAAATTAGAATCACTCATTTGCAAGTTTTCAAATTCTTTCCTGAGTCCTTGCAATCTGGCAAGTTTCACCTTACTTGTACCTTGATATGTTGTTTCCAGAATATCCCATGCTTGCTTAGCTGTAGTGGCTGGCTTAATCCTTCCAATGACTGAATCATCCAATCCTTGTCCAATTATCTGCAAAGCCCTTTTTTTTTTTTTTCCTGTTTTCACTCAACTTACTTTTTGCATTAGTGCTCAAAGTAGACTCATCCTGTGGTTCTATATAACCATTTTCAACTATTTCTGATAAATCTTCAAAATTAAATATTAATTTCATTCTGTATGAACAAGTATCATAATTTTTACCAGAAAATATTGGAATTTTAGTTTGCACACTACTTGATGCCATATTTTAAAATAGTATCTATAAACCCTAAATTTCTTCCTTTTTTTTAATAATCTGCTATCAATAAAAATATGATATATAATAAAATTGTAGCTTACTCAATTGACTGACTAATCGGCAACATTCTGCTCACCAAAAATAAACATGCAACTTCAACAATCCTCAAATCTTCTCTCCTCAAATCTGCTCTTTTTCCTGCTTCTTCACTTGGCTCTAATACCACTCTGATAGCGGGCAGAGGCAAAGAAATTAAGCACAAAAAAATAAAATATTTGTGCTGCTGCACAATAACAAAATTCTTCTTTACATTACTTTAGTAAAAAAATATTTACATGAGTTCTTTATATAGAGAACTTTAGATACATTAAGAAAATTCTAGAATATAGGCCGACATATTATTTTTATTATTTGACCTAACCCTAAACTTCTAGAATTTACCTAACCCTAGCCAACATAAAAGTATAAATAAAAATAAATAAATAAAACTTAACCTACAGTTGGTAGAAATTACCAGAATATTTTAACAGGATTCCTATTTCAAATTCTTAAAAGAATGACTTAGGTAATACACCATATGTCGAGTAAATATAGGATTAGCTATCACCACAATGTCTTTCTTTATTCTTGTTTTTTGACAGTCGAATTCTTATTTCCTAAGCTAATGTTGTAAACCGTAGAGTAATTAACCCACTTTTACATCGGCATGTTACCAAGACGTGGTGTAACTATTGTGAAATGAAAAGACTTAAATTTAAATGCTTTTACCGAGCTTGTTCAATAAGAACTAGTTCTTGTTTTAGTAGTTTTCTTGATAGAACTTAAAAGATCTCAGAAATTAGAAAGATAGGAACCAACACATATACTAATGAATTTTCTACGGAATTACGTAAGTCTTACGTATGAATGTATGGTGTTGATGTTTTCTCCCCTTAAACAAATTACTATTTTCCTTTACAAAGATAACATGGTAAGTGGTAGATTAATTTAATTACTCTCCTTGAGATATTTGTTTAGTTTTCAGAGAATAGAACTTACTCCTGATAAAATTGGATGCCTCATACTAGACAATGATAACTTAACCCTTTACTCCCTACACTATCTAGATTTCATACAGGATTCAACGGATATATCTTGCTAATTATATGAGAACATTGACCAATAACATAGAAGATGGTCTATTGTGTTATATAATTTGATTGATTTATGCATATCATTAATGTGATAGTAGCAAGTTTATTTTTAGAAGAGAACATTTTGGTTACAACTGCATAGGTATGTCTGTGTTTTGGTAGTGCCAGGATTACTTTCATAAAGCTTTATGAGAATGGCTTATGTTTTTCAATATACTTGTGTGATATTTGAGAGCTTGTTGGAGGTAGAATTGCCTCATTTTCAAATACCTAGGAGTGGTTCATGATAGTGTTGACATTACCATAATTTCATGAATTATTCAAGATAATGTATAATACACATATGCCTAGTTGTTATTTCTTAGTAACTCATGATCTTTATTTAAAGCATGAAGTTGTAAATATCTTAAAGATCAACTTGCATGTTAATAGTAGATGCATGAAGGAAAGTGATGCGAGACTATATTTACACTAATTGTTAAAAGGTCCTTATGCTCGCTCTAAAAGAATATAAAAGTATAGACTTTATAACACATCACTGGAATGATAATTAAGGAATCACATTGTTTTGTTGAGATTGCTCATTTAAGTTGTTATCTACTAGCACTTGCACCCCAATGAGGTGCAATGGTTACACCGATAGCACAATATACTTTGGCAATATATTGAAGGGTAGGGGGGAAATCACAAGAAAGTGTAAATAGCTTTTCGTAAGACTTACAATTTGTAGGAAAAGTCAATTGGTGATGACATGCGAGAAGATTTGAATATGAACAAACGAAAGTTAATTTTACTCGGTATGCAATGCAAAGATGGTTTTATAACATAATATATTTTGTACAATGAAAGAAGGTTTGTAACTTAGAAGGTTGATTGGACCAATTTTAGATGTTGTTGGTTAACGATATACCATGTGGTCGAATGTAACATAAACAGAAAGTGTATGTTGCGGGGAAATATTTTTATAATACAAAAACTAATTTATGACACATTGAAATCGCAAACTCAAGAGATTGGTTATGTATAATACAATTGTTTGTGGTTGATGATGAGGTTATATGGTATATGCCATTTGTCTTCAAGCCCTATAAAACAAAAGCAATGGAATGGTTAGATGTGATTTTTTTTTTACTTGTATAATCGTTTCTACGTATTCAATTATTTTTGCCAATGTATGAACAAAATTACCATAAGAAATTGAATATGTTGAAGTCATTGATGACATCAATGCTTTTGATTGATATGTATGCTTTATGCTTGATTTTTTCATGGGTTGCAACAGATATCTACAAAAGAGAAATTTGTAAAAGTGGAATTGATGATTTGAAAATAACTGGAAGAGATGTGAGGGAGAAAGGGATAAGAGTTGTGGACCTTCACTTCTTAGAGACAGTTGTTGTAAACAGACTTCCTCTTCTTTCCTCATAATCGTGGATGGTTTGTTCCGCATTTTGGAGTATCTCTCAAAGGAGAACATTGGTTGAATGCGAAGGTTGTTCAACTATTTCACTTTGGATATAGCTGTAAATGTTAGTCCTTTCCTTTCTGTTTTCCCAATGTCGATCATTGCTTTTTATAGTGTCAGGCCTTGGGATTTGTGTATGGTTATAGCCCATGCCATTATGAGTGGAATTTTCCTTCGGCTACCCATCGATACAAGGATTATTGGTACACTTTTGGGGTCATCTTCATTCCATGGTGGCCTGCTATAATTATCGATCCTTGCAACAACATACATTGGAACATCTGGTGGTTTGGAACTAGGGCTGTAAACAATATCAACAACTTCACCTAGAGCTCCATTCACAAGTCTTGCTTGTGTCCATATGTTGGTTGTGAGCATGATGTGTTGCCCTCTACAAAGCAATACTTGTTTTTCAAGTTGTTCATCAGTAGTTGCATTGTCTGCTCCAGTCCTAGTGCTTGTTGTGGTACTTATTGCAATTGGACGGTTCAACAATTTTAGCATTCTTCTCTTATGTAGTCTAACTAAATCATTAGTAGCAAACAAGTGCATTGAATTGTCGAATTTTTCTTTTTCACTAGAGGTGAGCTACTTGTCTATGCGTGTCATTAGAAGCTGCCAATCCTCTTCTATTGCTGTTGCATTTCGTATGTTTTGCAACATTTGACAAAAATGTCTTTGTGATGGAGTCTCTCCTTGTTGATAGAATACTGTTTCTAAGGTGAAAACAGTCGTAAACTGGTCCCACAATGTTTTTGCATTTGAGTGTTATGTGTAAATAGGTTTGTCCATCACAGGTGGTAGCTGCACAAGGTCACCGATTAGTATTATCGACACCCCACCGAAGTATAAATGTTGTTGGTGCGGGAAGGCCTCACGTAGCCTTGCATCTATTTTCAATAGTAATTTTGGCCCTACAATGGGTGCATTTCTTTGATAGGAATACGAAGCGTTGAATGTATATTTGATGCATGTATATTAAATGCAGCAACCCCTGTAGGCGCTAATGTGAGCAGTTGGCTTCTTTGTTGCAGAGTATTACTCTCAAGTGCTTTTCTTATGTGAGAAATCAAGTAGGATTTCCCTGTACCTATTGTTCCTTGAACGATCATGTGCAATGGTTTCTCTGAGTGATGTTTGTTGTGGTCGATAATATGGTTGAGTGCTAGTTATTGTTTTGGTGATAATGTATAGTTTGGGACATCATACTTCCTTGGAACATGCTCTCCCTGGCTACATGTTTTTTTCATGTTTATGAACTGTGTGGTGGTTTCATGAAGATCTCGGGGCACTGCAAGTTGATCCCATATGTTGTTGCTATCAAACTCATGCCTGCCAAGCATCTCAAGTTCATTTAGGATGATGTTGTTTGAGGGCCCCATTTGTGAAAATAATTCCCATTCATTCATTTCTATTATGTCCCTTGTGTCCATCTCAATTTCATTATCTACTTCTTCGTCCTCGGTGCTTCCTTCCAATTGGGAGGTGCGAGTGACATGCCATACATCATATTTTGATGCACTCATTTACTTCCAATTTGCAATTATTGTATCCTTAGTAATTCCTATGTCAATTTCTAAGCTACAAAAATGTTTGTACAATAGTAACTCGCTCCAACAAAATGTTTCAAATTGGTCTAAGTCTTCCTCTGGGATGTTGTAGAACTTTGGGAAAACATTGACATTCGCTTTTACCTTTCTTTCTTTCCACTTGCATCCCTTGTGACTTATAGAGTAGGAGAAAGATCATGCAGATTTGAGTAGGGTTATTGTTTCCAATTCTGGCAGCCGATTAATGTAGGAATGAAGGTAGGCAAGTTGCAAGTGTAGTTCATCTGTTCCTCTTGTTATTCGTTGGAACATTTTTCGTCCAACATTCAAAGATGTAAAAGGTTGATTACAAACAACAAGTGGCAATTTTTGAAGCATATGGCATGTTTCTTGTGCTCCTATATCACGCTCTGCCACAATCTCTGACATGAATTTTTGATATGCTGTGAGGCCCGTGTCATCTATTTTTTGGGCTGCGGATATTCTTGTTAACATATTAGTACAAGTCTTAGATGCTCTCTCTACTTTTGATGCATATTTGGCAATGTATTTCAGTACAAGTGCTCATGAGATGACTGGTTGGCAATCTATGTTGGCTCTCCATATTGAGATCATTTCTGGATTGTGTATGTTTAGCCTATCATCATTCCTTGCAGGTTCATATTGTTTTTTCCCATTGTTGTCACATGATAAGGTAGATATAATTTGTTCTTTCCATGGAGCTTTGTATCGACACTCTAGTTTTTTCCCCTTCTTACGTAAGCATGTTCCCTCTCTACATTTTGTGTGTCTTTGGACACAGTTGATTATCTCTTCATAATCATGAGAGGGGTTTGTAGCAAATATCCTAGCTATGTCTAGCAAGCATGGATCGTCTAGCGGAGATCGATAAAATGTATTGTGTTTGGATGTTGCATCGTGAGGATTCCAAGCACTAACATACTTGTCGAAGAATGTTCTTGCCTGCTCAACTTCTGCACTATTCTCCCAATCAAGTTTATTTGTCTAGTGCATTTTTGAGCCAAAGGAATCCATGTACATGTGTAGTGCCCCGATGTTGCCATTCATATCTATACCAGTAGTCTTTTGCACCGCGAAGTTTCTCAATGACTTCCTCACGGAACACTGTGAATCGTTGATGCAAGTATAATGATGTGGTGTGGGGGTTATTGATTACATTATCTAAACTTTGTTTATTTTTTTGCATTTCCACTGCTATGTCATTTGAGAGCAAACATTATAGATCTGACCACTTTGTGTCTACTGCATTTAATGTGAAGAATAGAGTGGGAGACCCTATTTGGTTGATCATATTCAATTGTTTAGCATGACACTTGTTCCAATATGGTCTTGTGCCCCGCATCGAAGATCCAAAGTGCATGAGCTCTGCAGCTAACTGTGTGTCGGGGAGATTTTTCAAGTGTGCACGGAGGTTTTCAATAGTGGTTGGTATGTTTTCTTCTGCATTTTTTTTAATGAAAACTGCTGCAAGGCCTTGGCTATGATGTCGCATCATAAGATTAAACATGAAATACCAAAACCTTGGATGCCTTCCAAACCTTTGGTCATGAAACCTCATCAAGTGGAGCGCATACTCATGCATGTGCACTTCCCTAATTCGTGGTTGCATTTGTAGTGCAACTCCATTTGGAAAGAGTATAGGAAATGCCATATCGAGCAACCCCTCAGTATTGTATTCATTTATTGGGGATGAATTTATTTTAGGCCAACTGATAATATTGTTGGTGGTGTCCTCAAGGTCCAGTGTTTTTTTAATAATTTCTAATTCACGACATCTGTTTGGCAATCTAGCCATAAATGATTATGTGTTTATTGTGCTATTTTCAATATCATCTCCATCATAGTTGATTTCATTATTTGGAACCACTATGTCTTCGCTAGTTTCAATGGTGTGGAGCATTTTTGATATGTTTGTTCTTGCTTCAGGAATTTGTGCTAAATTGTCAAAACTTATTGCAACATCATTATAGTATGGGTCATATTTGACTTTGTATTGTAATGCATCTCTGATATGACTTTGACTTACATAGCAATCGTAATAATGCCCTTCTGTATGCAGCCTCTGAACTATGAGTACATCCAAGTCTTGTATTCTTCACGGGAGAACTTTTCCAATGTTCTTTATATCCTGTGGGAAGCAAATCGTGTGACCACTAGATATTTATACTGGCCTCCAAAAGTGTGAGTTACTTGTAGTACTGGGTTAACTCTGGCAATGAGAATTTCCTCCACTTGGGTTAATCTTTTCAACACAACAGGTTGTTCTCCTGGGTCTATGTTGTTGAGTTCAGAGAACCGAGGTATGCCTCTCTCGGTGAAACATCTTTTACAAGTAGCACTTGTATCTGATGAATGCAGAAGCATGCCTGGGTAACATTCCTTGCATACAGTGCATGTTTTCTGGGTGGAAAGTGCATCTATTCTTTGTCAGAATATTTTCATTACTGTCATGAAGTCAGCATTGTTGTTGAATGATGTTCCATGCTCTGTGTATTATTGTGTTTGCATATGTTGATATTGCCATGTTTGTTTTTGTAAATATCTAATGCACTTTTCTGCATTTATCTCCTCTTTATGATGAACATAATCATCTTGATTTCTCTTACAATGTTGTATCCTTTGGGCTTCTATATGCTGAGGCCTGGTTTGACTTTGTTGCAATCTATTTTTTCGCCTTCGAGTAGCTATCTCTTCTCCATGGCGAACATAGTAAGCCCAATTTCTTTCTCGGGTTTGTTGTTTTCTGATCTCTAATACATGCGAGTCAACTTCATTGTTTCCTATGGAAGAATCTGCCATCTGTGGGTCTGGAAATGTTAAGGTAAATTAATAATAACTACATAGTAAAGGTACTAAAACAAGCGGACATAACATCAATGTGACACCAATGAAGCTAGCAATGTTTGAAGAAGTGCATTCTACATATCTATCACACAAAGAGACATATACATACTATTACAAATGTACTTGTCACAAATGTAGTATAAGCAAAGCATGGCACAATTAATATAAAACAACAACTGTGTATCTTTTCATAAGCCCCCTAAGAGCCTCAACCATATATTGAAGCTAAAGCGGATGCTAGTGTGGTCACTACATAGGCGATAAATGAACACCAATGAAACCAAAAAATAAACATCAAGAAGGTACATGGAAAATAAACACTAACATGAACTACTTTCTTTGTGTGCTTTAAAAAAACCCAAGTTCATGCATGTATTCATATTTGACTATGATATAAAATATTGACTTCTACTAATATGACAATTTCAATGATAATCAAATTTAGTTAAAAAACTTAAATACAAAGCTATTTTAATTATAGGTATAGATGTATTTCACTCCAATTTAATTTGTTTTGTTCTACTTTAAAACTTGCTAAGAATAATTCTGATTTATTTAATTATTTACTCAAACATTATTTTCATGATAACAATTAAATTATATCTAATATAGCTTATTTTGTTTTCAAATATTATGACAACTATTTGTAAAATCAAAATTAATAGAAAAGCTTAAATACAACAATATTAAAAATGTTTATAAACAATTATCATCACAATTAAAATAAATCCATTAAGTCAAATTTTCTTCTTCTTTTTTTCCTAAAAAGAAATGGGAGGTGTGCCAAGTAGGTTATACTTTTTACCTTGTTTTAATTACTCTTTTCTTTTAATAATGAAACTCAACTCCATTCAATTGAAACAAATTTTCTTTTACACGATAGTGTTAAAACTATTATTAATTTAAATTATGCTACCGTTTATTTTTTTATGAACAGGTTATTAATTAAATTTTATTTTAATGATATAAAGATATTGTTTTAACTATTACAGTAATAAATTCTTGCTAATAACACTGATTTTATTTACATGAATATTATTTACCTACTAATATTTGTCCTTATCGTGGTAATACTATTCCAGCAGCAATCATTAAATTGGTTGATAAAGTTCTTCCTGAGAGTTAATATCCTTTCTGACACTCGCTAGTTGAGTTAGCGATGGTTTACTTCATGGACTCAGCGCATTTAAACACAGCTGGTACATAGGTAGAAGGATAAAAATTAAATTTTGTAGGCACCAACTTACAGCTATAGCCTAACATATCCTTCCACAAGTTAGTTTATTAAAGGTTGCTTGCATTGACAGCGAATTACTTATTCTAAGTTCATAAGAAATAGTTGCACCAGGGATATACATCTTTATGACCACCTATCAGTCTTAATAGCATGTTAAATTGCAAATTTATTTACTTCGGGTTTCCTATCCATTTTAATTTAGACCTGCCGCCTATATATATATATATATTTTAAATAGTCATTTAAGCATTAATGTGGCTGAATTAGACTTAGGACGACAAAAAAAGAGAGCAAAACACAATAAAGAAGACAGCAGTAACAAATTTTCACATCCAAAACAAAAATGCCTAAACCCTAAATGCATTATCTCACTTTACTCTTCACATTCTCTCTTAACTTGCAGCTCCCCATTTCCTCTACTCCAAGCCATTTTTCTTTTGAATGCGGGTCCAAGCTTGGTTACGGTGACAGAGGTTAGATAACCAATCTGAGGCCAAAGTAGTTTCTAAGGCATGCTCTCTGGCGAGATATCCTCACCGGTGAGATATCCTTACCGTCCACCATTTAATGCCAAGATATGAATGACTGCCATACGACAACTCAATATTTACTCCTGCAGAGTGCTCTGAGGAAAGCGACTTAGCACTGGGATCAGTGTGACAAGACCATTTTTATTGCATAGAATTGACATGTGAGGGTGAAATCCCAATCTGCTACCAGTGAAAATATTGCACTCACAACTACACCTCTAATTTCCATATTGTCTGTGTAAATGTCAAAAAGATTAATAGTTGCCTACCCACATAGACATTGATTGGTTTGTTCACTTGCTTCCATCGCCAATTTCTAGATTTTTTATGAGAACAAGCATCTATGTTCATGTTGTCGATAGTGTCCAGCAAGTCAAAGAGAAATGAATAGAACCAAAGCGCTTCCACAAACTGCTGGACGAATGAGGATGAAGAGGGGCACGTTTCTCCATCAAGCACAACCATGACCTTAGGGGAAATCTCTTTCAAGAATGCAGCGAACAAGTCCTACGAAGGAAAGGAGGAGAAGAGATGGTGCATGCCCACCGAAATGTTTATAGCCATGGCCTCTCCTTCACGGAGGCACAACATGGGGAGAGTCAAGCTTTTGTTCTAAACCAAACTGCATTAGAAGAGAGCGAAAAGAACAAAGAATGCAATCTCTCAAAAATAGAACAAACAAAACTAGAAAATCCTCAAGAAAGCCCCAAACCAAATAGAAAGTCCTCAAAAAAAAACCCAGAAATCGTGCTCTTAAAGAAAAACCCAAACCTTAAGATACCGAATGACTCAGACTCAAACCCTTGTAACACCAATTGATGGGGCTTAAAAGAAGAACTCATGGAAAACTAGAAACAAAAGATATACCTCTAAAAAAAGCCTCTATGAAATCTGAATTGAAGAATCGAGCGCAATGGAAGATCGTATGAGAAATGGGAGGAGGAAGGACTCTACTGATAGTCCTTCAGACCCATCACACCACTTGTACATGCCATCCGTGGACAGGGGTGCCATGCCCTTTGACCATCCCTATCATACCTACACCGTTCCTATTACCATGCACAGTACAGGGGGCCTCACTCCCATTGTCTACCACCTAAAACCATTGCCGAAAAACTTTAGAAATCCTTCAGGCGTCAAACATTAGACGAATCCAGTGGGATTCCCCACCTAGAATAGTCTATCGGCTAAATATGTGTGTCAAAATCTCACCATCATTAGAGAAATGGTCAATACATAAACTCTAATCTTCTGTAGGAGTATCTTGGGAAAATATATGCCTCTTATGAGTTAATTATATGGAGAAGAGTCATGAACTATGTGTATGATCGTTTAATTTTTTAAAGAGTAAATTGCATAGAGAGAATTTGGGAAATACATGAATATTTTAGTAACCTGTATTATCTAACATGTTTGTACCCTAAAGATTCCACTTCTAGATACATGTAATGTAAATAAGTAGAGTGACCTTCTTAGTCAAAATGTGTAATGAAGTTGTAAATGGTCATGCCAGTGTAATAGTATGATCATTGCCTATGAGGCACCTTATAACCATTGTGAACTTGTAGCTAGTAAGGCTCTACCAATGAGGCATTTCATTAAGCCAGTGAGGCTCTTTTTACGAGTGGGTTTTCATCCCTACGAGGGTTTTCCACTCATGAAAATATTTTTGTTATGGTATTCTTTGTGGATGCATCTGTGTCCCTGTTACTTAATTTGTTTTACGTTCTTTGAATTTACATGTCTTGCTGAGATGATGATGATTCATGTGTAAGCCTTTAAGGCTAGATTTGGTAAAGGCACAACCTTGTATAGACATACATAGTAACTCATTAATGTATGAAGTTCTTTTGAAATAATAATGAAGTAATTTTATATGTACTGAGTATCTTTAATGAACTTTCCTTTGAGCACGCTTGGAAATAAATGTTATGTATGATGTGCATTGATCATGGAAATTCTTTTATTTTGGATTATGGATGTTTTTTGAGTGTTACACTAGACTATCAATGTTTGTAGCCAAGCCCCAATAAAATTGACCATTTCATTTGTCAACTTAGAGCCAATTCAAACAAATATTATTTGCAACAAAAATTCAACAATGATTCAATGAACCTTATTTTTCTCCATTGATTACAAGCATTCAACAAGTACAATCTAAAAAATATATAATTTTTAAATTTAAATTTGTTTCCAATGATCAATTTCTCTAATTCAAATATCTAGCTCTCTATCCCTTTTCTTCAACCTACATTCCTCTCAATTTTCTTCCAATCTACATATATCAATTTTCTTTGATTTTTTATTTTTTTTGTCTTTTATGTGACCCTTATTATTCTTCTTTATCTACAACCACAATTTCTCTTCTTCTCAAGACACCACTTATTGTATTCTTCTTTCATTTATCCCTCAATCATATGTTACAAACTACATTTTTATTTCAAAACAATTTATTTATTTTAATTCCTATTTCCATGTCACATATACTTGTGTGTGGTGCACCTGCTCCAACACCAATCTACTAGTATTCCTTTAGCCATTCCTGACATCTTCTCAATATTGATTTATTTTAAATTTTTCTTGGCCTTTTATACTAAACACACCTTCTATAATTTTTCTTTTGGTTTTTAAATTTTGACTCTTTATCTTCCTAGTAGACCCAACCCCTCCCTTTCTTTTTCTAAACATTAAATATTACTTTTTAGAACCCAAGTGTTGGAATAGTTTTGATTAAAAATGTTAACTATAGCCAAGTGACTATTTCCCCATGTGTTATGTTTAACATTTTTGTTTAAATTGTATATTCACTTATTCTATGTATTGCAATGATCTCAACTGGCATTGATTTTCATTATCTTCTAAAACTCACAAAACTCCAAGTTGCATGTAGAATTAATTCCTAAACATTCAAAATTTATTTACTATTCATTTGTAAAATGAATGAACTTACAAGATAAAAACGAGACACTTTTTCAAATGAAATTGACAAGAATGTTGTAAAATCTACCACCAAAACTCAAAAACAAAATTCAAATGCCAAGCCAAAACTAAAAAATCACATTGAAATAAATTTATTGATGTGAATTGTCAAGCTCTTGGGATGCTCTTTCATTAGACACACTGAGTAGAAAGTTTAAGAACATAGGTTCACAAAATTGGAGTTGAATGGTAGAACCATTCTTTCAAATTACAAGCAATATGTACCGAACTGCATCGTTGTTATAGATGCACATGAAAGTATTTCTTCCTTCTCTTCTAGCAAATTGCCAAAATATTTTCCATTTTCTTCCAACAACTCTACATGCTCTTCTTTCTTCCTCTTGTGGACTCATTTCCACCATGAACCATCCTCCTCTACCAAAGGCTTCCTCTTCTCTTCTTTTCCTTCACGGGATCCAACGTACCATTATCTAGCCTCCTCCACCAAACAATCTTTGTACTTTTATCCTCTTTCATGGGTTTTAATCCACCACAAACTGACCACCTCCACCAAGTTTTACCTACAAAATCCACAACAACTTCCACATTAAAATATGTAGTATTCAAACACTAATCTGCGACTACATCAAAATCTACCACTTCCTTAGATAAATCTAAATTTACTAGGTATGTGTAGGATCATGATGGGCCAAAAAGTAGCAATATGATGGGTATGTGTAAGGTACGTGGTTGACAACTTTTTTTTACTTTAAATTGATGAAACGAAAAGGGTTTTTAAAGAATATTTTCAACTTTTCACCAATATAAATTATGCTTTATTTTAAATTTAATAACTAGTTATTATTCATTTTCTATTTGAATTATGACTAAAGTCCTGATTGATAGGTTGATTGAAAAACATATATAGCTTTCAAATGTTATCACATTTTTTGAATCTGAAACATGTATCACATTCTATGCTTTGCATAATATAGGATTAAAAAAATGGATTTCATAAAGTTTTGACCAAGTTAAGGTGGTCAGACATATGAGTTTTTATATTTTTTAAAAGTTGTGATAAAAAAATCATAATTAATTATTTACTTGAAAAATAATTACAAAAAAATTTGCATCACCTCAAGACGTGAGTCCTCTAGTTATATCTAAAATCTTATAAAAAAATATTATCATTTTATTGTGGTTAGGGTGATCAGACAAACACCTAGTTCTTATTTTTTCCCTAAAATTTAAGTACTACTACATTGAAATTTCAAATTTTCACCAAATAGATTTTTTAAAAAAAAAAACCTAGTAGTTTAGAAACTACATTCAATTTTCTATAGATTCTATTCTTACATATTTTTGAAATAATATAGATAACTTATTCAAATCTTTATGTCAAGTTCTCTAACTCTGATTTTTTTTTAATTTTTCGCCACTTAAGGGCCTATTTTTCCATCATGATCCTACACATACCCTAATACTCCATGTAAATTAAACATTTCTATCTACATACTTTTTTCTTTCTCTACATCCTCTTCTACTCTCACCAAAGAAGGGAGATAATCATCACAACTAAATTCAAAATTAAAATTTACCTCTTTTTTGTTGTTGTCCCAACATCCTTTTCTTCACCCTTTGATGCAACATTCATCTTCTCACCTCCAATGGTAAGTTTTAGAATCCCCTCTTCAAATTCATCTATCAACTCCCCTTCCAACAATTTATTTATCTTTTTCATCTCTTCTTTCAATAAGAGATTATCCTCATCTTCGCTAATCTCCTTGTCAAATTTAGGACTCTCAAAGTCCATAATTTCAGAGCTTCTAAATCTAATGTATTTTCTTCATTTTTTGTAAACAAAATAGTATTGGAAACAATAGAGGTTCCAATATTACCCTTCTCTTCCACTATATCCTTGTCTGTTATCATGTGCATGCCTTCAAAAGGACATGTATTTTTTGCAACATCATTGTTTATTTATTTATTTCCTTATTTAACCAACATACCATCTTGAATTTCCATCCCCTATATTACCATGTTCTTCACCTTTTCACTATCCTTCTAAACTATAGATTTTAGGGGTATGGAATGCTATGTCCCTTTTGCTCAACTAGGGTCTTTCACCTAATGAAAACAAATAGATCCCACACCCAAAATCTAGGTGGTTCACTCAAATTAAGATATGTATGATGTTATTGAGACTAAATGAAATGATCTAAGTGCAACTAAGTTATGAAATTGACTGATTATTAATGCAAAACTAATGAAACATGTAATGTTTGAAAACACATTATGTAATGCAAAAATGAACTAGAAATGAATACAAACTATAACAGAAATGGATGAAACTAAATGTATGCACCTGAGATATGGATGGAGACTGGAAATGGCTTCTGGAATGTTGATAATCCTAATTTTTAGGCCTAGTGGGACTCATTCACCATTCTGAGCATATCAATCCTAGTTCTGTAAAACTGTCCGAGAACCCATTAATGGGTGTCTCAAAATGCAGAAAACCAAAACCTATCTTGTAAGTGGGACTCATTCACCACCCATGGTGAATGAGTCAATTTTTTAATTTCTGAATATTCAAAGGTGGAATCAGGAGCTTTGGGTCTGTACTTTTTGCTTCTTCAAGTGTTTGGTTCTGAAATTGTTAGATTCAAGCCTAAAAGTGACTTTTTGTGGGTATTTTGACTTGTCCAATGAAGAGATGACTTGAACAAATTTTGATGCAGGAGCATCCAGTGGTGTAAAGGGCAATCTTGCATCACCCAAAAATAGTTAAATTTCAAGTTTATCATTTTTCAGATGTTTTTACATTTTTGGATACCCTTTTCGTCATAATGAAATTCCCAATTTATGGTTTTTATTTTCTATTCTTGGGTTGAAAGATATTGCAGTTTTAGTTTCCCAGATTTGCACCTGAAAATCTTCCAAGTTGGATTTGAGGCACTTAGAGCTTCCGGAATGGCCCCGAAACTTTCCAAAATTGGTGTAGCAAATTTTGAGCGCATTCTTGACTTCGAGACCTTTCCAACAGTTCAAACGGTTAGTGAATCGGAGTCCCAGATCAAAAGTTATGGCCCCGAGAAGTTGGCACACTTTCTAGAAGATACCATTGCAAATGCTCTTTTGAAATTTGAACTTCATGTTGTAAATTTTCGGCGCCAAACCGCCTAAACTCAATTTGAATGTTTTTTTGGCTCCAAACTAATGAGGAGCTCTATTTATGGGCAGGTTTTTTAATTTTTGAGTAACTTTTTGGGGACAAGCTCGCATATTGCGAAAGGGGTGATTCTGTAGCTTTCTATAACTTGCATGTGTTGTAAAACTTGGGGATTTGAGATCCTCTGCATGTAAGAAGTTCCATTTTTTGAATAATAAAATTATTCTCTTATTTGCGGGTTATTTTATGTGTCTCGAGTTGCACCCTCATCAAGTGGTATCTTGCGCCCTCATCAAATTTTCAATCCAATCTTCAAGGATTTCTAAGCCTCCAAAATGTCTAAACCTACAAACACACAAGACAAGAAAGAGAAATGTTGGATGTTAGGGCATAGGGGTTTGCCTTGGTCAAACCCCTTTTGGGTAATGAAACCAAAATAGATAAAGAATGTAATGAAACATACAATAATGGAGTTGATTACCTTGCCATGATGATTGGTCTTGAACTTTTGCAACAAACATGGAGAATATTCCCTTGAAGGTCTAAAAATTGCTATCTTAATGACTTGGAATGATGAAACCCTAGCTCACTTGACTTGATATGGAAGAATGATGGATGAATAATGAAAAATGGTTGAATGGGATTGATGGGGGATAAAGTGGATGGAAAAACACTTATTTATACACACTTATGCCCTAATAAACTAATAATACAACATCACAGGCCGACATAAGGTAAATTTGAATGAAAACCCGAAAGGAAATTTGAAATATTTTGAATTTGGAGCCAAGAGGGACTCATTCGCCACCCATGGAAAATGGGTCCCACCTTGGACTTGTAAGTGGGTGTTAGGAATTATCTTGTATTTACTATTGTTTGTTAGACTTACATTCAAAAATACACTTAATTAAGCCTTATGAGTGCATAAAGGGGTCATATAAAGCATAAGAGAGGTGTGAATAGTGAAATCAAGCCTAGAAAAGTGTGAAATCTTGTTACAAGACTTTACAACACTTTAGAATAGAACTTGGTAAGTGATGAAAAGGTGATTTTTAGGTGAATTGTAATGAAAAGAGCCTAGAAAAGTGTAGAAAAATGTTACAACACTTCACAACACCTTCACAAGATGTCTTAATTTGAATGTTTAGGACCTAATGCGAATGCATAAGTTACATTGCAACATTAAATCAAAGCAAAATAAGTCAAGCATCATGAGAGAAAGACATAAAATAGCATGAAGATGATGGTGATCCATTTTTCTATGGTACATTTAGCCCCCACTTTAGTGAGAGGATGAACTTGCTTCAAACTCACACTAAAATAGAAATTCAAGATAGATCCAAGTGCATAGAGGAAGATGACAAAGAATGAAAAAGATCAAAGGAGGTTTTGCAAGCCCCTAGGATCCAAGATCCTAAGTCAAACTATCAAGATACATAATCATACAATGGAAAGAACGAGGAAGAAGAGAAATATGAAAATGAAAATGTGGATCAAGCTTCAATCGTTTGTCCAGCTAGTTGTGGATTAGATCTATACTTGTTTGTTTCAGAAAGAAAAATGCATACTCACTCTGGGGTGACAAAACTCTTGGTTGTCTGCCAAGTGAGAAATCCCAAAAGTATACTCACTCTAGGGCCACAGAACTTCTGGTTGTCCATGGGGTGAGAAATCCCAAAAGGTGGGATACATACGATCGATATGTGCTCACAAACACACAAGTGGCTTTGGGGAAAAGTTAGGCCTCAGAATGGGATTTCGCGCTAAAACCATACCAAAATTATACCTCATGATAACTTTAATAAGGTACCACAATGAAAAATGATTTTCGAGCTCTATGAGGTAAGCAAAACTTTGTATTCTTGACACTCATAGACATTGTTTTTGAAAAGGAAAAAACAAGTTTTACAGGGACCTGAAACCACAAAGTTTAAACATACAAAGATAGAGCAAAAAAAGTCCAAGTAAATAGACAGCTGTCCCAAAAAGAAACGACAGCAACAAAGAGACAACAGGGTCCAAAAAAGGACCACCAGAAAACTAGAGAAGACCACAATAGCACTACTCCATGATGTTCAATAGCCCCTCGGCTTCCTTTTCAACTTCACTCATATCCTGTATTCCCTACTTAACACTCATAGACATTGTTAATGCAAGATGGTACAAGGATTTTTCAAAGGGATTTTTCTTAGTTCGTGCAAGGTCTCATCTTAGGGAACATCATGCCAAATATCTCCAAGAGAGGATAAGTGAAAAATAAGTATCACACTCTTGGAGGGAATCAAGCCCAATGACTCCACCAAGAAAAGGATGCATCATAAGAACAAAGAAATATCACAATGAAATGTGAGTGGTGATGTATTCTCCCACTTTAAAGTGGCTGAAAACACTAGTACTATGAGCAATTTCTTTAAAGTAGAAGAAGAGGAACATGAGAGTTTATTTGGAAAGCCGTATGCGAAGTCATATGTTTCCAATAAGCTACATCATAAAAGAGGTAGTATGTCACATGTGAGACAACTTAAGGCATGCCGTCCACATCCCAAGCTTTCTCTTATGTTCATGAAAGGTTAATGGCTAACCAAAAGAGGCAAGGACAAGTGGCATACAAGGACAAGGCTACTAAACCCATTGCCCCCACTGAGTGCAGGACAAAGGTGAGCCAAAAGGATTGATAAAATGTAGGAGAGAGTGAAAATTGGTATCAATTAGAGGAATGAGGTGCCCCCACATAGGGAAGCATACCAAACTCCTGAAAATGTTGGATTTTACAACTCAAAGCTTTACATTCATTAGTGGAATGACTATGAACTCTATGATAGGCGCAAAATGAAGTCTTGTAATAGAATTTATTATGAGTTATAGGAGGGAGGGTGATCAAGTGATCTTGAAGGAGGCTCAACAAGATACCCTCTTGATCAATGGTAGAAGATGGTCTTGTGGCTTGCATTAAAGATACATCTTGCTTAGTAGTAGATGTCATACTTACACAAGTTACTCTATATTGTGAGATTTTATTCCACTCTTATAGGAGGAGGGAAAATATAGTGGATGCAAATAATTGGTATCTTGTGAGATGATGTTGATATTAAGTGAAGAGTTCATTTTTTGTGTCATATTGTGTAAAGGATGATGTTCAAGACCACTAGTGTCAAGGAGTTCAGGATGGATGATTGTTAAGGATGATTTAGGAGTGTGTTGTGTGAAATTTTTTATGGTGAGTGAAGGCTTGGCTATTTCTATCAAAGGGAAATAACCAAGACCATGAGTTGTTTGTTGGGTGATAGGGTTGATAGGGTTGTGGATACCTTGTTCATTAGCACCACATCCTTTTCCACTATAGCTAAGTTGTTTCATTATCTCATATCCTTTTCCATAAAGCTTTTTCATTACCTTTTGATTAGTTGGTAGTTGTTGATAAGTGTTGTCAAAGGTGGAACTGTAGTGTATTTCGTTGTCTAAAGTAGTTGAGGCGGATGCTTTCGAAGGGTCATCTATTTTTTCATTTCCCCTATTTGAATCTTTGTGTATGATCTTGTACTCACCCATGAAGTCATGTTCAAAATCCAAGGAACCCCAATAATCTTCTAATAGCTTCATGTGATGTTCAATATGTTGTTGTTTGTTGTTTTGTTGAATAGGATCCATTTGTGTAGGTGATGCTGATGTGTTTAAGGAATTGGATTTTTTTTTTTCAAGTTGTAAGACACTATCAGGTTCAAGATCAATGTCAAGTGTGTGGAATGTGTTTTTTGTAGATGTATTTCATTTTGCGATGAAGAGTGGAAGGCACACCTTTCATTGTATGAATCCACAGTTAGCCTAAGATAAGATTACATGAAATTTCATAAGGAATAACATGGATTGGTGTATTTAAGGTGGCCACTCCAATAGTAAGAGGCATAATGATCACCCCTAGTGGTTTCTTTTCAACATTGTCAAATCCCTTAATAGATAGATAATCAGGTCGAATGGTTGATTGATCAATGCCAAGCCTATCCAAAAGGGTCACACTACACACATTGAGGGAAAAAATAGTATCTACAAGAGTTCTATTTATCCCTTTTCTTTTGTATTGCACTATTACCATGAAAGCTTCATTTTGTTTGTGCACATCCAAAGAGGGGAGTTCACTTTGGTGGAAAAAAATGTCAGTGTGTAGTCCTTGAATCATGGATGCTATATCAGTTGGTGGCACATTAGAAGGGATAGGAACTTGTTGTAAGGCTATTTGGATCATGTTGTGATAGTGAGGGGAGGCTTGAATAAGGTCCCGCAATGATATATTAGTAGGAGTATTCTTTAGTTGTTTGGAAAGATCATACTCCTTATCACCTGGAAAGAAAGGGTTAGGTGGGATAGGATTAGGAAATGGTAATCGTGTCAAGGTTGGTTGTGGTGGTTGTGGATTGTTTCAAGTGTTATACATATGAGCAATGGTATTATGACTTAGTTGTTGTGAAAAATTATTCTAAGGAGGGTAAAGGATAAGTTCGGGTTTATTTTGAGGGTGTTGTTTGTGTGAGGGTTGTTAGGATGTCCCATGGGGTATTTGTGAGGTCCATTGATTGAGGAGGATCTAATGGACACTTGCGCATTCATAACTTCTGCGGTCTTCTTTTGATGTATCTCTAAGAAAGGGAAATTGAGAACCACCGTTTTATCTAAGGAGGACACATTATTATTGTTGCATTTTTCTAGCACCATTATATTCTCCCTAGAAGGAGAGTTTTAGGAGAACAAAAAGCCACATGTTCTTAACAAGGAAGGATTGGTTCTTCCAAAATAACTTCATCGCCAATAGGGGAATCATTAATGATGGGATTATTAAGAAGGGGATGGTTATGAGAAGGTGTTAGTTGAGTGTCCATTGTCTTTAAGTTCTCATTCTCTTGTTCCATATTATCTACCCTACAAAGAGAGCTTGCAATATGTTCATCCAAGGGTAAAGTAGCTTCATCACAAGTGGGGAGACATCAAGAGAAGGACCACTATGGTTTTCAAATAGATTTTCCCAAATGGGAGGAGCATTAGGGAAGGGAGGATCAAGGGTTTCATGATTCTTAATAGGGATATCTTCTAACAACAACCTATCCTCTTTACATTGAGGAGGGATATTAAGAGATATATAAGCTTTATGGTCATGTTTATGGAGACTAAGTAAGGTGATGTTTAAGAATGTTTCTATGATCTCATGTTCTTGTTGTCTAACATCTTCCAAAGGGGAATGAGGAGATGGACAATAAAGAATTTCAAATTTTTTTATCTTCCTTCACCAAGATACCTTCATCACAAATAGGAGAGGTATCGGGAAAAGAAAAAAGTATGTGTGTTATGATTGTCTACACTTCCATTTGCACCAATGGCTAATGTAATGGTTTGGTCAAAGCTATGACTAACATGTTCCTCATTGGTGTAATCAAAATCAAACTCATAAGAGGGGAAATTATGCTTATAAAATCCATGTTTAACCAAATCAAAGACACATCTTGTGAAAAGGAACATGCTAGGAAAAAGTAAATAAGGTGAAATGAAATGAGTTATATTTAATTTTCATATGTACAACAAAGTAAGTTACTGATTACAGTATGCAATAATCTCAAAAATGAAATGTTGGAGATGTAAATGTGAAATTAAACAATACATGAAATGAGCCAATTTAAGCTAGATCTAATGAAATGCATTTACAGAAACTCAACTAACTGATAGAGGTAGGTAATGGCACCAAACGGAAGCTAAAAAATAGGGTTTTCAGTCCTATAAAGGGATATTTCAGGGGTGAAAAGGGACTGATTCGCCCAAGGTGGCGAATGAGTCCCAATATGGACATTTTTTAGAAATTTTAGAAATTTTGAGTGATTTTTATGTTGTCTGAGTTCTATGATGAAGACCTAAGTTAAAAATGCAGAATGGGTATGTGCAGGATCATGATGGGCCAAAAAGTGGCGATATGATGGGTATTTGTAACAAAAATGGATGAAACTAAATTTGTGCACCTGAGATATGGATGGAGACTAGAAATGGCTTCTAGAATGTTGATAATCCTAATTTTTATGCCTGGTGGGACTCATTCTCTATTTTGGGTGAATCATTCCTAGTTCTGTAAAATTGTCTCGAAACCCATTTCAGACAAATGGATGTATAAAAATGTGCAGAAAACCAGACAATGGCCTGGAAGTGGGACTCATTCACCACCCATGGCGAATGAGTCCAGTTTTGAATATCTAAATATTCAAAGGTGGAATCAAGAGCTTTCGGTCTATACTTTCTGCTTCTTCAAGTGTCTAGTTTTGAAACTATCATATTCGAGCCTGAAAGTGGCTTTTTGTGGGTATTTTGACTTGTCCAGTGAAGAGATGGCTTGAACAACTTTGCAATATAATATTCAATGATTCTAAGCCTCCAAAATGTCTAAACCTACAAACACACAAGAAAAGAAGGAGAAATGTTGGATGTTAGGGCATAGGGGTTTGCCTTGGTCAAACCCCTTTTAGGTAATTAAACCAAAATAGAGAAATAATGTAATGAAACATGAAATAATGGAGTTTATTACCTTTCCATGATGATCGATCTTGAATTTTTGCAACAAAACATGGAGAATCTACCCTTGAAGGTCTAAAAATTGCCATCTTAATGACTTGAAATGATGAAACCCTAGCTTGCTTGACTTGATATGGAAGAATGATGGATGAATAATTAAGAATGGTTGAATGGGATTGATGGGAGATAATATGGATGGAAACGCATTTATTGATACACACTTATTCCCTAATAACCCAATGATACAACATCATAGGCCAAGATAAGGTAACTTTGAATAAAAACCTGAAAGGAAATTTGAAATATTTTGAATTTGGAGCCAAGAGAGATTCATTCGCCACCCATGGAAAATGGGTTCCACCTTGGAATTTTAGGTGGGTGTTGGGAATTATCTTGTATTTAATGTTGTTTATCAGGATTACATTCAAAAATACACTTAATTAAGCATTATGAGTGCATAAAGGGTTCATATAAAGAATAAGAGAGGTGTAAAGAATAGAAAAGCATGAAATATTGTTACAAGACTTTACAAAACTTTAGAATAGGACTTGATAAGTGATCAAAAGGTGAATTTTAGGTGAATTATAATGAAAAGAGTCTAGAAATGTGTTACAACACTTCACAACACCTTCACAAGACATCTTAATTTGAATGTTTAGGACCTAATGTGAATGAAAAAGTTACATTGCAACATTAAATCAAAGAAAAATAAGTCAAGAATCATGATAGAAAGACCAAAAATACCATGAAGATTTCAATGATCCATTTTTCTATGGTACACCTTCTAGATATGAAGATTTATTTCTTTCTTGCCTTATTTTCTTGTATGTTACCCACAAATAAATCAATATTAAATAAAATAAGGTGCTCAACATTTCCCCTCTTCTTTTCCTCTTTGTTTACATTTGTATGGGTTTCTCTCATGTATCCTCATTTTTCTTTACAATCTCTACCAAGGGGTCACAACACTTCTCTTCTTTATTTTTGCATTCACTATCTGTAATAACCCATTCTAATTATTAGTTAAATATTAAATTTGCAAATGAAATTATGAATATTAAATTTTAAAAAGACATAACTTAAGCAACTATTTTCAATCATAACAACACATGTCTAATTAAAATATGAACCATAATATATATTCATTTATGAATGTCAATTACAATATCCAAGTTGGCTTGGATCATTTTTCACATAGTCAATACAATATACAAATTTTACATCAAGGTTACATCATAATATTTTGATAACTTGAAAACATCCAAGGTTTCCTTTTGACGCTCGCCTCCACTGGTGGATGAGAACATGGCTAAAGTGCTTTACCACCCAACCATGTTCAATTTTACGCTTCCCCAAAATTATTCCTACTTGAAGAATACCTAACCCTACACCAAAAGTTTAGCAAGAGAACAATCTGCAAGGTGGAATCTAGTGTGTGCCCAAACATCAACATGCATCTCTATCTATGATTAGAAAAATGCAAGATCTATGCTAGGAATGGTAGAGAGTGTTATTAAAAATTCCATACATATATAATGGGTTAATTGCTTGCCCAAGCATTAAAATTAAGTTGTAACAACAAAAGATAGGTTTTGGATAAAGCAAAAACCTATACTCTTTGTACTCCATTTTAGCACCCGTTTGGGAAGGTAACTTTCAACGTCATAGTTTATTCCATAGCAACTATCTACCCTCTAGCAGCATCTACCCTGAAGTGCTCTAGTCTACTTAGGTGTTGTTCTATTAAACAAAGAGAATAATCTTTACACAAATATCGATGAAAAAGTAATTCAGTCTACTTATTTCCCCTAATTAAATAAATTCAAAAAATGATTTAAGAGGTTTTTTTAATGCATTATCCATTCAATTCATACACATGTCACATGATTACATTCAATGTAATTTAGTATTCTTCAAAAATGAATTAAGTAACAAAAGAAGATATATCACAAGTATGTCTATGTATGTAGACAAAGGTCTATGTGCATACACATATATGTGCCAACTAAGTTAATATATATTTGTGCATACATTCTAAAATAAAAACCATTATAATAGTTTCTTCCATTTCAGATAATGCTACATTTGATAATATCATTTGAAAATTATACAAGATGTAAAACTGACTTTTCAAAGAAAGAAGATTAGTTTTGTTTGAAACAATTACTACATACTAGTACACTATTTGTAATAAATCCATGCTATTTGTAGAAGTTTACAAGTTATTATGCCAATGTATTTCATTAACAGTTTCAAGTTAACCAGTACAACATGTAAACAACCAATGTTTCTATCATTCTAGATATTCAAATATTTTAAACAACACTAATATCTTTTGTGCAAAAAAAGAATCAAATGACATGCTTGTCGTTTAAAATCACGTACAAGTTGGAACATTTATATTGATGTTTTAGGTTAGGAGAGACTTGTGTTTTCTATTGGTGATTGTTATGATACAAGTTTAAGCTACTATTGTTTTCAAAATGACAAAGAGTCGAATGACTGTTTGATTTAATCACAAACATTATCATTATCCAAACCTCAAAGAATGGTCGATCATCATCTTACATTGTTCAACGGTCGGCTAGTAAGACTCATTCATAGTGATCGTTCTATGGAACAATCTCAGTATCATTCTAGGAATGATATGTGTATGCAATATGGTCTAGTGATAACAACATTTCAAGAATCATATGAAAGAAATGATAAAAAGATAAATGTTCTAATAAACAATTAAATGCTTATTCTAATAGCATTCTAATATCTGATCTTAAGGATCAAGCAAACATTTAGTAAAAATGAACAATATAAATTATTTTCCTTCATTCACTATGAATGAGGTGACATGTATAATGTACAATGATAGCCACCTTTCTTTTTATGAACGATATCTAAGGCCATCACACTCATTTGGAGCAATAAGCCCACTTGGCCATACCATCATAGAGAACATCATAAATGAAAATGATAATAGCAGAGAGTCGTTGCTACCCTTAAGAGTATGGTGACAAATAAAAGAATCATACAATTTTAAATACCCTGACCCTTGGTTTCTGTTGAATAGCCATGAAAATCGCTATGCAATTCACATGCAAATAATAAAATAGTAGGGAGAGCTATTACACAACACACAATATATTACATGATCAACTATTCAACCAAATAGAAATACATACAAGAAAAGGTTGATTCAACTCATGCGAAAAATAGATATCACTATCAAATACTTCGATGTCTCTCAAGCATTGAATGAAAAGGAATGTATTTATAAAATAATGCCTATCTTTGGTTTTGCACCATTTCAAAAGAGATTGACACTATGGAAAGAAAATACAATTTGATATAGGCTAACTAAAATAAAATCAAGCATATTTCATATGCATCGAGTTACCTCAGATTTGTAGCTTTTCCTCTGTTGTTTTTCCTCTTTTCCCAGCTGTTTCAATCTTCTTGCCTACTTTCTCCTTTCCTTTCATCACCACAGTCTATCTCCCTTCAATCACTACTAGAGAAAATTGTTCTACCCCAAAATGGTATTTGTTCTTCTCTTACCTGTTCACATTGTTGAGCGGGTTGTTTCATTTCATAATTGACATTAATTTTAGCTACCCTACACTAAAATTTGAATATATTTCCTTAATTTGAATGCAAGCCACTATGATATTATTACATATTTTATTCTCTTTTAATTTAGTATCAGAATTTAACAATAATATTCGATGAATTCAAACTCATTTTCATTTTTTCAAAGAGTTCACATATGTTTATATATATACGTGCTTGTGTGTGTTTGTGTGTGTGTGTGTGTGTGTGTGTGTGTGTGTGTGTGTTTGTGTGTGTGTGTGTGTATGTATATATATAGACATATATATATATTTATTTATCACTATTTTATGTTTACAACATTATAGTGTGAAATCACTTTCAGGAAAAGAAGCAACTTTTATTATTATTTGAATAATATTTTTTTAAATGAAGTGATTTCCTTATCCTTCAAGCATGTAATTTTTAATACATACATATATGTTTAATCATGCTATCATTTTCTTTTGAAATTTTTGAAAATCAAGATCGAAATAGATAATTAAATAAAAAATCACATGTATATCATTCCACAAGCCTAATTTTTCAATCATTGAATAATTTTGAATAAGATTAATATAATATCCTATATGAAATTTCAAATGCACAAATCATGTCATTTTGTGGTGTGTGCACACAGATTCCATCAAGCTTACTGTTCAATCCATGTAAATGATCCTACCTCAAATGTGTTTTTGTCCTTCAACCTAATTTCTTGTATTTGCACACACTTGCACTTACATAGTTGATCAGTAAAATTCAATCATGATAAAGTATAAGATAGTACAAAAGATCACATGGTCAAAGGATGGTCAACTTATTTCAAACATTTCAAAAATATCAAATTTTCATTTAACATGTTGAATCTCCTCAATAATCCAATTTATCAAATCTTTTACATAGGTACTACTGAATCCTACAATCAAATATTTTAATTAGGTACTATTGAATACAATAATTGAGTCGTATGATCAAATCTGATCCTACGATCAAATATTTTCCTTAGGTATTACTGAATACAAGAAGCAGATCCTACAATCCAATCTTTTCCTGATACTACTAAATACAAGAAGAAAATCCTACAATCAAATATTTTACTCATGCACTACTCAATAAAATAAGTAGATCCTACAATCAAATCATTTACTCGTGTATTACAGAATACAAGAAGTAAGTCGTACGATCAAATATTTTACTCAGGTACTACTAAATACAAGAAGTAGGTCCTAGGATCAAATTTGTCTTTTTACCACATCGAAAAGAGTAAAAAGGAAAATTTTGATTGGGGGTACACATCAGGGAAAACTTTAAGAAACCTCTACCCCCCCCTTTAGTGAAGGTGTAAAATCCTGACAATTATTGTATACTTCCCGATAAAAATATTAATTTTACTGGCAATTTTTTTCATTTTTTCAAGAAAAAAAATCTCAATTAGCGAATCTTTTCTAATCAATAGAAGTTTTTGGAAAATCCTCGCGAATTGCAATTTTTTTAAAACTGATAAAATATTTTCATTGGCAATTAAAATCTATTTTCAAACCTAGAAAAAATTTCCATTGGTGAATTAAACCTATTTTTAAAACAGAAAAAACAATTTTGTTGGTGATTATAACTTTTTTCCAAAAACATATATCCATTGGGAAATTAAACTTATTTTCAAATTCATAAGAAAAAACATTGGTAAATCAATATAACCACGACCATTTGATGAATTTTTGATGGATGACTGTAGCTGCATTCCAGAAGTAAATCTTTGAAGCACTAGATTTTCAAATTTTAACCTCTGGAATAACACTAGAATTGTTAGATGCAGACATGTGTCGAGATAAAGGCTCATCGCTCATCACGATAATGAGCCCAATGGGTTGAATAATTTTGGTGATGACTCATGAGTGATAGAACTTAAGTGGCAGAATTATGCACATACATAAAGTTTTTTTTAAAGAGGTTTCGTTCGATGAATTTTTGATGGATAGATATAGTTGCATTCCGGAAGTAAATCCTTGAAGCACTAGACTTGTGAATTGAAACCTTTGGAATAACACTAGAACCATTAGATTTTCAAAAATCAATGGTTGATATTTTATTAATTATTTAGGTCTATCGGCCATCGTGCTCTTGTTTACCGTTTAATATTTCCTAAGTCAGACCAAAATATTTTAAGACAAAGCATTAAATTTTAAGTCTTTAATCCTGAGGGTCAAGTCTCGTCAACCTAGCAATGTCCCCATTTTAAAAATAAATTTATTTGCATGTGCACTATGCAACCATCTTGTCATTTGTCGCAAGCATACCTTTTAAGCACTTATTTTTAAGGATTCAAGTGTTGAAATAAATGTTAATTGTCACATCAATGATAGTGGTGAATTTAAAAATGATAAGTGTGATGTCATACTCATTGTGTCCATGCTAACTTCTATATATACATCACCAGCTAGATGTTCTTTATATCATTTATAATATATTTGGATTTGATTTATTTCTTCTTTATTCTCAATTTAACTGAGATATTATGGAGTCTTCATGGCGTGTCATGCTACCCAAATTTTTTTGGGAGAAAAGAAGGGACAATGCATACGACAGATGAAAGTTGGGTATGGTTTTTACAATTCCTTGTGTGCAGGTTCAGGATGCTATAAGGATAATTATGGGTAGGGAATGGCTTCAGAACAACCCTCGTGCTCTATATTCTGTGGTAGCTTCAACTTTCTTATCCAATTTCATGGAAATTTTGCTCGATAAAGATTTGGTAAAGACACTAGCAATATGTTATTTGCACCCTTTTATTTACTCTATTTCTTTGTTGGAGTTGGAGTTGGAGCATTACAATTTTGAAAGTGGGTTAGCGCCTATTGGTGGAATCTTTAGGAATGTGGAATTACATGCTTTTACAATGTAGGCTCTTGCCCTAGTTAATATGAGATGGGGTTTACTATGTGATACAAAAACTTAATCATTAAAGAGTTTGGAGTTTTGGAGGAAGGTTTCGGGTGATTCACTTTTCTTCTTTGCTGTTAGTTTGTTAAATTTGATTCATGTTCTTCTCAATCACCCAGTTGATGGCCTCATCTAATGGCATGTGTCTATATTTTATTGTATAGTGTAATAGTTCTTGTAATATGTACTTTGTGGCTAGTTTCTTGTCACAATTAGTGGCTTTTTTCCTTTTGGCCACGTTGGTTAGGTATAGTTAACTACTATGTACTTCAGTATTTAGCAATAGCTACTTAAATTAAAATAATTTTCATGGCCCCATTCTTGTAAATCCTTTTTTCTTTGGTTAGTATAAAACTGTGGCTTTTAAAACTAATAGTAATTATCAACATATAGTTTTGATCATAAGTGAGCAAAATTTATTGTGACTTATTAGTGGACATTGACAATGATTAAGGTAAAGTGAGACATTTAATTCTCTCTTTTCAATGTGTCAAATTACTCTACCTTTCATTTATTTTATTGAAATTCTTAATCTTTTTAAAGAAAGTTTGGTTGTGGTACTATGGGTGGTGGTGCAAATTAATGCCATATGAATAGCTAGAGTGATTGATTGGATAGCTTTATATTGAAAACCACACGATGTACTATAGAATCATAGATGATGATAGCAATAATCTAATGATTTAGTGAAATAAGATTTGTAATGATTTCATGTATTGTTTGAGTGGCACTGACAATTTTAACAATTGATAGCTTGTCAGCTTGAGGTATAGTTTGCATGTAGTCAAGCTGTCAGAGTCCAGACGTCAATCAAGTTAAACATTTAAATTGTAAATGTTAGGTTTAAGTTACATAGACCGATTAAGTTAGATTTTTAGTTTGTGTGAATCACAATTATGACTATACCCAATGTCACACATGAAATGCGTGATGTGTACATAGGGACTAGGCTAGTAGTGAAACTATTGGCAACATGTTTGGCCCATAAATAAGGATAGTGAGCACAACTAAAATCATTTGTTGAATTTTTATAAGGGTTTTCATTTAGGGTTAATAACTTAATAAGGATTCAGGAAGAAGATGATGCGGTATTATTGGGGATACTCTAAGTTCTCCTACTTGTAGTTATGTAGTTACAGAGTAAAAGACCAATTTCCTTCAAGTTCAAAATGGTTGGAATTGGAAAGAAGTTGATTTTGTTCACTTGACTTCTCAAATAGGTTTTGAACGAGGATGAGGAGCTCTCATGGAGATGAGTGTTATCCCAGTGCATGGAAGCTGCAAGTAGAAGATGGGAGCAATTTTACTACCCCTCATCATCTCCATGATTCTAATTCTCAAAGGGGATAAGTACATTTTGTATCTTCACAACTCCTGGTTCCCTAGCATGGTTGGCCAAGCAATCCCCTTGCATTTATTTTCATACACCATGGCCTACCAGGCAAGCCCCATGTATTTATTTTTAGATCTTATCTTCTTCATGGGAGAAATTTTACAACCCCTCATCTTCTACATGAGTCTAGTTCTAAAAGGGGCTAAGTTCATTTTTTATCTTCACAACTCCCATTTCCCCAATTTGATTGGCCCCCCTTTCCCAATGCATTTACTTTTAGAGCCCACATGGCTGACCCGACAAGTCACATGTGTTTATTTTCAGAGCGCATGGTTGACCCGACAAGTCCCATTTATTTTAAGAGAAACATGTATTACATTTACACTTTCACCAGTGGTCCAATAGAAGCTTGGTGCTTGCACTTACATTTGTATTTGTACTATGTAATAATGTAACATTGTAATTTAGTTGTAATAAAATAAATGGTTGTGTTATTAATGTGACATTGTAATTCATTTTATTAAGTCCTTTGTAAGTTAAGTTCTATTAATGGTTGTGCTATTAATGTGACATTTTAATTCATTTTATTAAGGCCTCTGCAACATTAAGTTACCAGCCCCTTGGCATTGATGTCAATCCTAGTGCATTAAAGTATAAAGCAACTTTAAAACACATGTTTATTATTTATATCATAAATTACTCTAAAACCATTTGTTTAACATTTGATGTATGGTTGTAGTTGCATTCCAGAATAAAATGCACAAAGCGCTAGGATTGCAAACTTAAATGTTCAAAATTACCCTATAACCATTAGATTAACAAAGATCAACAGTTTAAAATTTGTTATCAATGCAAGAGTAAATCATAAATGGCTTGTTTTAAATGCTTTTAGCCATGTACTAATTGTATATTGTGTAGTCTGAAAGTAACACGTAGATTTTTTGATTTCATTCACTTTAATATTTTAAAAAATAGCACTTTCTATTGCTAAGTGATTTTATCTTGAAGTTAAAGGGTCAACCAATAGGGATATTTCAGTCTTTAGTTTGCTTATTGCAGTGTACCACCATATTCTAGGTTCCATAGTTCCACTTCCAACAAAGCCATGTTCTAGTAACCTAGTTTCAAGAATCAAAATCCGGGTAAGTTAAAGAATTCTTGCAGCTAAATTTCATCATTTGATGTTTCTTAAAATCTTATTTTATCAAAATTTGATGTTTAGGTTTAGGGACCTAGGGTTAAGAGGCTTAAGAATTAAGAAAAATTAAGGACTAATAGGGAATGTCTGATAAAAAAATACATTATGCAAAATTGTATCAACATGTCTACCACTGGTACCACTAGAGCAATGTCGGATAAAAAAATACATTATGCAAAATTGCTTAAAACCCCATGTTTCACTGATGAATACCATGATATTTATGATGCTAAAAATTATGGTAGGTGTACCTTAGAACTTATATTTTCATCTCAGAATAAGGCTGTAAAGCAAATGCAAGTTAATAGTATTAGTGGACCATGGGTAACTGGATTAGGGCACATGATGTTACATAAGGTTTTCCCTTGCCCAATTTTTTTGCATGGTCTGTGCCCTAAATTATGATGATAACAAAAGAGTAATTGTCAATAAAGATAGCAAAGAACAATTTTTATCCATTAATGTTGAAAAACTTGGAAAAATGTTGGGGTTTACAACCGAAGAATTTCAAAATGTCCACATTGACCTAGAAAAGCTTGCTAGTGATTATGAAGCAGTGGATGAAATGGAGAAATTCTTTCTTAAATAGAATAGTTCAGGATAGAAACAAATTGAAAGGTGATCATAATCCTCCTTGTGATTTGGATATTTTTAAACCATGGGTTTTGGATACTATTTCCATACTCCATTATATGAATGGACCACTGTGATAAGGATGCATGATTCTCAAAGGAACTACAGTAATTTTTTAGACTACTTTTTGGATCCATTGCATCAAGCAATTACAAATACTACAATGCCTAGATTTCTTATGTCATGTAGAAATTACATTCAACTAGGAAAATAAATACAATTGGCTGATTGGTACTAAATGGAAGAATATATTGTGCTAATATTTTATGGATCAAGAGTACAGCCATACAAACTTCCAATACATGTGATAGAAATGGGTTTTGCTTTGGAATATGTAAGGTAGATGCAAAGTACTGATGAACTACACTTTACCATTCAGCAAAAGAAGACCTTATTTCCTTCTTTACCTTTTTCATGTGGAGGGATCACATTCAAGAGAAAATCATTTAGTGTGGCACATAATCTTTTGATTTTTTTTTATTTTGATGCTATCTGTCACTGGTAGTATGATCTATGTGACACCATTAAATCAATGATTGTACTCAATAAGAAGGTTGCAAGTAGAATTCAACATCAAATTAAACCCTTGCTTGAAAACTTGAGAAACAAGGATTCTTGGGATGAGGTCAAAATAACAATGGATAAAAGTGTTGTTGAGAATGGTATTTCTTTTGAACAATTATTTGCAAAAATTATGGCATTGCATTGAAAGACAATTAGGAGGTACAACAATTTTTATGAAAAAGTCATAAACCATATAGTAGAGTAAAAATTATAGATTCTCTAGAGAATGAAGCTATAGAAAAAAATTGGTCATGATAAAAAATTACTACCTTTTGGTCTATGAGGAAGGAGCTAGGTGATCCAAGAGCTCTTGTAGAGTATGGAGATAACAAAGAAGATCATGATTTTAGAAAATCGTGGAATATAGAACATCCAGATGAACAAGAAGATAAAGAAAGTGATGATGAATCTAATGATGATAGGGAAGAAGGAGAACAAATCCATGTCAAAGTTGGTTTAAGTGAGGACACAAAAGAAGCATATACTTCAGGAGCAATCATAGTAGAAAAAATGGGTTATGAAGGTGGTCCTTTGGGGTCCCAAGGGAAAAGCCATGTCAAATCTAGTTTAAGTGAGGCCACAAAAGAAGCATATACTTCAGGAGCAGCCATAGCTGAAAAAATGGGTTATGAAGGTGGAGGTTTGGGGTCCCAATGACAAGGAATTCCTATAGTAATAGATGTACAACATAGAAAACCAGTTGATAAATCTGGACTTGGAGCTGATAAAGTAGATCAAGGGAATACATGTAGATCTGAAACAATTCAATTTGTTAGAGCTTTAAATCCTCATCCTCATGGTCGAACACAATCACAACTAGGACATGCCCATGGTGGAGAGCTTAGTGTAATTGGCACTGCCTCTGGTGGCGATGGTATGGGTAGTAGTACTAGTAGTAGTGGTCAACATGTGCTACAACAACAAATTACACATAAGAGGACAACAACACAATATACCACAAAAAAGGTTAGGTGTTCAAGGCATACAAAAGAGGAAAATGATTTTGACAAGTCCAAGTCACACTACTAGCAGATCCACCGCAAAGGAGTTATTTCTAGGCACTCCCCCACTACCAATTAGTCTAGTTGTGATATCATTAGCAACTGCAAGTACTCCTATTCCTTTTTCATTCAAGCATTCCATTGTTCCTACATCCCTAGGTTTTGATTACATTGAAGAGTTTAAAAGGAAATCAAAATTGAATAAAAAAGAAAAGAAGCAACTCATGGAGAGTGTGTCAATTGTAACTTCAGAGCTTGTAACAACCATGGTATTACCCACATTTGAAATAAATAAAGAAATCATGGAGTACACAATTCTTGCTCCCACAGTTCAAAACAAACCAACAAATCAGATGGCTCCATCTGAATTCCAGCTGAACAATATTCAATTGGATTTTTCTAGACTCTAAAATACTAACAAAATTAATGTATCAAAGAAGAACAATGAATTGGTGTACACATCATTGCTAAAGCAAGATAGAGAGCGAAAAAGGTTGTAGACTCAAATTGAAAAGTTATAGGGAGAACTATCAAATGAGAAAGCAAAGAGGAAAGCAATAGATAACAAGAGCAATGAATTAGAAAAAAGAATAAAAAATCTGCCTCTACATCAACAAGCAAAGAGGATAAGAAAAATGAGACTGCAATGAATGAACTAAAGCAAAGGCTAGATGAGAGCAACAAGAAATATGAGGAAAAATACACTTCAAAAAAATTAAGACTAAGCATTATGAATGGAAATGCAAAGTGAGAACAAAAATTGGAGAAGGAGAGAAAAAGAAATGAAAGATTGGAGGCAGAGATGATGGAAGCAAAAAATGAAATTAAGTCTTGTCAAAATAAGTAATCTACATTTTGTAGAGAAACAATGAGGAATATGAAACAAAAGATCTGGGATGAAATAATGCAGAGGATTGATCATTTGTGTGACACATTTCAATTGATTGACGCTATCAAAAAACATCATAAGAATTTCAACAAATATTTAATGGACAACAAAAATGTGTTGGCATTACAGAAATCAACAAATCAAATTCAACAAATAGTCTATAAAGCTAGTGACAATGTTTTGAAATAAAAAAGGATTACTAATCAACTTGCTACATCAATGACATTGTCATCTGTCATTGAAAAGTGTTTGAGAATGTGTGAAACAAAGGAATATTTGCATTTGGTTATAGAAAATATGAAGAACTTGGATGAAAAGGTAATAAACTTCATAGATCTTGGTTTTCTAGAGGCTTTTGACACAAATGATCAATTTGTTGAAAATAATGATTTCAGAAAGAAGATGGAGGATGCAAGGAAGATTGATTTGGACTAGTTTCCTCAGAACCCAGATGTGGTGAACTATTTGGATTCCATCTAACCATTGCTAACCCTGAATGCAAAATTGACTAAAGAATCCAAGACAGGTTCCAATTTGAATCATCAATTGTTAACAAATCTTCAAGTCAAACAACATTAGTTAGAACAAATGACAATTCAACCACCTAAAGAGTGGAAGTTTGTAGAAAAGCTGATGCAGTGATTTTATTTTTGATAATGAGTTTCCAAGTTCCAACTCAACTCTGTGCAAAGTTGTCATTGAGCAATATTTTTCATTGCTAATGCCTCTATGTATTCCTTCATGTGATAATCAATTAAAAATATCAAATTCAAACTTCAGTAATATGTTGATGTTCAATTATTTGTATTATTTATTATATCATTTGAAGAAAAATTCTAGTAGTGGTTTCAACTAATAGATACACTTTAAATGTTTGTTGATGTTCATTGTTGTATATGCTACTAATAATATTGTTAATATGTTCTTAAGCTAATAAGCATTGAGTTGAGTGATGAATCACTAAGTACATGTTCAAGTTTTACTTTTAACACAATTAAAATATGAATTAAAAGGTGATTTTAATTCCAAGCATCCATAATCTTAGTGAAATTGCATTAACACTCATCAATACTCAATCTCCATGAATACTTAGCAGATCCACTAAACATTTATATGTATTCATGCTTTAATCAAGGTACTTTAACTGGTTCATTAAACCAGAGCCAAAATTAAAACATACATCAATGTATAATGACAGAAGATTAATGAAAGACCATTGATTAGATTTCATTCATAATTCATGTAAAATGTTACAGCTGGAGAGATGAGAGACTCAAAATAAGGGAGAAAAACAAGCTTAGTCACTAGTCCTCCTAGTTTTATAACCTTGTCACAGAGTTCTAAATTTTCATAACTTCTCAATTCCCTTACTTGGTTCACTTTGTTGAGTAACTGAGTTGCAAGTCTTTGTTGGTCATCTTTGTAGTCGATGGAGGATGAGAGAGTTATTTCAATATAGAAAGACAATGGTGAAGTTCATGCATATGTAACCTTTGAGTTATGGTGTGTGGGTTTATTTTGCTTTTGGTGAGTAGTTTTCCAGTGGATTATCTATTATTGGAATTGGAATGATGGATTTTTGGTTAGTTTCATTGTTGTGGTTACTATCACTCAAAGTCACAATTTTGGTGCTTTTCCTAACCATAGTCGCTAGTCCTTAGAGTTTTATAACCTTGTTATGGAGTTCTAAATTTTCATAACTTCTCGATTCCCCAACTTGGTTGATGGTTCACTTTGTTTAGTTACAAGTCTTTCTTGTTCATCTTTCTAGTCAGTGGGTTGGAGGTTTTGAAAACTTTGAAGCTTCAGACTTTGGTTCTAAGGTTTCAAGTTTCAACGACCATGCAACATTATGGACTTATCTTTCCTTTCAAAGGCATCGTCATCTGAAATCTCATTGAAATATATGTATGGACTAACCTTGAGTTGTATTTTTAGGAATTTCAAAAATCATGCAAGTTTAAAGGCTATCTTTTTGAGGAATGAAATTGAATGCTGCATTTAATGCATGTCCTATAAAAAATGACAGCATAAGTGGGTGGTAAATTTTTACTCAAAAATTTAACCTACATTCTTGTTCTTTGCCATGGCCAGTACTTCTCAAGTGCAAACATTCTATCTCTACGAATTTGTGCTCATGCAAAGTGGAATTGAAAACAACTAGTCTGGCATTAAACACACTTCTTGTTGATGACATAAGTTGAGGTGGTGAAACTTTTGCTAACCTTTTCAGCTACATTTCCTTCTTCTTCAATCTACTCTTCCAAGTTTTTGTGTGATTCTTTATGTGATGGGAGTTCATGCAGCCCGAAATTGGAAATCGTTGGTCTAGTGTAAGGGATACAGAGCTTAGACCTTTTAAGTTAGAAGAGTTTTGGACACGCCTGGAGAGTGACAAGAAGTCTGAGCTAGATATAAAATTGTTAGAAAGAAAGCTAGCTCATATTGGAGGGTTTCCAAAAGTTGTGTTGAGTGTGGACCTAATAAGTGCATGTGCAAGAAGGTACATCCTGGAGACATGGGAAATTAAAGCCCTGGATGGGACTGTAATTGCAAAAATTTCTCCTGAAGTTGTTTCCTGCATGTTGAGGATTCCAAAAAGGGGACTTGTAGAAGATATGTTTGTCATAATGGTAGTTTAATTTTTAAAAGTGAATGAAGACCAGTGTAAGAACTCCATGGCCAAAACCTGGTTGAAATATGAAAGGAAAGGTAAGTCGTAATTGTTGACTAAACTTAAAAGAGTGTATTTTAAGGAAGAAATTGCAGATTCTATTGTTTTATTGCACTGCATTTTTTGGAATACATGAGTTGAGTTATTTGAGGATTGGATGTGTTGATTTATCTTGATAATTTGTGATTAAAACATTTTCATTGACTGGGCTAAAGTTATTTTCTTCCATTTGAATGAACAATTAATTAATTTCCATAAGACTGCTACTTTTTGTATTTATTCTTGCCTGACATACATTGTAGCTAGTCAGAGGTCCTTTTGGAATGGGTTGGAGCCACAAGGAACCCCAACTTCTCATATGCCTATGTATAAATTCTTTCGTCAGCTCACTAAACAATTTGGAATGGATCATTTTTGTTGTGTTAATGATGCATTTTTAATGGAGGTTGTGAGGAATCTAGATGGAAATCCAAAAATGCGCCTTTCCCCTAAATCGATTTCTCTTGTATGAAATTTTGGGAGTTTTTATATCCAATTTGATAAGTTTTCCTATCTAAGAATAGGGGGTTTTGAGAAAGCCCCATTGAAATTACCTCAGTATCCTAAAGATTTACTGATATTTCTAGAAGTTTTTCAAAAAATGGCCACGAGGAAACGAGGGTATGTCTTCCCATTGAAGACCCCTTCTTTTATATGGAAAAAAAACTAGTTGGCCAGTGGAGTTGAAGGAGTTCTCAAGGAATATAACCTCCAATATCTTTCTATGAGAGCTAATTTTGATAGTAAGGGTTTTGTGAAGTAGAATCTCTATGGAGGGAGCTTATATTAGCATCACCCATCTATCAAATATTTTTGGGAAGATTGTGTTGATGAGAATTTTTTTTTGAGAAGAGATTATATGAGGCTAATGCTAAACCAGATATAGGCTTTTAGTCTACACTTTCAGATTCCTAAAAATGTAGCTAAGGATTCAATAATCATAGATCTAGGATATGAAAATTAGCTTGATAAATCCCACCCTAAGGTTGATTGGAGCCAAAATGAAATTTCAGATATGAGGGTGTTTTCTTCCCCAGTGCTTAAAATAACCCAAGACCGGTTGGATGGGAAATGGTGGCAAGTTGTTGGTCCTATTCAGGAGCCTAAATCATCACAAAAGAATGAGCAGAGGTCTACACAAGCATCTGGTGCAAATGTATCATCGGGGAAACCCTTTGTTAGGTCCTCTAGTGAAAATTCTTAGTCAAGAGGTGATGGTGATAGGCCAAAAGAAATAGTCAAGTTGAAGACTATTTATGAACAAGATAGTGTTCTTTCTCCTATCCCTAAGAAGAAGACCAATTAAGAAAAACTTGTGTCTGTAGATTCTAGAGCTATCTTTAAATAGATCATTGAAGATAATATCTTTCCTCCTCTGGTTGAATTTCCCTCTTATATGTCTTTGATTGATAATCCATCTATCACTCTGAACACTCCTAAAGAAACTATTAGTGGAAATGAATATTTTGATCTAGTAGTAGCCTCCCCAAGATGGCTGAAAAAAGTAGTGGAGAAGAAGAGAAAGCATATTACTACAATGATAGTTGGAGTGGATACAGTTGAAAATTTACTTCAAAGCTCTTCAAAAACTAAGAAATCCAAGAGGATGTCAAGGATGGTGACTAATACTACTTTTGGAAATCAAATGCTAGAAATTTCCAAGAATATGAAGGATTTAAATGAAGATGAAATAATGAAGGTGGACTACAAAGTCACACATGTTGATATAGGGCCTCGAACACTAGAAGGTGATGTGTACCATGCCAATTATTCATTCAATGTCTTGATTAAAAGAGTGAAAGAACAGAGGAAAGAAAATATAAAACTGCAATCTCAATTCCTTGCATTGGGTAACTTTCTTTCTTCCATGGCCACTCCTCCTACATCTAATGAAGCCTCAAGTTCTTAGGTAGAGCCAGAGGGAATCGATCTGCTCGCCATATAGAAAATTAAAAATAATTTGAGCTATTCCAGAGCTGCTTGTGAGGGGATCAATAAAATATCTCAAGAGGCTATCTTTTTTCTGAATAAATTTGTGCTCTTTTACACTCGAGTTATTAACAAGAGGAAGGAGTTAGTAACAAAACTTCATCAAGTTAGAAAAGATCAAACTCGTCTCTATGTGCTCTCTCAAGAAATGAAAGAATTGATGTTTATGGATCAAAATATATTAATTGGTGAGAAAATTGTAAATAATCCTAAGGAGCTAGACCCTTCCTGGTCTACTTCATTGGAATGGAAATTGAATATATATGATAATTTGGTGAAGGAAATTAATAAAACACTTGATCAATATTTTAAAATGTTGGGGGAAATTAAAGAATATTGTTGCATTCTAGGAATGGAAATTATTGATGAGTTTGATGAAAGGATTCTAGATATAAAAGAGATATCCCTGAAGTTTAGAGAGATATTCAATAAAGAAATAGTTGATCCTACTATAGTGACATGGGAGTCCTTCTTAAAACTCAGTGCAATGTAGATCCACCTAAAGTCTTATAAATCTGGAGAAGAGAAAATATTTGAGATGTTGGTTGAGTCTGAAATTGCTTTGGGAAAATGGAGAACTAGGTTATAGATTACTACAATGCCAGGGAGCAAGGATATATTTGCAATTGTCACCAGATATCGATATTATAGATCCAAGATGAGGGCATAGGAAAAGGCGTTGGGACATGAAGTGGTTGAAATTCTAGAAGATGAATCTAAAGATGAGGCGGAAAAGTGATGCATAGTTATTTTTAGCATTTCATGATACTTTCTTTAATTTTAGTTCTTTTAAGTTGAAGACTATTTTAATTTTTGGGTGTAGTTGTCTTAAAGAAATCATTACCATAGACAATTAGTTTATGCTTTAAATATGGGTTTGGCCAATTTTGGATGCAGTTAGGTTCTTTTGGGAAAAACTTTGATTTTATTCATTAGAACAAAAACTCTTTTATGCTTTCAAGTTTGTTTTATAGTTATCTTTCAATATAGAAACTCATATGTTGAAGTTCATGTAGACATAGTCTTTGTGTTGTGGTGTATGGATTTATTCTGTTTATTTTGAATATCTTTCCAATGGTTATCTATGTTTGTTTTTTGGATGTTTAATAGATTGCATTGCTATAGGATGTTTATCTTTGAATGAATGCTTATGGAAATGGTTGAGTTCAGTTAAAGAAATTTATTAGTTCTGAAGTGATTCAAGTCTTTGTGCTTTAGTTTATAGCTTGATATTGGCATGCCTTTCAAAGCTTTTCAATTAAAAGCTACACCTTTCTTCTCTATTCATTACATATCATAAAAGGTAGATTCCACCTTCTAAAAGAAGTAGAGAATCGATATGAAATTTAGGTGATTTGGTAGTTTAAGATTTTATCATTTAAGTTGTGTCCACGGATTCCTTTATAATATTTATATTAAACTATTAGCTTCTATTAGCTTATAAGTTATGGATGTTGAGCTATTAGCTTTTGTTCAAGGAATGGATTAATAATATTCCTTTCAGTTATTTATTGAAGATTGTGTGAATCAAAATGCAATAGAAATTTATAAGTAGTGTGATAAGTGTTGTTCTTTAAAAATGATGCAGAATCACATACCAAATTCAATACCATGGAATACAATATAAAATATAAAATATCACAATTTCATGGAATACAACATAAAATATCAGCACTAAAGTTTGAAATATGATTCATGAAGTGCAATGATTCATGATTTCATTGAATACAATATAAAATATCATCAACTACAATATGGAACAATGGAAATTGATCCATGAAGTGCAGTATAAATACCTAAAAGCTACTAATTCTCTTTCATTTCCAAAATGGAGTTAGGGTCCTCAAACTGACGTTCATCTTGAGATAAAGTAAAAGAGTCATCTTGAATTTGATTCTGAGTTTTCTCTTCATTTTCTTCAGCATGTGTCTCGAATTCAACATTCATTGTGTGATTTGATTCAATGTCATTTGTCCTAGTCCCACTACCACTGCCACCAGTACCAACGTTTGGAATTGGAGTGTTGCACAACCCGGTCTTTCTTATTTCACATGTGGACCTCCAAAGTGTGAGTTCCCTTTCAAAAGGAAAATTAAAGACATTATATGTAGTTCCTTTCAACCTCAAGAAATTTTCCAAATTCTTGTCTAGTTTGTTTCTTAACTTTGATTTCAAAAACCCCAATGTACCAAAAACTCTCTCATCCTCTATCGACCCCAATATCATTGTTTGACATAAATCATCAAGTTTGAAATATTTTGATCTCTAACCACACAATATTTCACTCAGACCTAAGTTTGTCCAAACCCTTTTTATTGATCCCAATTCAAAGGCCTTCTCATTTCCCATGAATTTATATTTGTCTCTCATAGCTATTGCAAAACTCCTAGATTTTTTCTAAGATTAGCTTCATTTAAAATTCCTTCTATTTTCTACTCATTGTATGTTACACTTTTCAAAAATTGTTCAATCAAGATTTTTACTTGATCATGAAAATATTTTGGGTTCTCTCATTTTTCCCAAAATTGAGGATACACAATACCCATGGCTTCAAGTATGTCATGTTGAGGGAATCTTTCACAAATCTCTGAGGAAAGAGATTTTTCAATTTCGTTCAAATTATCACTAATAGATTTCACAATGCAATTAAAACCTGCCTCCTTAACAACTACTTCTCTGTTACAGCGACTGGTTTTCTTACAATGGTACATTGGTATCTCATATCCACGTACACAAATACATAAGTTTTTTCTTGCATTAAACTATAAATAATTATCAGAATTATTCAAATCAATATTTTTCCACCACATGAAATAATTTGGGCCATCTTGTGTTAGATCTAGATATAGATGATCGAGGGCCAAGCATGCATGTTTACGTAGATTGGAATATTCATTAATATACATAGTTCTATCTTGGGATTTCTTCACAAGATTGTTCATCACATCTAGCATGGGGAGAATACTAGCTAAATTCAAGAGTGTCTCTATATCACCTAACCTATGTAAGAGGTCAGGAGCTTTGTCTACTATGCTACGATGCACATACGTCACTCCAATCAAGGATTGATATTCTAAAAGAACTCGTTGTGCTGGTCCATGCAACGAGATCCATTTGGTATCAAAATCCTTGAGAAGCTTGTTTCCTCATGTTATTCCCTTAGCAAAAATTTTTAAATTCTACAAAACATTTTGGGACTTCAGCAGAAGTATGTGTGGATCTTGCAAACTATATTTTCAACTTTTGATACTGTAGGAAACATGCTTACAATTTTGAATGCTAAATTCATTATGTGGGCCATAAACTAAATGCCAAGCATGTATGGTGCACAAGTAGTTTGTAACTTTGTGCAAACACCGGTCCTTTGACCTTGCATCACTGCAGCTCCATGAACAACTAAACACACCAACTTTTTGGCAATTTTCAACTCATCCATACCTATAATTTTATTCAAAGATTTCTTGACTAATTCAAATAGATTTTGTGATGTTGAACTGTCCTTCATTTTATGAACACAAAGAAGATGATCTTGGTGAACATGTCATTCTACAGTATAAAAATGCATACATACACAAGAATTATTGTCTACCAGAATAACTTCATTTAAAGATAATGCAATGAAATTTGACTCTTTTACTTTCTCCTTTAAATCTTCATTTTCAACTGCAGCAAGATAGTATGTGCATTCCCATCTAGTGTTTACTGACCAATGTGAGAAGGGATACTTAGGAACATTCAAAAAAGATAATAAACTATAATATTCTAGGTATTCTATCATAGGATGCCCTCTAGAAAAAATATGAAAAACAACACTCATCTGAATGTTTTTTTACATATTTGTTGCTTCCATTGCTTTTTCAAATTGAGCCTCAAGTGTACCTTTACACGTAGCAATGTTTGAAATTATTTTTCATGCTCTTCATAATCTATGGAATACCTAACATGAAGACGTTCTTCCTTTGATTTCCATCATACGAATAATTGTTCCTTTCTGTCTATGATTTGTTTTTCATAAACTTTACCGATATTCTTTTCTATAGTGTCAATCTTTAGCTGCAACGTCTTGGCTCTTCCACATCTCCAACTAAAATTCGTACATTTGGCCAATGTTTCATTTTCAATATCGTTTGCATTGTCAATCGACACTGGTACAATGAATGGGTACTTTAACAGCCAACCAAGTTGAAAATTCCCTGTCATTTCCCACTCGTTCCCTATTTTTTATTTGCTTCTTATTTTCTTGCTACCAACATCATCATCCTCATCGAAGTCAATTATCTCATTTTGGCTAACTAGGCCCAAGGTATCCCTTGGAACATCTTCTATGGTATTCCCATCCTCATTTGATACATTTTGATTTAACTCAATGACAATCTCAACTTGACCTTCTGGTGGTGGTGAGGTATTGTGAATGCTACTAGTATTTTGTGGAAGAGTTGATGATGTAGCTCCATCTTGACCTGATAGATCAAAAGCTTTGGTAATTCCAAAGTAAGACTATATGGCACATCTAAGTTTTTGGAATTTTGATGGCCTCCCAATCTCTTCACCACCCTGAGGAGGGGCAGGAGTCTCTTCACCACCCTGAGGAGCGGAAGGAGCCTTACCACCCTAAGGAGGGGTAGGATTCTCTTCACCACCTTGAGGAGTGGTAGGAGCCTTACCCTTGTTGCTCAAGTCACTTGACATACTGATCTCTCACTTTGAATAAAAAACTAGAAAAAAATGTCTTCTTGTTTAAGAAGGATAAAGAATATAGATCCCATTCCCTACTTAATATCATCTTTAAGACTGAAGCATGAATGGAAAAAGGATAAAGAAAACTTATTATTATAACTAACACTATGAAGAAATGATCACTCACCTTTAAGTCTACATTTTTGGCTTTCTCTAACTTTTGAATCAAGAAGTGGAACCTCAAAACTGAACAAAATGTGTAAGAATAAATGACACTTTCGATTTTATTTATATCAATCCATATTTGGCGAATTCTCTAGGACTTTTAAATGGTATATTAAAAATTTGGCGAATCACGCATGCTTATACAATGATACATTGTAATTTTCAAGGCTAAATATGTTCTCAAATGTAATTATTTTTTAATTTCATTGGAAAAATAGGTCCTCATAGGGTGATCCCACAATAGTGGTTTACAATTTTTGGCCAAACTGGACACTGAAATAATTTTTTCTAACTAAATCCTCACTTTTGGGTACCTATAGTGGCTAAATCATGAGGAATTTGAAGATGATGCAAACTAGAGTTTCATGAAATTTTGTCTATAGATTCTAAATATATATTTTAAATTTTTTTTGGAATCATATTGCTCCTCTTTTTCCATCTCCCTCGAATACTAGTTTTTTTCAGAAAATAACATTTTTAAGGAGTGACGCTCACCATATGACTCATAACTTTTTTTCCATGAAGGATAAAATTATAATTCTTTAAAATTTAGATTTTTAACTTTGATATTTAGTGCTTCCACTTGGTTAGATATTGTTATATTAAATATTTTTTCCTTAATCAAGTTTCAAATTCAAACCAATTACAATTCATACATAGGCAGACCGTATAATTATGCTTTTTTTTTTTGTATGTATCGAAATTCAACTTTTTTTTGGATCAAGGACTTCAATATCTGGTGCACTCATATTTTTTAAAATTTTATTTTGATAATCTTCTATTTTTCCACATGTGCATAACAAAGAGCTTGATTTTTTGGTGAAAAACCTACATTCACAAGAACTAAAAAATAAATATAATAATAAAATTAAATTTATTTAAAATTATACTTTTTGAGAAGCTTATAATAAGGAGTACATACTTAAAAAAATAAAATTAAATGAATTCATTTGATCCCCCAAAAGGTAAATCAAACATGGTTTTTTATCGACATTTTGATAGGTGTAAAGGAGACTCTTTTATAGGTATGGTTTAAAAGTAGTGGGGTTCTATCCAAGGGGGTTTGATGTAAGGTAGTTTTATCAAACCCTCTTCAAATGGAATGCTTTAAATGTAAATTTTTAAGGCTTAAATCATTATAAATTCTAAAAGTATGTGATTTTAGAAAAAATTAGAATCTCTCAGAAATTGTAAACCAACTTTGTGGGATCACCCCATAAGCAACTATTTATAAATTTTAATTGGCAAAATGGGTCTTCACAAGAAACTATTTGTAAATTTTAATTGGAAAAATGGGTCTTGATACAATGTTATTTTACTATTATTGGCGAATATGTAGGTGTTTTATTACATGCTTCAGGGATTCTGGGTGAAAATATTAGTTGGTCCATTTAAAACACATAGTTTGTTATGGTGAATTTGTTGCTTAAATATTCCTCATTTGTTATGGTGAATTTGTTGATTAAATATTCCTCAGAAAAAAAATTTGGAAAATGGACATGCATTAGACCGATAGTTCATAAAATCCAGGCAATTTGGACACCATGTTGGGTGTGAATAATTCACCAATTTTGACTTGGTTGATTTCTAGAATTTTCCAATTGGCAAAGATTCGCCACTAAAATTTTTCCTGGTACACATTAAGTAGAGTTCTGAAGGACACCATTTATTATATTTAAAGAAATGATTGGTAGCACTAAAGCTTGAGTTGTATTCAAAGATGTGGTCATTAGATCAGCGAGAAAGAATTAAGTGGCCTCATGCAGTGGTCTTCCCTTATCCATTCCAAGGTCATATTAATCCATTAATAGAGTTTTCTGAGAGGCTTGTCTACAAAAACCTCCATGTGACCCTTGTGAGAATTTTGGGAATACTAGTTGAGTTACAAGTTATAGAATTGAAAAAATTCTCACATGGTATTAGAGTTGAGGTGAGTTTGAGTGCAAATTAATTTTATATTGCAAGTCAAATTTCTTCATGGAGGCAGATGTGAACATTCATCCATCCAAGCAGTATTTCCTTTTTGCACACATTATGTTTTCATTTTCTCTTTATTTTTTGCATGTGTTGCATGTTCTAATTTTATAGTCTTGGGGTATTGTAATAAATGAACTTCAATAAAGATCCATCAAAGGGGTGTTGATGGTGTTTTCTATAGAACAACAACTTAGACAAAATATGATACCTTATCTCTCTTGAAAGGTAAATCTCTATCAGCAAGCTTCAAGAGATAACCCAAAGGTCTCTAATGTCAGGTCTTGACAAATGTAGAAAAAAAACTCAGATATAATGTGAAAATGTTGGTAATCACAAGGGCCCTTACAAAACAAATGCTGGAAACTTCAAATTCATCAAATCTTGCAATATGTTGATGCTTTTACTCCTAAAACTAACCTTGATTTTAAAAGAAACAACAAAAGATAAAGGGTTTAGAGAGAATTCTAAGACTAAACCTAAGAACAATTGTGCAAATAATCAAACATCCAAAGTGGACCAATCCTTCAAAACCAATTCCTACTTAACCTAGAGTAAACCTGCAATCTCATAGAAATAGTGCAATCTTCTAAGGAAACAAAGATTTTCAGATCATGGAGCATTCACACAAATCAACATTATTTTATAATTCAAATGAATAAATAACCACAGTTGAACTCAACACACAAATTTTTAGGCCCAGGCTAACTTTACACAGCAACATACAATCAACAAGCTGCTAAAAGTATGGACCAAGGATTGCTCAAGCACTTCAAATCTTAAATCATTAACACAATTGTATCATTAATAAATCTAAAATCTAACATGCATACACAAATTCAAAGCAATTTATCAAAGATCTAGAAAACAAGAACCATGCAAGGTGAATAATGCAAGAAAGAACACCAAAGAACAATGTCTTTACTTATATTGAATCACCCCAAAGTTGCAACAATTCATGTGTCCTCAATGTTCTAGCACTTGCTCTAAGAAAATACTAACTCCTTGCTCAATTCTAACTATTCCAACTATTTCTAACCCCTTCAAATGAATTCAGGGAATCAATTTATAGAAAAATTACATTAGGTTGGCCCAGAATTAGGGTTTACAACATTAGGTCGGTCAAGCAGATTGACCTAGAGAGTTTAAAAAAAAAAATACATTAATTTTTTGTAAACTAGCCCTAGGTCAGCCTGGACCCTTCTAGAAATATTCCTCTTGATGGCACAAAATTCAAGGTCACACATTCTAGCTGTATAGTCACGTGATTGACACAAATTCTTAAGTGGTTGTAAGTTAGCTATTTTCTCCTTCTTTATTGGATTCTAATTTGCTGGAAAAATCTTTGAATTTTTCTAATATTTCCACCATATCTGTTGGATTTGGAACTAGAAGAATTTAATTCTTGCCTTATGAGTTTTGTATTCTTCTAAATACTAGGGCATCACTTTATTCCATTCAACCTGCAACTCGTGATATTTATCTAGCTTTGAGATTTAGATAGTTCCATCCTCCAAATTTTCTTTGGTGATACGAGCATTGTTAGAAGGGGCATAAATTTCATGCCACCATGCCTGTAATCTATTGATGTTCATGTTCTTTTGACATAACTTCCTTCTCCTAGTCATCATTTTCAAAAAACTAATACAACTATCATATATCTCTTTCATTTTCCCCTGTAGCTTCATTATATTCTTTAAGGCCTTAGAGAGGAGCTCTTTTATGTAATTCCAAACTTCTATCCACTCCTTCACCTTACCAATTTCATCAGAGGAAAAGATGTTCATCTTGGCCAATTCATCCTTAGGCACCTGTAAGATTTCCTTCAACTCTCCAACAGTTGATTCATCAACCTTATTACAATCTAAAGAAAACTGGGAAGTGTCCTCTATAAATTCAGCAGCCTTAGCATGGATATTGAATATTTGCTTAATTGATTTGTCTCCCCTACTACTGACATCATGTAACCACCCTGGGTGCTATGAGCAGAGGACTTCAATCTCTCAATTTTTGAAACTACTTTCTTTGATAACAATACTTCAAGAATGGTGCTATCACTACTAGCAGTTTGTAGAGGCTTCATTAAATGTTGGACATATTTATACACATCACTAAGTTGCTTCGGCAACTTCTCCTTTTATTCAGTTTCTTTATCCAGTCTTCTTAAAATTCCCTGCGAGGATTCTTGGAATTCTTCCTTCTCATGTTCCTTAGTATTTGGACCCAGATTAATGGTTTGTACCTTGTAATTGGTGGGTCTCACCTCATCCTTGAACTTATCTCCTACAAGAATAGCTACATGAATGACTCTGTTATTAAACTCATCTCTTGAAAACTTTTAAATTGTCCTAGCTCATTTCCTCTCTTTGGTTTGTCTCCATTGTTCCAACAATTTGTCCAAGCTATGATTTTCTTCTTGAATAATTATTGGCCTTTTGCTAAGCCTGTTCTCCATCCAATCTGGGATAGTGGGTTGTTTTGTATCCAATTATGTGGAAGGAACTTATTTCTCATCCTTATCTTGGTGAGAGCTATCAACAACCTCTTCCATATTCTTCTCTGCCTTAGGATGGTCCTCTGCTTCATCAATCACCACTTTCTCTGGGCACTTGGATGGTTTTTCTTGGACTACCTCAAACTCCATGTTCTTTCTTTCTTCCCTAAAGGTTGATTTCTTCATCTCCTACACAAACTTTCTCCATTCTCCATTTTTATGAATAGAAACCTCCTCATCTTCAGATTCATTCCCACCAGGATCGTTTGATAGGTTTCCTTCCTTGTGGACTACTTCCTTTGAAATTTGAACATTGTGAGGAGGAGAAGGAAAGGGAAAATTATTTCCTATAACTACTCTCTTTTCTCCATCATTAGTAGGTGCCTCTTCATTCTGCATTTTTTCTTCTATAATTTTCATCTCTTTCACTAGGGATGTCTTGTGTTTAGGGGAATTTCTCCTAACATAAACCTATGGTTTCTCTCCAAAACTCTACATCTACCACTTTGGTCGAGGAAGGAGCATCAGTAGTTGTGTCACCTTTTCTAGCTTTGGCTTCCTTCTTCCCTTTTGTAACCAACTTCCTCTTCCTTACTAGTTGTGAGGTTTCACCTTCTTTAGTTGCAGTATTGACCTTGGGAGCCTTCTTTGTTTTTGGAGATGGTTTCTCACCCTATTTATCTCGTGTCTGGCTTCTTCTTTTTTCTATTTATTGACATAGGTCTAGCTTCTTCATGTCCTTCATAATGAGGCTCAAAAGTATCATCCTTTTCAGCTTCTACCTCCTCCTTAGATTGGAATTCCATATCTCAACTCAAATCATAATGAATTTGGTTCCCTCAACTTCTAGCTTTTGCACTTGATGCTTGACCCACTATCTTGAATACCTCTTTACTAGTTCAATCACTTGATCTAGATCTTTTACTTCTTCCTCTGAAAAGTTTATTTGAGGAAAGGGTGTGCTCCTGTAAGGCTCATACTCATGTTGTTGGACTAGGTTAACCTCATCATCTTGCACTTTGTTTGGTACCTCTACCACTTTGTAGAGTCTTATTAATTTGAGTGGTAGCCTAGAAAATATTCTCCTAATGACATCAAATTCATCTTTGCAATTGGCCCAAAAATCCTCAATATGGTCCTTATGCTTGAATGTTTTGTTAGCTTGTTTATGGGCTTTGCCATAAGGATCAAACTTATTTCTATTAATGTGAGAGTATAATTCAAATTGTGCCATCTCTTTTTCAGAATGTTGGGCACTTTGAATAGGAGGTCATGCCTCTAGAGTTCCAATTCTCAATGGAAATTATGCTCCCAACCCTTTCTTATGCAAATCCTATTGTAAAATTTCCTCAAAGGCTATCATTTTCCTTGTCAATTCTAGCATTAGGAGCTTATTAGTTGGATACCTCGGTAATCTAAGTGGGACAACAGGAGATCCTTCTACTCGTATGTATGTGAATCTTTGAGTCTACATAAATCATTTCCCATATTGCTTAATGAAATCCACAACATCAACAAAAACTCTAACATGGAGGGCACCCTGTAGCAACCTAGGAATGTACATGAAGAATGCATCATTTTCTCTCCTGTAATTAGTTGTTTTATGTTGCAATTGTGGGTGTATGTCCCATATCCTATCCTTTCCAACAATCCCTTTGCAAATGAGACCTTTATACTTAGTTTTTGTTGCCAACATGTAGACAAGATATGAAGTCATTGTGAATCTATTGGCCTCTTGCACACTTCTTAATTGGGTATCTAAGTTGTTTCTTATGATACTAGCCCAATTATAATGCCTTCCATCCATAATTTGTGTGATGGGGTAGAACATCCAATTGTGGAAAATGCGAGCTTCTTCTACTCCCATTACCCTACCTAGGAGAGTTCTAACATTGTGATATTCCATCTTAAAATCACTCCTATGAAATTGTTTGGGCATCTTAGAGTACTGTGGTTTGGTCTTCAATATCCAAGAGTTATTCATTATTTCCAAGGCTCTATTGGGGTCTTCATCATAAAAATTTATTGCTTCCCCAATATTTATTTCCCTTAATGAGCTTGTGATGTGAGGCAATATTGAACACCTCTGCAATGGAATCCTCAATACGATTTTCCATGACTCTTCCCTGTGGTCCAATTATAATCCTTGTTCTAGAATAATAATTTTTTGCACATTCTAAAAACAGCTCCAGGAAAAGTTGTGTTGGAGGGAACCCTGTTGCTTGAGCCAACCCAGTATGAGTGAGGATCTGAGCCAATTGAGTTGGTGCATTTCCATACATCCTCTGTTGAAAATCATCATATTCCACATGCCCCATGTTTGTGTCTGCAATATTTGACTAGGCAAAAGTAATCTTAGACTCTGGCCATATGCCCTTAAAACCATAATTCATCCTTTCTTCCCTTCTTCTCACCTCCTCTTGTATGAGAGCATCCTTTGATTTGGATGTCTTGTCTGAGCTCAATTCTACCTACATCTATTAGAGAAAAACAATAATCATCCAAATGCAAATAATAACACATGACATTTTTTCGATAAGATTTTTCAATAGATGCTTAATGACATTATTAAGTGCAAATTATGATATCAATATGGACCTTGAATGATAATGCAAACCAAACAATTCAAATTGATGAATATTGAACTTTAAATGTCATGTAATAATCATATACAAGCTTATTTGTCACTAATATTTGAAATTTAAAGTTGAAGGAGAAAGGTCAAAAAATACAAGGGAGCTCAGATTCCCTGGCCAAACTAGAGCTCGAGTAATCCAAGAAAGCTAGGATTCCCCAAAGATATGCCAATTTAGCTCATTTCAACTTGCCATCATGAGGTATGCTTGAAAAATGGAGTTCCTTGTCATAACAAATCACATACAGGCATTAACCACTTCAAGTTCTTAGTGCAAATCACATTCATTGAGGCTTGATTCATCATACATACCAGATATTCAAAAACTCTGGATGTTCAGGTATTTCTAGATGGCTTAGATTCCCAAAATGAAAACTTGGCCCAAGAATCAGGTAAGTATTTAAGACCTTTGTCATTTTGGGACTTTGGTATTTTGAGTGGGAACCAGATCCAAAAAATATGAGGGGGCTCAAATTTTTTGAACAGATTAAGGCTCTGAAAATATAAGCTACCTCAAATTTTTTGAGTTTTTTTCCTAGACTTACAATCTCGTTAAGTCTTCAAACTTTTCATGCTAGAATTTTGAATGGTAGTCATTTACTTGCTTGAGGTTAATTGATGTTGAATATTATCATCGAATGATTTTTCATAAAATCCCCTAATAGCATTAATTCTATCATCAATCGCTCAATCTCAAACTAGGGTTTGGAAAACTTAGGGCTTTTAAATCTATTGTTAACTCTAGGCTAGATACCCAAGCATCAAAAAGTTTAGATTTACAATAAAAATCAAAGGGAATTCAAGAAAACCCTAACACCCCATACATATCAATGCACTTGACTATAATTTTCTTAAACACATGGTAGAAGTAATGAAGACCCCAAATGACCCAAAACAAAAGTAGAAGTAAAACAAATTAACACTTCCTATCCAATGCTCATCCAAAGATTCACAAAAAATAAAGATAGAGATAATATGCATGAAAACATCATAAATCAAGTGAGGGCTTACCTTGGATTGATGCACAAGGGATGAAGAATGCACTGGAAACCCTCAAGAATCCTAGAGTAATGACCCAAATACAATCCTGACTCTAGAGCTCAATTAACATGCTGGGTGGAGGAAACCCTTCTCAAACTAAAATGAGCACAATGCAAGAATGACCTCAAAGATATCTCAAATGTTATTTATATTCAAATTTTGGGAATTCAAAATCCATCAAGGCACGTAATAAATGCGTGAAAATACATTTGCAAAACTCGGGTATGTGACAGGACCTTAGACTCAAAAAATCTAAGGGAGCTCAGATTTTCCAGCTAGAATGAGGCTTGGGTAATCCGAGCTACCTCGGATTTATTGAACCTACTCATACTTAGCTAGTTTTTCCCCCGTAAATTGGAATTTCATATTGGGGCCACCTTCCAAAGACCTAGCACGTTATCATAATGTTGTAATTAGACACCCTAAGTGCAGATATGACCATAAGTACTTGGGCGAAACAAGACCAAGACCGAGAGACCTATCCCTTAAGGGGAAAAGGTCAAGACCCTAAAGAAAACAAGAAAACCAAACAATCAAAAGAGGGTCCCTACCCCCGGTGAGGCATGTGTGCAAAAATTGAATAACAAATGGTGACTCTTGCTAGGGAAATGCTCTAAAGCATTTCGATGACAAAAAGGAATCAAGAACCTAGAACTTTGGTTTTGATCCTCGCATTGGGTCAACTATAAACATAGTTTAAAATCCCATGGATGGGAAAATCCTTCCTATGTCGGAGTCAAAGTGTGTACAAATATGTTCATTTCTCTCCCTCAGCTATTGCATGGTAACCAAGGTTAGTCTAATCAGGCTACATAAATATTATAACTCCAAAAGCAACTTGGATATAGCCTCGCTACCAGTTAGGTGTCCATAGCCCCGATGAGGTCATCATTGTGGTTCTCCCAAACATAGCTCTACTGCCATCTAGGTATCCATAGCCCTGGTAGAAATATTCAGATACTCCTTATAAGGTGAATTTTAACTTTTGATTTTCAATATTTTCTTTTCTTTTCATTTTTTATATTCTCTTAAGATCATTTAAACTTTCATTTTCACCCTGTAAGCCATGAAGCTCACACTCAGGGCTAAGAACCATAGTGGTGCTAAGGCAGAAATAGGATTTTTCACTTGGCCAAACATTACAAGGAGCCTTCAACAACCTTGGAATTATTAATATATACATGTAAGTGTAATACTTAAGCACATTCTAGAACTAACCTAATTCAGTGACTTATTCACTTCAAGCCTTTAGCACACGTGACACCAAATAAAGGATTTCTACCAACTTATTCTAGAAGGATGATTAGAGTTTGTAAAAGAAATACCTGAAACAATCCTAGATAACATAATAATTGTTGTGCGAGTACAACACTCCCAGAAGAGAACAAGGGAATGCAAGACTGAAAAGGAAAAAAAAAGCAAACCAAACCCTAACCAAAACCAAAAATGAAAGCAACCAAAGCAGAAAACAAAAATCAAAGAAAAGAGCAAACCAAAAGAAAACAACCCCTAAACTAACTATATACAAGGAAGAGCTAGAACTAGCTCATTCCAGGAAGTAATGCTTCAAATACTACCCATTGACAGGAAATGGGACATCCTCCCCAGTGAGAGTCTTCAAATGAAAAGCATTATCTCCCAATATCTCTGAGATCTAGAAGGGGCCAAGCCAAAGCTTGTCAAATTTTCCATGCTCCCCCTTTTTTTCATGTGCTTTATCCCAATATAAGACCATATCAGAGATTCAGAATGCTTTCATCTTGGCCTTTCTATCAAACCATCTCTTAACAATGCCTTGGTGCTTAGCAAATTTCTCTAATGCTTCATCTCTTTTCTCTTCAAGTTGTAGGAGCTCAGCCAAATGAGCCTCATGTTTATCCCCTTCATCATAATAATCATTGATGAATTGCAAGGTGGGGATTTTCAGCTAGATTGGGAATATTGGCTCAAGGCCATACACAAGGTGGTAAGGAGAGGTTCCTAGTGAGGGTTTGTGTTTGTCTAGTACGATCTAACGAGAGAGAAAATCTAAGCTGGGTGTGTCAATATTTGGGATTTCTCTCTAAGAGTTTGCAGATGACTGTCAAAATATTCTTGTTGGTGGACTCAACCAAACCATTACCTTGTGGGTAATAGTTAGAAGAAAACTTGATGATGATACCATGATCAAAATCACATCCAAAAAACATTAACAAAGTGAATGCAGGACCATTATCACAGACTAAAGCATTTTGACAACTAAAATGATTGATACTACCTAATTCCAAAAAATTGATCACTACTTTAGTACATTGTTTACAAGCAAGAGCTTCAGTCCACCTAGTAAAATAGTTAGTTATAGTAATAATGTACTTGTGGCCTATAGAGGAACGTGGGTTAATTGGACCAATAAAGTCCAACCCCCACTACACGAATGGTTTTAACTCAATTATCAGCTGAAGGAGAAGAGTTGAATGCTTCTCCTTACTTGTTGCAGTTTGGCATACATGGCAGGTTCTTACATGGTTGTGTGCTTCCTTAAACAAAGTGGGCCAGTAATATTTTTCCCTCAAGATTTGATTTGCAGTTGTTGGTCCAGAACCATGGCTCATGCCATACTTATCATGAAATTTTGTTATCACTCGTGCAACTTCTTATTTTCCAAGACAACAAAGGTAAATGCCTTCATGATTCTTCTTGTATAAAATAGCCCCTCTTAACATATAGTTTTCACTCTTCAAACAAAAAACCCTTCATTGAACCATATTGAGATTATCAGGACATATTTGATTTAGCAGATAATAGACAATATCGTTATACCATTCATTTGAAGATACATCCCGAAGATGGTATTGTTGGGCTGTGAGATCATGACCAATTTCAGCTATAGTCCTAGTCAATCCTTGCCCTCTCACAAGTTTCATGGGATGTATTTTGATGTCATACTCCTATATAATGGTAACCCATTTTTCCCTTTATTCCCCCAATTCATTTTGCATCAAGAGGAGCTTGACTACAGGATCTGGCACTATTGTAAAAACCTTATTTCTCAAGATGTAGTACCTGAATTTCTTCACACCTTTGACCAAAGCATAGGATTGTTTTCCACACTAGGGTACCTCAATTCAACATCTTTCAATGGAGCACTCATAAAGGCTATAGGTTTCTCACTTCCTTGATTAGATTTTTGACTTAACATACTAGTGCAAGAATGATCAAATGCAAATGAGTATATATAGAAAGGCTTGGAATAATTAGGACTTGCCAATACTGGAGCATCAACTATTATTCTCTTAATCTTTGCAAAAGCCTCTTTCACTTTAGCACTCCATTTAAATTTTTCATCCTATTTCAACATGGCATTCAGAGGTTTGACTATTTATGCAAATCTAGTAATAAACTTTCTAAAAAAGTTGATTTTTTCGAAGAAGGATTTCATCTCCTTTTTACTGGCTGGGGATTGGATCTTTAGTATAGCTTCTATTCATTCTAGATCAATTGATATGCCTTGTTCTACAATAACATGTCCTAGCAACTTCCTCTCGGTGACTCCAAAGATGCACGTCTTAGGGTTGAGGGAAATACCAAATTCTCTGCATCTTTGGAATACTTTGCACAAGTCTACAATATGATCACCTCGTTTCTTTGAAAAAATTGTTAAATCATCCATATAAATAATGATACACTTACCGATGATGTCCTTGAAAACAATTTCCATGGCCCTCTAAAAGGTTCCCCCTACACTGATTAACCCAAAAGGAATTTGCCTATAAGTAAAGGTACCCCATTTCATGGTGAAGGCAGTCTTATGTCTATCCTCATATTCCACCATGACCTAGTTATACCCTAAAAATCCATCCAAGAAGGACATCATCTGGGACCCATTAATGATTTGTAACACCTCATCCAATGATGGTATAGGGTAATTATCTTTTTTGGAGGACCGATTAAGATTTCTAAAGTAAACACAAAGTTTGATTTCTCCATTTTCCTTTCTTATTGGAACCAAATTGGCAACCCAAGTGGAATGCATGACTAGAAATATGATGCAAGCATATAATTTATGTACTTCTTTCTAGATAATTGGCTTGAGCAAGGAATTAATTGGTCTTTATCTTTTTTAAAATAGCTTAGCACCTGGCTTGAGAGGAATAGTGTGTGTAATGATTGAGGTATCATACATTTTTAGATTTTAATAAATCCAGGCTATAACATCTTGATATGCATGAAGTGCATCTATTATTCCCTTCTTTTCTTCTGGAGTACACACTTTTCCAATGAAAACATTTTTAACATCATCCGAAGTTCCCATATTATAGGTATCACACTGGCTACTAATTGAATTTTTCTTAGTTTGTTGCTCCTGATCTTTTATCCTATCCAGATCAAAAATTCTCTCTAGTTGTACCATTCCTCTTGGAATGGTGTTAGTTTTTAGGTTAATAACCCCTTCCAAGTCCATTTCTACTTCCTAGGGTTCCACTTCATTAATTATTTGAGAAGTAAACACACCAGATCTTGTAATGAAGTCAAGAATATGCTTCTCATCCTCAAACCCCTAAAAATTAGTTATATTATCAGGCATTGAGGGTACTAGAGTAAGCTCCATAGTGAACTTCTTCAATCCAAAAAGTGACAGGGGCTAAAAAGTGCTTGTCGCTTGAGCTAGGGCATCTGCAGTTTGGTTCTTGCTATGGGGTATTAGTTGGATGTTGAAAGCATCAAACCCCTCAATGAGATCCCAAACTCTATGTCTATAATTTAGTCATCCTTCTTTCATGACACGAATAATGCTTTCTAACTTTCCTAACTACTAGCTCAAAATCTCCAAAAAATTGTAAATTTTTTACTTTATTTCTTAATGACATCAACAATCCATGGATTAAGGCTTCCTATTCAGCTACGTTATTAGTGCAATGGAACTGAAGTCTATGAGCAGTAAAAAGGGTTTTACCTTTGGGGCTGATAAGCTCAAACCCAGCTCCAACTCCTTGTTTTGATTTGGATCCATCAAATCTGAGTGTCCAACAACCAACAGTCCTTGATCCTTTCGATTTATCCTCATTAACTTTGTTTCTGCTTGGGGTTTCTTCTTGATGCATTGGGATTTTGACTTTAGGATCATCCTAGATACTTTGTACACTTATCTTGACAACTAGAGGTTGATTGATGCAACTTTGTATTTTCTCCACTATTGTTTGGAAAAGGCAACATTATAGCTCTGAATGAGAGGCATTGTGGACCCTGCACTAGTTAGCAAGAAGTAATTCCTCAAAATCCATATCTCTACCTAGTTGTATTTGGTCTTCTATGTACTTTTGAATAAACTCTTGAAAACTATCCAATAGGCTGAGTTGTTCATCTTCTTGATCATCCTCCTCATCTAGTGGCTCTACTAATTCTCCAATGCTACTTGATTCATATGTAAGCTCCTTGGGTACGCTCTACAACATGAATATTTCATCCGTACCTAGTTCTAGAGGAGGGGACGCCAATACATAATTCCCTAAATTGACCTCTGATACTAATATCTCATTTGAATTATTCTAATATTCAATGATCACATACTTCATTCTCGGTTCCCTCTCAATCTTGATCTAGTTTGATACTCCTTTCCAGGGAAGCCACATGTGAGAATGGTTAGTTGAAACATATCCATTTAGTGCCTTGGTGAAGTCCCTACCCAGTATCAGACCATATGCATCAAGAATGTCTACTACTTGAATGTTGATTATCTATTGAATCTTGGGATCTGATACAATTACATGGGGATCATATTTAGTTCTCCTACTACATTCACCTTTGTTTTATCCAACTGAGTAACCTTTCATTGAGAGGCTATAGGAGTAATACCTAAAGCTCAGCATACAATGAAAGGCATGACATTTGTGGAAGCTCCTGAATCTAAGAGGCAGTTATGTAAGCTTTTCCCAAAGATTCAAATAGAAGTCAGAAAAGGAGGAGTTTTAGTTTTGCCTTGAAATAGACTCAACTGAGCATCAATTTTTGAAACTTGATTCCTATCCTTTCCTTTCCCTTTATCCTTGGAATGTACTTGACCTTGATCCTTTGATACTTTTGAACTATAATTCTTCCCAACTACTTCACTAATTATCCTATCTTGAGATACTGCATTAGCTTTGAAAGCTCCTAGGACTACATTTCTAATAGTAGGAACCCTCAATAACTCAGAATTAGAAAGACTTACCTTCAATTTCTTGAGTTCCTCACCTACATACTCACCCAGTTGCTCTATGCTCATGTTTGCGTGGGTGTATTTGGGATGATCCGCCAACTTCTCCTTTCCTACTTCAGTGCCCTTCCCCTTCGAGAAATCAACTTGTCCTCCTTTTGACAGATATTGCATTGGCACATTAGGATATGATGGATTATTACTGGCATGTGAATCAGGGGGTGTAGTAAAGTTATTTGGAGGAATTGAAGTAGTGAATGGGCCTCCATCTTGCCTACTCCTCAAGTCATATTTCCTCATGCATTGCTGAAACATTTAAACTTCTTCAATTCATGTTACCTCTTCATCTAAGGGACCATTATCATTTTTAGTACCTTCTTGGAACAACTGTAAAATCTCATCTTCATTACATACTTGTTTGGTCTTATCATCTTGCTCATTGGGCTCTTTTTCTAGTCCATTCTGTTCACTTTGTGGGAAAGGAGAGTGATTGAACACCAAAACTGAGGAATCATAAGGGTTAGATGGTACCAATTCCTAGTTCCTAGAATTATTTTCAGCTTGTTCAACTTCATATTGGAATATCGATGTAGAAGTTTGGAATTCAAGAAAATCCAACTTAGAGTGTTGATTTGTCTTATGATATCTGCATCATCTAGATAAGGTTGCATCTACTAAGTACACACCACTTGAAGACTTATCCTAATTGGGAGGTTGGTCCAATGGATTAGGGACACCTCCATTATTTTGCCTAGTATTCCATGTTCTATTTTTCCTGGGAGACTACCTCCTATCAAATCCTTGCCTAGATGGTTGTCCCCTATCAAATTTATGTCCATGTCCTTGGGACGAGTCTCTATTTTTTCTATTATAATTGGATTGTATATTCCTCTAGGAAGCTTGAAGTTAGTTGTTCTGATTCCTCAAATAAATGACTTCAGTGGTTGTATGATTAGTCTATTGGAAACAAGAAACACTAAGAGGGGGGTGAATCAATGTTTTGCAAAAAAATATTTTATTATACTGATTATTAACCCACTTAAAATATTCAACTAGGAGAAAGATACAGAAACATAAAGCAAATAACCACAACACTATAACACAAGGATTTTTATGTGGAAACTCTATTAGGGGAAAAACCATAGAGGATGTCCAATCCATAATATAATCTGAGTATACTCAAAAAGAACTTTACAATATAGGAATGCACTTGCATTCAAACATACTACCTAGAGCTCACTGCTCAAAATAGGAGGGCACACTTCCTTATAGAGATTTGGATTAGATCCAAGAGAATGAACTAAAGGAATAATATCTACAAATGCTTGATTATAGTTTTGGTTAAGCTCGATTGTTAATCTTCTATCCATCTAATTGATACTGAACTTCTGCTCTACTCTGCTCTGACTCGCTCCACAAAATATTTATGCACAAGTGAAACTATGCATAAAATCATCCTAACACTCTTCTAGTATTTGTAATACACATCGACACATCACACACACACACACCCAAATGATATAAGAGATCATACATATATATCCATGACTAGCAATTTAATCACAACATGTCAGCTCCAAATAAAACTTGAAAATATTAGCAACTTGTCTGCTCAAATATTAAGAGTTATCCAATCTGCATCCAAAAAAATCATCCACAACTTAGCTTGGACCCAAAACATAATGACCAAACACAAAAATATTTGAATAAACATTCCTTGAATATCTGCAACATATTTTATTGACTAAGTTGGCCCCAAAATACTGATAAACAGAAAAGTAACCAACCGTATCTCCAAACTCACACAAGACTTAATACGAGGCACTAATATTTCTATAAAACAAATTAGATGTACTAATAGACCTCCCATGAGATCCATAACTCAAAATAACAACTAGAAATCTGCAAGTGAATCGATGATCACCAAACTGCCAGATGCTTTGTTCTTCCTGACTGTCCTCAATTTGGTTGTCGGTATAAGAAAATGATGTTATGCGAATCTGTCACCGACTAGGATTTCCATCAATAAAAACACCAAAAATCATTTGCAGACTTTACTCTTGCCAACAATCTTCCCCTTTGTCATTAATGACAACGCTTAGTGAAAAATGACTAAGTGTCAAATCAAAACCAACATGAGTTACACTGCCATTTCAAAACTTCAAAAATAAACTTCAATCTTGGGAAAAAAACTCCCCCTATGATGACTATACATTTTTCATTGTACACTTCTCCCCCTTTGACATCATTGGCAAGAACTGGGGAAACCGAAATGAAATTCCAAAACTGTACAGGCATGAACTTGTAACTTACAAATATTTAAAGACATCTACAAAATCTTTGCTTCAACACTCTTAAATTTTCATCACAAACCTTTTTGAGACTTTCCAAAACTGTTATGTGACCACACATTAAATAGGATTGAGGCTTTGAAATTTCAAGATTCTCCGGATCACTAACTGCTACAACAACTTTTGCTTCCTTCAAAACACTCATCATTATCTCAATCTTCAAACAAATTAGTCCCCTGAGTTCACATACTCTCCCAACAATTATGTCATTTTCATTCTCTAGACATCTTATTTTTTCAAGTAGGGCTATTACTTGACCTTCTTGCTGAACCACATCACTAGCTAATGGATCAAAAGTAGCAGAAATGGTAGCTAATTGATTTTCCAGATCCTTCACCTTTTTCTCATTACCTTTAGTAAACTTGGACAAAACCAAATAGGACTTATAGGCTTTTCCAACTTTAGATATAGAACCTCGAGTGTTCTTTATGCAAGTAGCTAACATAATCTTATCCTTTGCAACCACTACCTTCAACTGACTAAATCTTTTTCTATTAAACTCCTTTTGCACTTTATCCTCAACAGATTTCTCAAGAAACTCAAATTGAGTACTTACAACATTTATGAGCTTCTTTAGCTCATCGGAAGAGGAACTTGATGGATCCATGACATGAGTAGGAATTAATTTCTATAGAACTCTTGATGCAAGGCTTAACAATTCACTATCCTCTATGTGAGACTTCAAAATATTCTCACTGGCCTTAGCTTGAGCAATTGATGCAACCTTCATCATCTGAATTGGGGATAGAGTAGATAGATTGATTGAACTTTCATCCAATTCAGGATCAAAATCTTCATGTTGCTCCATCAAAGATCTCTTCACTGCCTTGGTAGTGTCTCTTGCCTCCACTCTAATTTCCTAAACTTTTTCTTCAGCCTTGGGTTCTTCAGAGACTATTTTCGAATTGACTTTGAGAGCCTCAACCTTTTCATTTTGTACCACCTTCTCCTCAGCTAATACCACCTTAGAAACTTCAATTTCCATAGGTGTCTCTGTATTTTCCACATTAGGAGAAATTAGAATATCCTCAAATTTTGGAGGATCAAATATGATAGGTTGTCGTTAGGTCCCATTACTTTAGAATATAATATTCAATTTGTCGACTAGGTAGTGTTCAAGGAAATCCAAAATAGAAGAAGTTTGGAGTATCTCCCTTAGGTTTCCTAACTTTTAAGAACAACTTAATATTAATTCTAACTTCAAACTATCTAACTATAAAACTGCAAAGTAATTTATTCCTAAGAAAATAGAAAATGCTTGAACTGGAAACGTAAGAAAACTAATTTAGAAAGCATAATAACTAAATTGAAAAGCACATAAATGACTACACTAAGAAGCTGGAAAATTATAAAAGCAGAAAAACTTATAGCAATCCATAAAACATTTTCTTAACAATAAAGATTCTAACAATTAATAATAGAAAATATGGAAGTGAAAAGATAATAAATAAGTTTCAGAACTAAAATTTCATAACAGTAAACTTAATGATTTTCTACAAAACAACATTATAATAAAAGAAAATACTTATCTACTTCCGTCGAGTGGCCAACTCGTGGGTTATTACATTCATTCTCAGCTCACATTCACAGCTATTTTAGATACACTTCTATCAATCATAGTTATCATCCATGACTCATAACTCAAAATTTTAGATAACAATCTCTTTATTCATAAACCTCAAAAAAATTCTGACATTATAACATTACTTTTCACTATATATCTTACTTCTAGAGATCATATCTTTTATAGAGAAACTGTAACTACATCCTATATCTCAGATGGTGTGGATAACCATTTAAAATATCTAGAACAGACCTACGAATAACTTGTATATCTTTAAACCCATTACACAGTATTTAAGAGGCTCAAGTCAAGCCATAAAGTCTTTAATTCAAAGGATAACATAAATAACTACATCTTTGGTCCATCACCTTGAAGTTTTAGAGCATATTTCCAGCGTATATCTTCAACTTGTTATGGAGCACGTGCCAATTGGATGCTTCATATTGCAACTTTGATTGACCGATTATTATCTACAAAACACTTAAAACAACCCATTAATTTTGTATTAGCAAATTACTTCAAGAAATCAAAAGAAATAAAGTTTATACAATTTCTCACTAAAAATTAAGCAATTATTTCTCCTAAAATTTAATTTATTGGTAGAGGATAGAGATTTTGCATGTATAAACCGGGTCTTTATGGTATTATTATGATGAGGTTATTTTTACCTTATCAAAATAGATTCATATTCTCCTCATTCACATTCTCTTCTTCATTTACATTTACCTCCACATTCACTTCCTGATTTTTTGGAACATGTTTAGTATTCATTTCCTCAATCTTAATCTTATTCTTTAATAGAAACTCTTCCAGAATTTCCTTAGTTTTACCAACAATGGCATCATTTTCACCAATCATGAATTTATTCACCCTTGTCTTTCTCTTAAAGTCCTTTTTAGCCTTTTCAAGGAGTGAATCCATCTCTTCAATTGGCATTTCTAGGCATAAATCTGTAAGAACTCTCTTCCTCAGATTCTCTTCTTCTATTCTAGCACTTAACCTTCTCGACTCCAAAATATCATACAGATTCTTGGGTAAGCCAGATATAATCTCAAAAAGAATTTTATTAAAAATGTTCATATGTTTTATTGTAGCTTCTTCTAGAACTCTTTGACCTGATTCATCAAAGGTTTCATACAATTCATAGAGGGCTTGATATTACCGTTCTTGACTACTACATTCACAACTTCATCAACTGACATACCAGGTTTATCAAATTTATCCTTCTTTTCCTTTTCTTCTTTGCTGGAAGATTTGCTCTTGTTTAACTCGATAGCCTAAGTTTTGGTAGCTTTTACTTCTCTCAAGACCTCTTCTAATTTTGTTTCCTCATCTTCTAAAATAGGCTTATATGTTCTTGTACTTTTATTCTTCTTCCTTTTACCAGAAGGCTTGTCTTGAGTTGGCTTGGCTACAGGGGAACTCCTTGTAGATCTAGTGCAGGTAGAGGATGCACCAGGACTAGCAGACTCTATTTTTCTTTCACTTCTACCGCTTCTGCCTCATCTCTCCTCCTTCTTGCTTCTCTCAAAGCTTCTTCAGGTAAGCCAATCCTTTCTACAAAAACTTATGTCTCTTTTCTTACTTTCCTGACTATCACTGGTTTTCTCAATTCCTCATGAACCTACATAATTTTCTCTGCATATGTTCCAAACCTCTCTTCTCCCCGATCTAGAGGTGAATTCAGCAAGTGTTCTACATACATCTCCAGAATGTTCTCCTCTACTTCATATCCCATAGGCATGATTCAAATTGTTCTGGGATCAGTAGCTTCCATATGACATTGGTCAATATCCACCATGAAGTAGATAGTATATTTGTACTGTTCCACAATTGAAGTGGGAATTCTTTCCCTGGCATGCATCATACTCTAGAATTTTTTGAAGTACTCCCAAAGGGTAGTGTTCCTGACTTGATGATCACCAATTCCAAACAACATGTTCCTTATCTGAATAGCTACAGGCACACCATTTTTCCAATGTACTTTTCCAATGCCTAGAACCTCATTCATGAAATAGGAAAAGAAAGAACAATAGTAGATTACCATATTTAAAAGTATTATTCTTTTCTTTCTTGATTTTGCTTAAATTCTCCAACTGAGTAGCTCACACAAGTCAGATTATGCATTTTTCTTTACCATTTCATAAGCTACATAGATGGTCATACCAGATACAGAATTATCCCAGCTAGAATGGTATATCTTGTAACCAATGATCATTGATGTGAATTTCACATCTACTTCAACAATGTCTTCTATTGCCATTTCCCTTCTATCCCATTGCACACTTGTTGCCTTAGTAACCTTGTCATTCATTACAGATTTCAAGACTAGAAGTCTACCAGTGGAATTTAGACCTATTACTACACATATAGCCTCTTTTGTGATTTTGAAGGGTATATTTAGCCACATGAATTCGGCATGAACACAACTCAAAATGTATCTAACCCATTCATTTTCCTCAAATACGAGAAATCTCACAAATTGCATAAACTTCTTCTCTTCTAGGGTTTAAAATTCAAGTTTTACAATAAAATCTTCTCCAATTATATGATGGGAATATAGATTCATTATTTGAGAGGTTCCTAACTCTTCAATGTTCTCATGAATATATGCCCTAATATCCTCAGTGTGCAAAAATTCATATGACACAGATGAAAATGCTCCTAAGGGCTTGGTCTCAATAGACTTATAGGGATGCCATTTGAGTTTAGGATGGGGTTTGTCCTTGAATTTGACTACTAGAGGAGTGGACATGATTGAAAATTTAGAAATTCACAGAATTTTTGAAAAATATCTTTCCGTCAAATTAGAGGTCATTCGCAGATTCTTCTTCACACTTTGAATCTCTTCACAATTCAACAAGGTTCACTCCAGGGCTCTTCAAACTACTTTCCTTCAAAATGCAAAGTGACAAATGAAAGATAAAAATGGATTTTTATCACTTGTACAACTAATCCTTTTTGTCTCAATAAATTCCTTAACCCTAGTTCATCTGGTTACTCTAATTTCAAGCACTAAGATAGATAGTTTTTCTATGGATCTCCAAAATTCTATAATACTGGCTCCAATTTGGTTAAACAACATCTGAAAAGCATTGATCCACCTACTGGACTAGTCCACATTCCAGTATCACTTTCCTGTAGGGGTTGAAGGATTTTTCTGACAACTCCCCCTAGGCCAAATGCCTAAAACTAATTCCCAGAGGAATTAGCAGAAGCATATTCTAGTGCTGGCACATTTCCTTCAACAAAGGGATTCATTTTCACCCATTTCTTCTACATTTACCTCCTGATACATATGTAGTGACTTTCCCTTTTCCTTTGACTTTTTATTGTGTATTTTGTCTTAGCAGGCCTCTTCTATTCCAACAGAATCTAGCAATATGCCCAAATTTGTTGTAGTTCTAGCACACAACATTTCTCTGATCAAACCAAATGTTCCACTGATTTTTCCTTGATCAGAATTGGTTAGTAATATTCCCAAATCTATTGCATGCATAGCATCTGACATCTCTATTAAAGTTATTCATCACAATTTTTCATTCAATTGACTTATGACCATACTTATAACAATTAAAGTACTGACTTGAGAATGATGGTTCACTTGGATTCATCCTAATTCTACACTGAGAAGCCATATGACCTAATTTGTTGCAATTAAAACAATAACCATTGAATCTCTGAGCATTTGGTTGTCTCACCAAATTTCTTCTAGCTCCATTCATCTAATTTCCTTATCAGAATCTTCCTTTTTTGGAATTCCTTTGTCCAGAGTTCCTTTGTCCAGATTTGAAACTTTCTAGACTTATTCATATCCAAGACCTCACTTATCACCATCAGTCCTCTAACCTTTAATCAGTTCATCAAGTTTGGCTAAACTGGCTTTGAATTTCTCCTTGTAATCATTTGCAACAGTAAGTTCATCTTTGAGATCATCAAGCTATTTTTCAAGCATTTCCTCATTTTTTTTAGATTGTTCCAATTCAATGTCCAATTGGATACATTGTTCATATTTTTCTTTCAAGGATTGAGCAATCTTTTATTCATTCTTATTTCTATCTTCAATTTCCTTGGTCATTTTCATCATGATGGATTCCATCTCATGCTTCAGGATAGCATTTTCTCTAGAAAAAATTTCATACTCTTCTATTATCTCCTTCAAGGCATGACTGAGTTGTTCATATTCCATGCTTTTGTTCTTCTACTTGAGCTGATCACATAATTCCTTTCTTTTCTCCCTTGATTCATTGATTTTGTCTTTCAATGACTGGATGAATTTTTCTGCATTCTCAAGGCTTTCCTATAGTTCTCGGTTCTTAGATTTTGACTGGTTAGGATCATCCAGGGCCACCATAAGTTGCTATTTAAGACTACTTGTATCTATTGAAAATCAAAATCTCCTCAATTTGTTAGACTTCTTTCAAGGAACTAGTTTTGATACCAATTGTTGAAAACAAGCAACACTGAGAGGGGGGTGAATCAGTGTTCTACAAAATTTAATTTATTATTCTGATTATTAACCCACTTAAAATATTCAACTAGGAGAAATGTGCAAAAACAAAAAGAAAATAACCACAACACCATAACACAAGTATTTTTACATGGAAACCCTATTAGGGGAAAAACCATTGTGGATGGCCAATCCACAATATAATCTAAGTATGCTCAAAATAACTTTACAATATGGGAATGCACTTGCATTTAGGCACACTACTTAGAGCTCACTGCTCAAAATAGGGACACTTCATTATAGAGATTTGTATTAGATCCAAGAGAATGAACTGAAGGAATAGCATCTACAAATGCTTGATTACAATTCTAGTTAAGCTCGGTTGTCAATCTTATGTCCTAACTGATACTGAATTTCAGCTCTACTCTGCTTTAACTCACTAAACAAAATCTTTATGTGAAAGTGAAATTGTGCATAAAATCATCCTAACACTCTTCTGGTATTCACAATACACATCGACACACCACACACACACACCAAAATGATATAAGAGATCATACATATATATCCAAGATTAGCAATTTAATCGCAACATGTTGGCTCCAAATAAAACTTGAAAATATTAGCAACTTGTCGGCTCAAATCTTAAGAGTTATCCAATGCACATCCAAAATAGTCATCCACAACTTAGCTTGGACCCAAAACATAATGACCAAACAAAAAAATATTTGAATAAACATTCCTTGAATATCCACAACATATTTTATCGACTAAGTTGGCCCCAAAATTTTGATAAATAGAAAAGTGACCAATCGAATCTCCAAACTCACACAAGACTTAATATGAGGCACTAAGATTTATGAATAGCACATTAGATGTACTGATAGACATCCCATGAGATCCACAACTTAAAATAACAACTAGAAATATACAAGTGAATCGATGATCACCAAACTGTCAGATGTTATGTTCTTCATGACTGTCCTCAATTTGACTGTTAGTATAAGCAAATGATGTTATGCAGATCTATCACCGACTAGGGTTTCCATCAATGACAATACCAAAAAGCATTTGCAGTGTCTCTTGCTAGCATAGTCAAATCCTAATTGAGTGCTTGAATCTGCCCTGGGTGAGCAGTAGGTCCTAGAAATGGTAAGGATCCTGACAAATGTTGCTTCAAATTTGCGCTAACCTTGACTTACTTTGTATAATCACCAATCAAAGTATTAGGTGGGTTAGGTCTCCATTTAAGGAAAGTAGTGATAAGGCTAAGGGATTCAAAGTAAACTTCCAAGGAAATAGCATTATCCACAACATAGGGAGCCTAGAGCCTAGTGTATGCACAATGAAATATATTATTGAATGACCCTATAGGATCATTGACTTCCGTCTTAACCTTAGTAAAATGCAGATATAGCTCATAGCACTGATATGAATTTTAAACCTTTGCAAAAAGGCGATTTCAAGTTCAATCCAATTAAATATGGACCCAGCTGGAAAATGATTATACCAGTAAAAAACATCCTCTCCTAGGGAATATGGGAAGATTTTGCATGCAACATCTTCATGATTAATTCCCCTATCCCTAAGGAAGGTATGGAAAATCCTAATATGCTCCTCTATTGTCCTATTAGGGTTATTTACATGAAGCTTGGAGCAGAAATATTTAAGATTTTTTGGCATGACATTGTAGTTGTTAAAGGACAAGGGTGAAGGGTTATTTCCCAAGAAATCCATTGGTGGAGGTGGAGGTGGAGGTGGTAGTGGTTGATCAACAGCTGGATGGGGTTGTTGAATGGGAATGGCCTCTTAATCAAATGATGAGGGGCATGATGAAGGTGAAGATGATGGAGAGGATGGAAAAGGTGGTTGGGCTAAGGATGATTCTCCCCTTCTTTTGGCCCTTCTTGACCTAGTAGGGCCTTGTAACTCCTTGAATTCTTCCTCCCCTGGTGTAGATCTGGTTCTTCTTCAAAACCTATAAGGAGAAATTGTAGATAGAAAACACTCCAACTTGCTTATTCAGCCCTCCTTCTAGCACCAATCTATTGATGGTGCTTTCTACATAGTAACAACTCAAAGAAAATATAATATCCTATCTCTCTTCAAAGGTAAATCTCTATCAGCAAGCCTCAAGAGATAACCCCAAGGTCTCTAATGGACCAGGTCCTAATAAATGTAGTGAAACAACTCAGAGATAATGTGAAAATGTTGGTAATCACAAGGGACCTTACAAAACAAATGTTAGAAACTTCAAATTCATCAAATATTGCAATATATTGATGCTTTTAATCCTAAAACTAACCCTGATTTCAAAAGAAGCAACAAAAGATAGAGTTTAGAGAGACTTCTAAGACTAAACCAAAGACCAATTGTGCAAATAATCAAACATCCAAAGTGGACCAATCCTTCAAAACCAATTCCTGCTTAACCCAAATTAAACTTACAATCTCATATAAATAGCGCAATATTCTAAGGAAACAAATATTTTCATATCATGGAGCATTCAGACAAATCAACCTTATTTTATAATTCAAATGAATAAATACCCACAATTGAACTCAGCACACAAATTTTTAGGCCTATGCTAACTTTACACAACTTATTAAAATCAGCAAGTTGCTAAAAGTATGGACCAAGGATTTCTCAAACACTTCAAATCTTAAATCATTAACACAATTGTATCATTACTAAATCTAAAATCTAACATACATCCACAACTTCATTTAAGAAATTTATTAAATATTTGAAAAATGAGAACCATGCAAGGTGAATAACACAAGGAAAAACACTAAAGAACAATGTCTTTACTTATATTAAATCACCCCAAATTTGCAACAATTCATGTGTCCTCAATATTCTAGCACTTTCTCTCAGAAAATACTAACTCCTTGCTCAATTCTAACTATTCAAACTATGTCTAACACCTTCAAATGAAGTTGGGGCCTCAATTTATAGATAAATTACAATAGGTCAACCAAGTAGGTCAGCCTAGAGAGTTTTTTTAAAAATAAAATTACATTAAATGTTTGTAAACTAGACCTAGGTCAGCCTGGACCCTTCTAGAAATATTCCTCTTAATGGCACAAAATTAAAGGTCACCCATTCTAGCTATATAGTCACATGATTGGCACAAATTCCTAGGCAGCTACAAGTTGGCTATTTTCTCCTTCATTGGCTTCTAATTTGCTAGAAAAATCTTTGACTTTTTCTAATATTTTCACCATATCTACTAGATCTAGAATAGGAATAAATTTAACTATTGTCTTATGAGTTTTGTATTCTTCTAAATACTGGGGCATCACTTTATTCCATTCAACTTGCAACTCATCATATTTATCGAGCTTTGAGATATAGATAGTTGCATCCTCCAAATTGTCTTTGGTGATAGGATAACTATTAGAAGGGGCATAAATTTCATGCCACCATTCCTGCAATTTATTGATGTTCATGTTCTTTTGACCAAAATTCCTTCTCCCAGTCATTATTTCCAAAAAACTAATACAACTATCATATATCTCCTTCATTTTCCCCTATAGCTTCATTATCTTCTTTAAGGCCTCAGAGAGGAGTTCTTTTTTGTAATTCCAAACTTCTATCCACTCCTTCACCTTACCAATTTCATAAAAAAAAAAGATGTTCATCTTGGCCAATTCATCCTTAGGCACCTGTAACATTTTCTTCAACTCTCCAATAGTTGATTCATCAACCTTATTGCAATCTGAAGCAAACTGGGAAGTGTCCTCTAGAAATTCAGTAGCCTTAGCATGGATATTTAATATTTTCTCAATTGATTCATCTCCCATACTACTAACATCATGTAATCACCCCTGAGTGCTATGAATAGAGGACTTCAATCTCTCAATTTATGAAACTACTTCCTTTGGTAACAATCCTTCAGGAATAATGCTATCACTACTAGCAGTTTGTAGAGGCTTCATTAAATGTTGGACATATTTATAGACATCACTAAGATACTTTTGCAACTCCTTTTCTTCAGTTTCTTTATCTAGTCTTCTTAAAATGGCTTGAGAGGATTCTTGGAATTATTCCTTCTCTTATCCCTTAGTAGTTGGACCCAAATTAATGATTTGTACCTTGTAATCGGTGGGTCTCACCACATCCTTGAACTTATCTCCTGTAGGAATAGCTACATGAATGACTATGTTATTAAACTCATCTCTTACAAACTTTAAAACTGTCCTAGCTCTTTTCCTCTGTTTGGGTTTTCCCCATTGTTCCAACAATTTGTCCCAGCTATGAGTTTCTTCTTAAACAATTATTGGTCTTTTTCTAGGAGTTTTCTCTAGCCAATATGGGATAGTGGATTGTTCTATATCCAATTCTATGGAAGGAACTTCTTGCTCATCCTTATCTTGGTGAGGGATATCAACAACCTCTTCCATATTCTTCTCTATCTCAGAATGGTCCTCCGGTTCATCAATCACCAATTTCTTTGGAGACTTGGATGGTTTTTCCTGGACTACCTCAGACACCATGTTCTTTCTCTCTACCCAAGATGTTGATTGCCTCATCTCCTTCACACACTTTTTCCATTCTCCACTTATAGGAGTAGAAACCTCCTCATCTTCAGATTCATGCCCCTCATGATCATTTGATATGTTTCCTTCCTCGTGTACTACTTCCTTTGAAATTTGAACATTGCGAGGAGGAGAAGGAAAGGGAGAATTATTTCTTATAACTACTCTCTCTTCTCCATCATCAATAGGTTCCTCTTCATTCTACATTTTTTTCTACAATTTTCATCTCTTTCACTGGGGATTCCTTATGTTTAGGAAAATTCCTCCTAACATAAACCTGTGGTTTCTCCTCAAAACTCTCTACATCTAGCACTTTGGCCTAGGAAGAAGCATCAATAGTTATGTCACATTTTCTAGCTTTGGCTGCCATTTGCCCTTCTATAACCAACTTCCTCCTCCTTACTCATTGTGAGGTTTCACCTTCTTCAGTTGCAGTCTTCACCTTGGGAGCCTTCTTTGTTTTTGGAGATGGTTTCTCACCTTGTTTAGCCTATGTTTGGCTTCTCATTTTTCTTTTTATTAGAATAGGTCTATCTTGTTCATGTCCTTATTCATCATGAGGCTTTGAAGTATCATCCTTTTTAGCTTCTGCATCCTCCTTAGATTGGGATTCCATATCTCCCATCAAATCATAAGTGAATTTTGTGCCCTCAGTTTCCAAATTTTGCACTTGATGCTTGACCCACTATATTGAATACCTCTTTAGTAGTTCAGTCACTTGATCTAGATCTGTTACTTCTTCCTCTGACCAGTTTATTTGAGGCAAGGGTTTTTTCCTGTAAGGCTTATAGTCATGTTGTTGGACTAGGTTAACCTCATCATCTTGCACTTGGTCTGGTACCTCTACCACTTCGTAGAGTCTTATTAATTTGAGTGGTAGCCTAGAAAATCTTCTCCTAATGACATCAAATTCATCTCTGCAATTGGTCCAATAATCCTTAATATGGTCCTTATGCTTGAATGTTTTGTTAGCTTATTTTCGGGCTTTACCATAAGGTTCAAACTTATTTATGTTAGTGTGAGAGTATAATTCAAATTCTTCCATCTCTTTTTCAGAATGTTGGCCACTCTCAATAGAAGGGCATGCGTCTAGAGTTCCAATTCTCAATGGGAATTCTACTCCCAACCCTTTCTTATGCAAATCCTGTTGTAAAATATCCTCAAAGGCTATCATTTGCCTTGTCAATTCTAGCATTAGGAGCTTATTAGGTGGATAACTCAGTAATCTAAGTGGGACAACAAGAGATCCTTATACCCGAATGTATGTAAATCTTTGAAACTGCATAAACCATTGCCCATATTGCTTAATCAAACCATAGCATCAAAATAAATTCTAACATGGAGGGAACCCTATAGCAACCTAGGAATGTATAGGAATAATGCATCATTTTCTCTCTTGTAATTGGTTGTTTTATGTTGCAATTGTGGGTATATGTCCCATATCCTATCCTTTCCAACAATTGCTTTACAACTGAGACCTTTATACTTAGTTTTTCTTACCAACATGTAGACAAGATATGAAGTCATTGTGAATCTATTGGTCTCTTGCACAATTCTTCATTGGGAATCTAAGTTTTTGCTTATGATCCTAACCCAATGATAATGCTTTCCAGCCATAATTTGTGTGATGGGGTAGAACATCCAATTGTGGAAAATGTAAGCTTCTTCTACTCCCATTACCCTACCTAGGAGAGTTATAACATCATGATATTCCATCTTAAAATCACTCCTATTCAATTGTTTGGGCAGCTTAGAGTAGTGTGGTTTGGGCTTTAGTATCCAAGATTTATTCATTATTTCCAAGGCTATATTGGGGTCTTCATCATAAAAATTTATTGCTTCCCCAATATTTATTTCCTTAATGAGCTTGTGATGTGAGGCAATATGGAACAACTCTGCGATGGACTCCTCGGTAAGATTTTCCATGACTCTTCCATGTGGTCCAATTATAATCCTTGTTCTAGAGTGATAATAGTTTGCACTTTCTAAAACCAACTTCAGGAAAAGTTGTGTTGGAGGGAACCCTGCTGCTTGAGCCAACCAAATATGAGTGAGGATTTGAGCCAATTGAATTGGTACATTTCCATACATCCTTTGTTGAAAATCATCATAGTCCATATATCCCACATTTTTGTCTGCAATCTTTGACCAGGAAGAAGCAATATTGGACTCTAGCCATATTCCCTTAAAATCATAGTTCATCCTTTTTTTCCTTCTTCTCACCTCCTCTTGTATGAGAGCAGCCTTTGATTTGGATGTCTTGTCTAGGCTCAATTTTTCCTACATCTGTTAGAGAAAAGAAATAATCACCCAAATGCAAATAATAACACATGTCGTTTATTCAATAAGATTTTTCAATACATACTCAATGACATTATTAAGTGCAAATTATGATATCAATATGGACCCTGAATGATAATGTAAACCAAACAATTCACTTCATGAGATCATACAAAGATATGCAAGTGAATGACATTCAAATTGATGAATATCCAACCATAAATGCCATGTAATCATCATATACAAGCATCTTTGTCACTAATATTTGAAATTTAAAGCTGAAGGAGAAAGGTCAAAAAATATAAGGGAGCTCGGATTCCTCAACCAGACTAGATCTCAGGTAATCTGAGCAAGCTAGGATTCCCCGAAGATCTGCCAATTGAGCTCATTTCAACTTTCCATCATGAGGTATTCTTGCAAAATGGAGTTCCTTGTCATAACCAAGCACTTATAGGGATTAACCACTTCGAGATCTTAGTGAAAATCACATTCCTTGAGGCTTGATTCATCATACATACTAGATATTCAAAAACTCTAGACATTTGGGTATTTCTAGATGGTTCAGATTCCTCGAATATAAACTTGGCCCAAGAATTAGCTAAGTATTTAAGACCTCTCTCATTTTGGGACTTCGAGATTTTGAGTGGGAACCAGATCTAGAAAATCTGAGGGGGCTCAGATTTTTTGAGTGGATTAAGGCTCAAAAAACTGAGATGTACCTCAGAATTTCTGAGTTTTTTGCCCAAAATTACAATCTCATTAACTGTTCAAACTTTTCATGCTAGAATGTTGAATGGTAGTCAATTACTTGATTAAGGTTAATCGATGTTGAACATTATCATTGAATGATTTTGCATAAAATACCCTAATAGCATTAATTCTATCATTGATCTCTCAATCTCAAACTAGGGTTTGGGAAACTTAGGGCTTTTAAATCTATCGTTAACTCTCTAGGCTATACCCAAGCATCAGAACATTCAGCTTTACAAGAACAATCAAAGGGTGTTCGAAAAAACCATAACACCCCATACATATCAATGCACTTGACCATAATTTGCTTAAACACACACTAGAAGTAATACAGACCCCAAACAACCAAAACCAAAAGCAGAAGTAAAACAATTTAACACTTCCTATGCAATGCTTGTCCAAAGATTCAACAAAAATAAAGTATAGAGCACAATATACACAAAAAAATCATAAATCAAGTAAGGGCTTACATTGGAATGATGCACAAGGGATGAAGAATGCACTGGAAACCCTCAAGAATCCTAGAGTAATGACTTGAATACATTCCCATCTTTGGAGCTCAATCAACATGCTGAGTGGAGGCAACCCTTCTCAAACTCAAAGGAGCGCAATGCAAGAATGACCTCAAAGACATCTCAAATGTTACTTATATTCAAATTTTGGGCATTCAAAATCCATCAAGGCATACAATAAATGTGTGAAAATACATTTGTAGAACTTGGGTATGTGACATGACCTCAAACTTGGAAAATCTAAGGGAGCTTGGATTTTCCAGCTGGAATGAGGCTCGGGTAATCTAAGCTACCTCGAATTTACCGAATTTTCTCATACTTAGCTAATTTTTCCCCTGTAAATTGGAATTTTGGATTGAGGTCACCTTCCAAAGAGCCAACATGTGATCATAATGTTGCAATAAGACACCTTAAGTGTAGATATGACCATAAGTACTTGGGTGAAAAAAGAACAAGACCAAGAGACCTATCCCTTAAGGGGAAAAGGTCAAGACCCTAAGGAAAACAAGAAAACCAAAAAAGCAAAAGAGGGTCCCTTCTCCTGGAGGGGCATGTGTGTGAAAGTTGCACAATAGGAGGATACTTAAATAATAATTTGATTGGAGTGTAGTCACATGGCATGCATTTTTTATGACAACTCGCATGAGTTGTATTTGGATTCTTAGTTTCTCTTGGCCACATCTTGTTCATGGCTTGGCACATTTCGATTCGCATCAGTTCACATCTCAAATTGAGAGCCTATGGTTAATGATCCTAAATCACATCAAATTCTCATTCAATCACATCTCAATTTGAGTGTCATTCATTATGGCTAATGTTCTAGAATCTTCACGGTAGTTGCTCCTATGGATCAGTTTTATTCATAATTTTGCATCGACATCAAGATACACAACTTCTAGATTCTTTCATCACTTGTTTCAATGCATTCTCTTTTGGGGAGGAGTTTTTTCTCTTTGGGTTTTCTCCATTTTTTCAATATTTCTTTTGCATTGCATATATATATGAGTACCTAACATCGCCTTATAGTCGAGACCCATTCATGCTTTCATACATCCATCCTTACATTTTTTGCATATCTCTCTATTCACCTAGCTACACTTAAAGGAGAGTGTTAGTGTAAAATATTTTTCCTAAAATATCCCTCTAGATAAGTTTGCTAGTTGATAGATTGTTAAGATATTGATTGCTTACTTGTGCAATCTTGCATGAAGTTGCATGCCTATTTTCTACTTGGCAACTATCATTCTAGATGGCTCATCTCTTGCTATATATATTGTACTCATTCTTAAGCAATAAATCAATGTAATTAAGAATGCAATTATTTACAGTTTATCTTTAATCTCAATTTTTTCAATTCTATAATTTGTAACTCAACCAGTATTATTGAAATTCTCACTTGGTATCAGAGCAAAATTTATTTTTAGTGAAAATTAATTGTATATTGCAAGAAAGAAATCATGGAGGCAAATGTGAATATTGATTAGTGCATGCACTCTTTCCTATTTTCATGCATTAGGTTTGCATTTTATTTTTATCTCAACACATAATTTCAGTTCCAGATCATTTTTCAATCAACTATTGTTTTATAGATTCCAAGTTGTGCCAGTTTGTGAGTTTTTGAGTGTTCCTTGGCATCGGATCTACTGTTGCTTTATCATGATTTCAACTTGAGTTGATCAGTGACTCTAATATGGTTTCTAGAGAATAGAATTATATTTCCATGCTTGTCAAATTAAGGATTCCAATGTTACTCCACAAGTGTGTTTTCAATGTTTCTTTGCAATAGGCTATCTCATTATGGGGGGGCCTATATGATCTCTCTTGTTACCCTTTGTGTTGATGGAGATTGATTGGATTTGTGATGGACTTCATTATTGTATCTTTTTGGGGAGGAGTTTTTTCCCACTGGGTTTTATTTTCTTTCCCATTGTTGCATTGCATATGTTCATGTGTACCTAACATGGCCTTGTACTTGGGACCCATTAATGCTTTCATGGATCCATACTTACATTATTTGTGTATCTCTCTATTCACCTAGCTACACTTAACAGGGGGTGTTAGTGTAGAATATTCTACCTAAAATATTCCTCTAGATAAGTTTGCTTGTTACTAAATTGTTAGGATAATGATTGCTTAGTTATGCAATCTTGCATGGAGTTGCATGACTATTTTCTAGTTGATAGTTGCTATTCTAGATGGCTCATCTCTTCCTTTATATATTGTACTCATTTTTAACTATTGTTATGAATGCAATTTTTTACAGTTTATCTTTAATCTCAATTTGTGTAATTTTGTAAATTGTAACTTGACCCTGGTATTCTAAAAATTCTCACAACCTTCATGTGACCAGCGCTTTACAAGATATCAAAATTGTAACAATTTTAGATAAGCTTTCTCCTAATTGTGAGGAAAAAAAGATGCAGACATGATATTCGATTTCATGAGAAAGGTGGTAGGTCCTTCATTTGAAGGATTGATAGAGAGACTCAACTCTCAAGGTGATTTAGTCTCTTGTATTGTTTATGACTCTTTTTTGGATTGGGTTCTTGATATTTCAAACAAGTTTAATGCTCCTTTAACATTTTTTTGGATGTAGTCATGTGCAACTTATTCAATCTACTATCATTTTTATGCAAGAATGGATAAGATTATCTTAATCCAAATATTAACAATTTTTTTTAATTCTATGTGATGAAGGGTACTCCCCTTACAATCTGGAACTAGGATTTTTTATTATCATTGAAATGAAAATGAAATTACAACATTACCATTGCTATCACATGTGCTTTCTAATTAAATAAATCTGCAAATCTACAAATCAAAGGTACAATATACTCTACTTTTCCCTGTCTATAACCCCCATCCACATCTTTTATTTGGAATGCATAACTGCCCTAGAATATTCTAGAAAGTGTAAACCCTACTAGAAGAAATTTTAAAATTTTATTATATTTAGTAGTGCAACTAGGTGGTCATAACTTTCAATCTGATAGTCAAATTTTTAATTATAATACCTTTTTGGAAATCTCTCGAGGAGAGACATGGTGTATTTTTGATGAATTTCTAGACCCATTCAAAGCCTCTAGGTGCTTCAAACTTGACTTCAAAATTTTTTAACAAGATTTTCAAAAATTGAAATTATAATGTCTCTCAAATGATAAATGGTATTGAAGTGATTTCTTCACCATCAACTTCAAGTTACCATTCTGGAGGCCTGTGTAAGATTTTGTGCCCATAAGTGCATAAATACAAACTTAGTAAAAATAAAAAATTTCCAAATTTAGCCCTTATTGAAAAGAAACAACATTTATTTTTGGGTTGATGCAAGATTTCTCTTACACTTTGAATGCTCCTGCATTACTATGTGAACCATAGATTTTTGGTGCCAATGCACCTTTCTAGCTCTTCTAGGGTTTTTCACCTTAAAGGAGAAAGGTAGGCCAAAATTGCTAACTAGGTTCATTCAAATTATGTCATGTGTGATGTTATTTAGGCTAAATGAAATGTTCTAAATTTAACTATGCTATAAAATTGATCAAATATGAATGCAAAACCTAAGAGACAAGTGATGTTTGAAAACACATTGTGTAATGCAACAATGAACTAGAAATGAATGCAAAACTTAACAAAAATGGATGAAACTTGAAGTGTGCACCTGAAATCTTGAAAGAGACTAGAAATTGCTTGTGAAACACTATTGATGTTGATTTTCAAGCCTGGTGGGACTCATTCACCATTCTGGGCGAATTAGTCCTAGTTCTGCAAAACTAAGCCATAACCCGTTTTTGACAAAAGGGTATCTAAAAGTGCAAAAAACTAAAAACTGACCTTGGAGTGGAACTCATTCACCATGCATGGTGAATGAGTCCACTTTTTAATTTCTATATTTTCAAAAGTGGAATCTAGAGCTTACAATCTGCACTGTGACTTCCTATAGGTTTTCGCTTTCGAAACTCTGATTTACGGGTTTGACAATGAGTTTTTGTTGATATTATGACATTTTGACTGAAGAGGATACTTAAGCAACCTTGAAACTTGATCTTCAATTATTTCCAAGCTTCCAAGAGTCATAAATCTATAAACAAACAAGACAAGAGAGAAAGATGTTGAATGTTAGGGAATGGGGGTTTGCCTTGGTCAAATACCTTTTAGGTAATTAAACCAAAATGATGAAAGAAAGTAATGAGGCATGCAATAATGGAGTTGATTACCTTGACATGATGTTTGATCTTGTATTTCTATAGCAATGGAGGAACATTCAGCCCTTGAATGTCTTTAGGAGCTTTGTTGATGTCTTGCAATGATAAAACCCTAAGTTGCTTGACATGAGATAGAAGAATGATAGATGAATGAATGATAAGAGATAAGAGATAAGAGATGAGATATGTGAAAATAAGTTAAAAGACTTATATTTATAGGCAATTCACCTATTTTACCCGTTAATACCTCATGATAGGCCAACATGAAGTGATTAAATTTAAATTTCACTTTTTTCCCACTCAAAGGTCAAAATTGAGCCAAATGGGACTCATTCACCACACATGGTGAATGGGACCCACCTAGATGGGACTAATTCACCATGCATGGCAAATGGGTCCCACGGGGGCCATTTTGACAGCTCATATGCCATGAAATAAGGAAATCAGGTTTAAATTGCAACCTTGTCTAGTATTTGATCAATTTAAGCCTCAGGATGCACAATATGGGTTAAAAGGGGCCTATTAGTGATGATGTGAATTTCAAAAAGGGCTTAGGATAGATAATTCAATGTGAAAGTGTGATTAAATACACTTTACAACACTAAAATGTGGTCCACATAGGCTAGAAAAGCACAAGAACCAATGTGAATGTGCAAGACACATTACAACACTAGTTTAACATTAAGTTTATCTTATAAGCCTTCTAAATTGATGTGAAGATGAAATTAAATATGTTTTATAATGTTGAATTAGGGAGAAAAAGGTTAATTAAGTCTAGAAAAGTGTGAAAGTCCTTTAGAAGACATTGATAAAAGCATGTTATTCAATTTGCAAGGGTCCAAGACCTAGTGCAGATGCATAAAATGCCTCACAACACCTAGATCAAGGCCTCATTAAGTCCAATTTTTCATGAATTAATCCCATGTCAAGCAAAGGGTCCTTTTTTACAACACACTATGTAAAAGAGAGATTCATTATTATGATTATAGTGCTAAGAATGTAGGATTTTCTGGTTAAGATATTTTTGTAGCTTGTAAAAGGGATTGCTTTTCGTTGTTAAATTTTTAATTTTTTTATGGCTAAGATAATTCTATAGTTGTTGTTGGAAGCAAGAACAATTATGTATGTTAGTAGCTCCTAGAAATTACACATGTTTTCTTGATAGCAACTGAAAGAAAATTATTTTATTTTGTTCTGCTTATAAAACTTATATTTTTTAAGCATACTGTTATAATTCATAAAAGAGATTGTTTTTAATAAAATATATATTTAGAAGAATAATGAAATGAAATTAAGTTAATTTATGTAATTAGATTGGTAGATTATAATTTGTAATTTATTAAAAATTAATTAAGATAATATATAGCTTATAAAATCAAATTATTTTTTTCCTTGTAATTTTTCTTTTTAAATATATAAAATTGACCTCCCTAACATTAAAATATTGAGTTAAAAAAAAATTGACTAAACATTTTCACTATGGTATTAAGAATTGAATTTCTTTTATTAAATCTAATACAAATAAGAAATTTTTTATGTAAATAAAAATTCATGCATTTTTTAATTGGTAAACTATTATTTGACAATAATTTAAATTTATATTTTTTGGTAATTAGAAAAAAAATAGATTATTTGATTTATTTTTTAAATAAATATTTTTTGAATTTATTTTTTTATATTTCAATTTTTCAACAAATAAATTCATATAATTGATAAATCTTTAGTTATTATTAAATTTTAACAATAAAAGCTATCTTGTGATTTTTTTAATCCTTAATTTCAATGATCAACCACAATCTACCAAAAAAGTTTGAAATTATATCTAAAAAATCTACATTCTTGATCGAACAATATTAAATGAATTTATTTTATAGTTTTTCAAAACTAAGTGGATAGTTTTTGTTTAAATTGAATAGAAACTATTTGATTGTCTTTATGCATTATTTATGACAATACTGATAATTTGAAAAAAAAATTACCAAATGATTTCTATAAAGTTATATTAACAACATTCCCAAGTATTTATGAGAGACGACGACTTTCCTATAAAACCACAACTATTTTTTTGTTTAAGAATCTTCAATTTTACTATTTTACTATTATGTCTAGTTGAAATTTTAAAAGAATTTAAAAATGTTGATCTATGTTTATAATTTTTTTATTCTCTTAAACATGTTACATTTGTGGTTGTCATTGCACAAAAAGATTGACATGTTAATGCCCAATATGATTGCTAGATTTATACAAGATCCATGAGAGGTGGTTAATCCATGTCACAAACCCAAGCATTGTGCTACACCAAGGAGATCAAGGGACACACCATCTTGCAACAAACCATCTTGCAACAAAAAATAGCTTAAACAATTTGATAAAGCATTCCATTCACCATTTTGTTATGGTGTCCTTAATACCCAAAGTTTTTCTAAATTTTAAATTTTAGATTATTTTTTATTCTCCCCTTCTATCCCCTAGATAAATGTAAGCTTGTTGCATTTTATTCTAACATTAAATTATTTCCATTATTTATGAACATGTATAATCTTTAAGCAATTGATAGATGAACATGGGTTTGTTTAAAAATAAATTATTTTAATTTTTTTATGGCACCCAATTATTTTGAAAAATGAAATGTTATAATTAGATATGGATGATATTGAAGTTCTTGGAAAAATATTTCTTTCTATTCATTAGAATATACTTTCCTTGTTTACTTAATTTTTAATATTTATTTCCACTTTATAATATCAATGTTCAGTAAAAGGAAAAGATGAAACAGAGAATGTGATAGATGTGATAGCAATACCAATTCTTCCACAACTATGTCAATCAAACATACCAACCTTTCTACAACCTTCAAATCCAAATGAATCATTGTTGTGATGAGTGATGAGACAATTCAGTACCATTTCTCATGCCCAAAATTATTGTGTGAAGTTGTTGAAGTTTATTTTTCTATATTTTCTTACCACTAAAGGGCCCTATTTGAACCATCATGATCTTACACATGCCCATATATAGAATGTTGAAGTTGTAAAAGCCAACCTCACATAACCCAGTGATCACCTACAAGAAAAATAATTAATTGATATGATTGAATTAATTAAGTAATTAACCTATTACTCTAACATAGAAAACCCTACAATCCTAAAAGAAAAATATTTTGTACCATGTACACCAAAACAAAAAGGAAAAATAAACTTCATATGATTTATTCTAGGATAAACCAATAAAATTCTTATACATAAGAGCAATCAACTTGGACAAAAGAGTAGGTGGAGTGGAATATATCATATAATAAAAAATTAAATAATTTATTAATTTACTATAAATAGAAATAAATGTGAATGATAAATCACTTAGCTCTATAACTAAACAATGAGTTATAAATAGTTCTAGATTACTCGAGCTAATACCACTAGTTGCAAAATAAGTTAGGGTTCTTCAAATTTTAGGAAAATAAATTGCACATAATACATTCATTTGGTTCCAATAAATTGATATAAAATATTTTTAAAATAAATCAAGGGTAAATAGTAAAAGTTGTGATTATATAATGTAAATGTTATTGAGAAGGTTATAATGTCTTAGCTCTATTTTTTCAATTTTAGGTTGTTAATGAAGTATGATTAGAATATGAGATCATTGGTTGAATCAATAGTTTCCTCACTACCATAGGCCTTACTAGAAAAATTCATCAAATTCTTGTAGATGTGGTTTTACACAAAACCTAGTCCTTGTAGCATAAGTGAGTCTGAATACGAGAAATTTTCTTGAAGGTCTTCTCAGTCCAAACACCTATTTGATATGAGAATTTAATTATGTCTAAGATTGGGTGGTGCTAAAAATACTTGGGTAAGAATACTAGTGTTTAGAGGGATATCATGATAGCTTCTTTGATAGATCTAGTCAATCCTATTTTCCAAAGAACAAGGTTACAAGATATAACAATGGTTAAAGGTGTTCTAGGGATTCACCTAATCAAAGGGATTTTTGGTAGAGAATGATATTATTTCTTATAAAAATAGATAATAATACATTAACATTTAATAGGCACTACTAAATGGGTGATATTGAATAGCCATAACATATTAACAACCATTATCAACTCTGAACTCCATTATTTCATTATCTTAGTTTTCTTTTATGAAAATCATTAGATTATCTAAATTTTCAATGTTTAATATGGGTGACACTTGTTTAATATATATTTTGTAAATTTGATTTTTAGTGAATAGTTTACTAAAAGTAACATATTATCACTCACATTAATTAAATTACAAATTTTAGGTATTATTAGATGTGAACATAGGTCTTGTTGTCTTAAGTGCAATCTATTGTGTAGCCTACACCAAGATAATATATACCTAAAGTAAAAAATAAAGCTAATAGAAAATGATGTCACTCAAGAACTTGAACTATAGTCACCCCATTGTAAATTAGATAAATTTCTAAGACTAGTTCCCAATTTGAATTGGATATTAGCCAATTAGTGTTTCTTACACATAACAAGGTATGGTTAAATTGGCCCACAACCATTTAGTCACATTATTTCATTTTCCAAATACACCATTAATTTGATCGATGCTTCACTTGACTAGTACATGATTATAGAAGGCCCTTGATTGGGCTAGTTATACCATTAAAGGACAAAAATACTTTCAAGTGGGCATTTTAACTCACATAAATGTATTTCCATGCATTTTAAATGATTCAAGTTTTGAGTGACCGTATCTTGTCTTTCCTATCTCTATATTTATCCAATTCTAAATTCAAACTTTAAATTGTTAGATTTATCAATGTTTTAAAAGAAATATGTATCACATATTATCTCTTATTTGTGGAGAAATAAATATCAAAGTCTCTTAAATAGAAAAAAAGAAATAAACACATATTTTTATTCTATCTTATTTTCTCAGCTTAAATATGGATAATGGAATGTAATTTGAAATTTTGATGAAGAAAAAAATTACATAGTATAATCTAAAAATATTCAAGCTAATAAAATTACTATAATAAGTAAATACAAAAATTCTTAAGTAAATTAAATGACTCAGACTTATTTTTAGATATTTTTAATAAATATACTAAATTAAATAACTATTAATATTGAAAATATTTTGTTTGTAAATCACTTTAAAATTATTTTGTTTACTTAAAAATTAATGAGACTAACTATAATGGCAGTAAGGGATGGAATGTAATGGCCTAAGGTGTTAACAAAAAAAATAAAAAATAAAAAATAATTCTAAAATATATTACAATAAATCTTTAAGTAAAAAAATGATTGTAAAATCACTCTTAAATAAATAAAATAATTTTAAAATAGCTCTTAGCTCTTCAAATATAGTAAATAGTGTAAATAAAATAAAATATTTTTAAATAATTGTAAAGTAAAAAAAAATTGATAGTAATTGTAAATGAAGTATTTACTATTTTCAAATTAATACTTACTATTTTATTTATCAAAGTACATTATTATTTTTACATAGTTACTGAAAAAAATGTGTCATGTGTGTAGTGTGTATATGTATTGTGTGTAGTGTGTATAGTCTATATTGTGTGTACGTGGAGATTCTTATATAAATTATCTTAGCACATTAATACCATTACACTCAACACCTTGCTAGCGCTATAGTTATACCTCTAGACATAATAATTCTTAAATAAATAATAAATTAGATTTTCAATAAAGTAAAATAAAATAACTCAAGAGTGATCTCTTTGTATATCATCCAATGCCTCACTAGTTTGATTTTGTTGATTCATTGATTCTCAATATTATATTTATATTATATTATAATTTGCATAAAAATGTTATATAAAAATAATTTAACTAAGATATTAATTGACATAATACATTATAATAATGACAAATTGAAATTGTTACAATTCTCATTTTTACAAATTCAACTTCAAATATGCTACAATGGATTAGCTATTGAACTCAAAATCAACTAATCAAACTATGGAGGTCCTTTACCAACAAATAGTTTCTTCATCAATATTCAACAAATATGTATTCTAATGAACAAACTCAACTTCAACTATGCTAGTCATAGTTGTGCCTAGTATGAATCAAACTCAAGGTTAGTATCTATCCTAACAACTATAATATTCATTGACCTATTAAAATCATAATACATTTAGCTTGCAATATTTTGTTGATCTCAAACTATTATCTACCATATATTCAAATCATATCATTACTCAACTATAAAATAGACAATAAATGTTTTTATTACAATACTACTAAGGCAAGTGGTGGCACTTGTTTATTAGACAAATGTTTCAATTTATTTAATGTGTGATATATCTAACACAAAAATCATCTATATGGTATTAATGTTAAAAATATTTTTTCAAATAAAGAAAAATAGTTTAAAAGAGGAGTGGAAACATAATGCTAGAGCATGTGTGTGTATTTAAAAGAGGGTTGAAATCAATGGGCCTTTGGTCTACTAGTAAAATTTAATTGTTTCAAATTAGTCTACAAGGGATTAGATCTTGCTAAATGCAAGACCTTGACACCATAAGGGATGAGATCGAGATCATGCCCTATATGACTTTGGCAGAATGGATGTCCCTTAGTCCTTGGCTCTTAGTTGAATAAGTTTTGACCTAAGACTTACGTTGATTTTGTGGGTAATAGAATAACAATGACATCATAGTGATAGAATATTTAAAGATGTATCAGTTATATTGTAACATCAAAAGATAAAGATGTGAGATTTATAGTCTTCTATTAGAGTTGACAAAAAGAACCTATATGGTATTAAAGTCAATAAATAATTTTTTAGATGAAAAAAAGTAGTCTTAAAAGAGAGGTAACGACATACCATAGTTCTCTCAAATTACTATATTACAACCTACTTTGTAATACAGCACATAATTGCAACAACTTGGTTTTCTGAAATGACAATGAATCTTTTGACCATTTTCATGTACTGCTCCTCCCAAAAGAAACCTACCCATGTTCACCAACCCAGGAATATAATGAAGCTGGGCATAATTTTGTAGGGACAATATAGTCACCATCAAAATTTTACCCTGTACAAAAAAAATATATCCATCACCACTTTATGGCTCAAATCGCGGCCAGAAGAAAGACAAGCTGTGCTCTGATAAGGTCTAACATTTACGTAAGCGCTTTCATCAGATTAGGTATTTGTCATTTTACCTCAAAACAAAAGCAGTGCGATCCAGGGAGCGGATCCTATGATCAAATCTCTTACTCAGGTACTACTGAATACAAGAAGCAGGTCCTAGGATCAAATCTGTCTTCCCACCTCTTCGAAAAGAGTAAAAGGAAAATTTTGATTTGGGTATAGATTAAGTAGAGTTCTCATGAAGGCAGCAGTGAAGCTTGACTTACATTCAAAGATGGGGTCATTAGATCAGCGAGAAAGACTTAAGCGGCCTCATGTAGTGGTCTTCCCTTACCCAGTCCAGGGTCATATGAATCCATTAATGGAGTTTGCCAAAAGGCTTGTCTGCAGAAACCTTCATGTGACCTTCATCACCACAGAGAGAGTTAGAGAGCGAATGATACAAGCTCAGGATGGGGCTGCTGCAAATGTGACCAGTGCTTTACAGGATATCAGAATTGAGACAATTTCAGATGGGCTTTCTCCTGATTGTGAGGAGGCGAAAGACTTAGACATGATAAAGAGATTTGATTTGTTGAAAAAGGTCGGAGGTCTTTCATTCGAAGGGGTGATAAAGAGGTTCTATTCTCAAGGCGATACAGTCTCTTGCATTGTCTACGATTCTCTGCTGAACTGGGTTCCTGACATTGCGAACAAGTTTAATGTTCCTTCAGCGTTTTTCTGGACTCAGTCATGTGCAGTTTATTCAATCTTTAATCATTTTTACACGGAAATGGGTAAGCTTATCTGAATCCAAATATTAACTCCTTATTTTGGATATTTTCTAGTAAACCTATGGTAAAGAGAGATTTTTTCTTCCGATTGGGAGGATAAACATCCACTATTTTTTTGTGTACAACCTCCTTCATATAGTACTAAGAATGTCGGATTTTCTGGTTGTTAAGATATTTCTGCAGCTTATAAAAGGGATTCATTTTCGTTGTTTAAAAAAATGATTTTTTTGGGTTGTTAGGATTATTTTGCAGGTGTTGTTGGAAGCAGAAACAATCGCATATGTTAGCAGCTCTCAGAAATCACGCATGTTTTCTGTTCCGAAATAGAAATTTTTTAAAATTTTAATAGTAATGTTAGGGAGGAATCAGAAATCACGCATGTTTTTTAATTCTCAGTTTTGAGGAATCAGAATTATCATCCGAAATAGAAATTTTTTTAAATTTTAAAAATATATATATAACCAAACTTATTTATTTATTTATTTATTTTAATTTTTAATTTTTTAATTTTTTAATTTTTGTGTAAGTATATAAAACTGACCTCCCTAACATTACTATTAAAAAACTGAGAATTAAAAGATATTCTTTTTGGACAAGCCTCTTTCACTATGGCATTCAAAATTGAGAGTTTTTAAATAAATCAAATAAGAGATGTTTTATACAAATAAAAATTCACGCATTTTGTCAATTGATTAATTATTATTTGACAAAAAAATTAATTTCGATTTATACTTTTTATTAAAAAATATTTGACAAAAAATTAAATTTAGATTTATATTTTGTATTAAAAAATCTTAGATTATTTAATTTACTGTTGTTTTATTTTAAAATAAATATTTATAAAAAAAATAAATTATATTTTAATTTCTCAAAAAAATTCAAATGATTAATAAATCTCTTAGTATTTACTATTAAATTTTAACAATAAAAGTTATCCTGTGATTTTCTTAATCCTTAATTTCAATGATCAACAATTATCAAAATAAATATATATATAATTTTATATAAAAATCTACATTCTTGATCAAACAATTTTTTTGGGGTACGTAAACAGTAATTTTATTGATTTCAAAAGAAGCTTACAGTGTTCCATCATAACGGTTTTGCATTAAGACCAAGCTTGCCATCTCCAGTACAATTTCAAACACCATCCTAACAAAAACTATAGTCAATATAACACTACCCCCGCCACCACAGAACAGACCATATCAAACTTTAGTCTATAAGACACCAGCCCTACCACCCCTTAACAGACCATACCAAAACATGTCAAAACACGGGACTGCTACAGCACGCCACCATTACCATAACATGGAGCCGAACCAACACCATAGACGCGACACCAAAAAAGAAATATTCGGCACCATTAACACCACACCCTCCGCATGTAGAAAGTCGAGAAATTGACCCATCCAATCCTCCCCACGAGCCGCTTCTAGCATCAGGAAAACTTTTAGAAATTCAACACCCGCAGAGCACGGGTCCTGTGCTCCCTTAACGCTCGATCTTTGACATCCAGGAGAAAGGGGTATCTTTTCACGTGAACACCAGGAAGGAAGACCTTGGACATGTGCGGTCGAGGAATGCCCACACCAGGCTCAGCTATAATTATCATGTCCTCCATGCCACCCAGCAAGACCATCGCCTTGGGGAATGTTGGTTCACAGTTGTCGTTGCATCAAAAGATCGACTTGTTAATGTCCAATATAACTGTCTGAATTAACAGACAGGGAACTCCAAGTCTAGAAGAGACATAACAGACGGATAGACAATGTCCACATTCGTTCTGTATCTCTCAAATAACACCATGAACTCTTGATAAGTAGGGGGTATTTTACCATGAATTCCTTCCCCAGAATTACATCAACCGACCTCAAATGATTCTCTGAAATCTTCCCTGTAAACGCCCACAGCTTATGGGATGTTGTAAGCCGAATAGGAGTCCCCATACTGCCAGAACAGTTTGCACTGCTTAATACCACACTGCGGTGCCATATAATGGGAGTCACCAAACCGCATAGCACCATATATTGCCCAGAATATGTGTGAGCATTAATGCAAATGGCACCCCAAACAATAAACATTCCTTCCAAAGCCACCGCATATGCCACAGAATGCATCGCAAATTTGTGTGAAAGGACCTGATATTTATTAGCCCGCCCGTCCTGTGTACCGCGCCAACTCGGAGAATGCTCTCAGGCAGCCATCATCCCAACTCAGCAGCACATAATGAAATTATTTCTCCCTGCCAAAGTTGCCCCGGATTGATCAAACAATATTAAATGAAATTATTTTATCATTTCTCACAACTAGGTGAATGGTTTTTGTTCAAATTAAATTTCAAACTTATAGTTTTTATTAGTAGAAACTGTTTGATTTTCTTTATGCATTATTTATAACAATATTGATAATCCAAAAAATTTATATGATTTGTATAAAATTACATCGAACACTTATTAGTACTGCATAAAACATTTGATTCTATATAATTAACAGCATTCTCAATTCAATTCTTTATGAGAGAAGGCGACTTTCCATAAAGCTACAGCTATAATCTTCAATTTTACTATTTTTTCTAATTGAAATCTACAAATATTTAAAAAAATATTGATTTGTGTTTATAATTTTCTTAGCCTAAAGAATTTGATAGAGCATTCCATTCACTGTTTTGTTACGGTGTCCTTATTTTTCTGTAAGTCATTTTCTCTAAATTGTTAGTTCAAAATGATTAATTGTGGATTGTTCTTTGTTCTCCCCTTCCAGCCCCTCCATAATTGTAAACTTGTTGCATTTTACACTAACATTAACTTATTTCCATAATTTATGAACATGTGTATAAGCAAAATAAATTCTCTTAATTTTTTTTTTGTTATGGGACCAATTATTTGGAAAAATGGGATGGAAAAAAATTTCTTGCTATTCATTAGCATATGCTTTCCCTGTTCACTTAATTTTTAATATTGGTTTCCAATTTATAATATCGATGTTCAGTGAAAGCAAAAGATGAAACAGAGAATGTGATAGAGAATGTGATAGATGTGATAGCAATACCAGGTCTTCCACAACTATGCCAATCAGACATGCCAACCTTTCTACAACCTTCAAATCCAAATGAACCATTGTTGCAACCGGTGATTAGTCGATTCAGTACCATTTCTAAGGCCACATGGATACTGGGAAACTCCTTCAATGAACTGGAAATGACAGAGATACAATCCATGGATTCGCTCATTCCAATCAGAACAGTAGGCCCTCTTGTTCCCTTAGCTTTCCTAGATGGAAGAAATCCACAAGACCAAGATGTTGGCACACATCTTTGGAAAGCAGCAAATTGTATAGACTGGCTGAATACAAAGGAAGCCGCAACTGTTGTATATGTTTCATTTGGAAGTGTAGCTGTCCTTACCAAAGAGCAGATCATAGAAATAGCCCTTGGACTGAAGGCCAATAGGCGTTTATTTTGGTGGGTGATTCGTCCTGATCTTAATAAAGAAGAAAATAACAATGTACATGACTTTCTAGAGGGTTTCCTTGAGGAAACTATAGATCAAGGCCTAGTTGTATCATGGTGTCCACAGATGGCAGTGCTTAATCATCCTTCTGTGGGTATGTTTGTTACACACTGTGGTTGGAATTCTACACTAGAGAACCTCAGCTCAGGGTTACCTATCGTAACTATTTCTCATTGGAGTGATCAAACAACTAATTCTAAGAATATTGAAGAGGTGTGGAAGACTGGGATAAGATTGAATAAAATAGAAGATGAGCTAGTTGGGAGGGATGAGGTGGAGAAATCTATTAAGAAAATTATGGAAGTTGTTGCAGGTGTGGAATTGAGGAAGAATGCCTTGCGATGGAAGACATTAGCAAAGGAAGCAATGATGAAAGGTGGATCTTTTGATAAGAATATTGATTGTTTTATTAATGAAGTCATTGCTAGAACAACACTGGCTTGACACAAATTATTGACTGGGACTGGACTTCATTTTAAGTGAGAATTCCAATGTAAGGTGTGTCTTTCTATTTGTATAAATTGTAGTTTCTGAAAAGAGGCCTCACCTCTAAGCCAGTTGATTAAAGAAATGAAGCAGCAGAGAAAGAAAACAAACTGACACAATGCTGATAAACAAAATAATATACCATAATGCTGTAACAAAATAAACTGCAATCTATTAACTCATTGAAAAAAAAAAACTTCACATTCTTCCTCAGTTCTACACAGTGCTGTTAAAAAGAATCAGAAAATTCTGCTCTGTTTTAAAATAGAGTTCTCTGTTTTTGCTGCTTATTCAAAAGAAATACATAGGGGATAAAATAGAGTTTGATGCACAAGAAAAAATCAAAGTAGATCTCCAATACTTAGCATGCAACACATGCTTTATTTGCAGAAAGCAAAAAAAACAAAGCTTTAAAGAAAAACTACTATAAAAACTAAGATGCAGGCTAAAAATAGAAGTCTTTGCCATGCTGGAAAAAACACGATCTTGGCAACATCACTTATCTTCATACTCCCCCTTGATGCTAAGAGGGCTCACAATCTGATCTCGAAGTAACACAAACTGATCTCTTGCAACTACTTTGGTGAAGATGTCTGCTAACTGATCATGAGTGCTGATGTGTTTCAATTCAACTTCCTTCTTCTGTACTAAATCACGGATGAAGTGATACTTCAAATCAAAATGCTTTGTTCTACTGTGATGAACCGGATTCTTTGCTAACTTGATGGCACTTACATTGTCACAATAAATCATTGTAGGTTGAATTTGCTTCTCTCCAATTTCTTATAAAACTTTTCAAAGCCAAAGAGCTTATGTACATGTTGAGGTGACTGCAACATACTCTGCTTCTATGGATGAGAGTGCAACCATGCTTTGCTTCTTGGAACTCCATGTAATCAAACCAGTACCAAAGGAGAAACAATTTCCAGATGTAGACTTATGATCATCCATACTACCTCCCCAATCTGAATCACTAAAGCCAACAAGATTGAATCTTTTGGAATAGTAGTAATGAATACCATAATTTAGAGTACCTTTCACATACCTCAAAATTCTCTTAGCTTCCTTCATGTGTATTTCTGATGGATTTGTCATATACCTTGAAATAAGTGAAACTGAATATGCTATATCAGGCCTTGTGTGGGTTAGAAACATCAAACTCCCAATAATACTTCTGTAAGTAGTCTCATCAACTAATTCAGCACCTTCATTCCTACTCAACACAACTCCATGAGCACTTGGAGTGGAGTATGGTTTACAATCAACCATGTCAAACTTCTTCAACATATCTTTCGCATATTTGGTTTGGCAAATGAAAATTTCATTTTTACATTGAGAAACCTCCATTCCTAAAAAATATTTCATGAGACCAAGATCTTTCATTTCAAATTCTTTCATCAGAGCAATTTTCAACTTATCTTTCATCTTAGAACTGCTACCCATATACAACAAATCATCAACATACAAACTTATAATAAGAATATCATTACCTTCTTGTTTGTAGTAAAGGGTAGGTTCGCTCTTACTTCTTTTGAAGCCATTCTCCTGAAAGTATCCATCAATTCTTGCATAGCATGCTCTTAGTGCTTGCTTGAGGCCATGCAAGTCCTTCTTCAATTTGTAGACATGATTCTCTTTTCCTTCCACTTGAAAACCTTGTGGTTGTTCCACATATACTTCCTCTTCTAAGTACCCATTCAAGAAGGCGCTTTTCACATCCATATGATGTATGCTCCAATTCTTTTGAGCTGCTAATGAAATCAGCATTCTGATGGTCTCTTGTCTTACAACTGGTGAAAATGTCTCTTCATAGTCAATCCCATACTTTTGTGTGAAGCCTTTAGCAACTAATCTTGCCTTATGTCTTTCAACACTTCCATCATTGTTATGCTTAGTCTTGTAGATCCATTTGGTGCCAATCTTCTTCTTGTCATGTGGAAGCTCTGTAAGCTCCCAAGTATCATTCCTATGAATGGAATCCATCTCTTCTTGCATTGCTTGCATCCAAACCTCATTAGTACATGCTTCTTCAAAACATGATGGTTCAAAATCAGCCTTGGTAAATAAAGAAAAATTAACTGTCTCACCTATTGGATTTTCTTCATGTGCTTGATTGGCACTCCTTTGATAAATATCACTCAAACTTTTTACCTTCCTTCTAGAACTTGGAGTTGAAGATGGACTTGAAGAATTAGATGAGGGGCTGCTTGGTGGATTTATAGCAATTGGAACACAAACATTAGTGGGCTGCTCATGATCAATATCATCATTCAAAACAGATTTTGACTTCTCCATTTGGCCTTTTTGATGACCATAAACCCCCCCTTCATCAAAAATCACATCTCTTGAAACAATAAGCTTATTAGTGAGAGGATTCTATAACCTGTATGCTTTTCTTTCCTCACTATAACCAACAAAAATACATGACTCACTTTTTGCATCTAACTTTTGTCTATTCTGATCAGGTACATGAACACAAGCTAAACAACCAAAAACTCTAAAATGATTAACATTATGTTTTTCTCATACCATGCTTCGTAAGGTGTCAACTTCTCAAGTGCACTGGTGGGACTTTGATTGAGAATATACACTCTTGTAGCAGCTGCATCTCCCCAATAAGAGTTACTCAATCCCTTGGTTTGTAACATGCTCCTTTCCATTTCTACCATAGTGTGGTTTTTCCTTTTAGCTACCCCATTTTGTTGAGGTGTGTATGGAGTGGTGAGTTGCCTTCTGATGCCATTCATATCACAATAATCTTGAAAGGCTCTTGAACAAAATTCTCCTCCACGATTAGTCCCTAAACATTTGATTTTGCACCCTTTCTCATTTTCCACATGTGCTTTAAACCTCTTGAATGTATCAAAGGCTTCATCCTTAGCCTTCAAAAAATACACCCAACATTTTCATGAGTAGTCATCAATAGAAGTGATAAAATATGATGACTTACCCAAACTCTTTGTTTGCATAGGTCCACAGATATCTGCATGAACAAGTTGAAGGGGGTAATGGGCACTCCATGCAGTGTCTTTTGGAAAATTTTCCCTTGCATGCTTTCCTTTAGCACATCCTTCACAAACCTCTTTGTGCTCTTCAACCTTGGGCAAACCAAAAACTAATGCTTGTGAGGTCAAAAGCTTCAAACTGTGAAAGTTTAAATGGCCATACCTTAGATGCCATAGCCAACTTGTATCCTCAAATGCCATATTGGAAAGGCTATTGTTATGTTCACCAATTCTCAATGGGAACATCTTATTTTTCATTATAGGAACAACTGTGACTACTCTGTTTCCCTGACTCTTATCAAAAATTGTACATTTCTTATTTTCAAAGACAACTCTATAGTTCTTCTCACATAATTGTCCAACACTTAACAAATTATGTTTTAACTTAGGAGTGTAATAAATGTCTTTAACACTCTTCATACCTTCTTTTGTGTGGACCTCCATAGCACCTTTTGCAGCAACCACCAATGATTTATCATCATCGAGCTGAATCTTTGACTTGAAACTTTCATCCTTTGTTGAAAACAACTTCCCATTTCCTGACATATGGTTAGAGCATCCAAAATCTAGGTACCAAACATCTTTACTAATATTTTCACTTTTAGAATAAGATAATAATAAATTATCTAGAGGATTTTCATAACTTTCTTGAGCATAATTAACATTTTTACCTTCTTTTAATCTACATTCTCTTTCAAAATGTCCATACCTATTACAATGGTAACATTGAACATTCCTTTTATCAAATCTTCGTCTACCTCTACCTCTTGAACCACCTCT
>VDFB02000020.1:62681681-62727005 GCA_007258455.2 Sequoia sempervirens | reverse complement strand
ATGAGCCTTCAAACAAACAATGAGAATGTACCAAGTACAAGTTTTTGAAACATGAATGCTGAAAACTTTGGGATGAATATGGTTGCAAATCATATGAATATTGTTCAAAATCCAAACAAGATGTTAACAACTCCAAGTCAAGGTAACACCATGCAAGATCAGAGTTACCTAAAACAAGGCAATGCGATTCCTAAAATCAACAATGTTCAATGTCAACCCATAATGCCAAATTTGATCATTCCAAATCAGAACATTGTCCAAAATCAAACACAAGTATACACTCCAAATCTGCTTAAACAAAAGCCAAATCAACTATATCAAGGGAGTCAAGATCAAAATCAAGATCAAATCTGGTGAGATCAAATTACTGCACTTACCAAAATAGTTGAGTCATTGTGCCAAGAGTCATCTCCACCACCATTACCCATATCAACATCATTCCTTGGTTTAGGGCTTCCCCCTTTACCTAGCACCAATCACTCCATCCAAATCAATCCACCTAACACCAATCAAACCATCATGTCAAATCCTTTGAAAATACCATCGACATCACACCAATGGATGGTATCTAATCAAACAACAACGTTGATCCCAAATCAAATTATAGTCTCCCAAGGACCTATCACCTCAGTCATTCTTATTGTTCCTATCACCTTGATCACTCCATCCACCCATATCACAACCATCATATCTCAACCCCTCACTACCATGATTGCTCCAAGCATATCTCAACCACCCATCACTACATCCAACACAATTCCAAATCCACCACCACTACCACCAAAACCAAACGCTGCAAGCCAATATAACATTGCGTTAAAAGCACACCAGGCCTACCAAAAGGCCATCCAAAAATATCTAGCCATGCAACAAGCAAGACAAGCTCAACAAGTGCAACAAGCCTCTCAAGTTTCCCAAGCCTCTCAAGCTACCCAACAAACAAAAGCACAAACACAAAAAATGAAAACTGTTGAGAACAAGGATTACGATCAATCCATCACTGAGTGCCTTGAATTTGTGTCTACTTCATCCAATGATCAAATCAACATATGTCAGGAGTCATTTCTCAATCATGATCAAAATCCACCAATAATACCCAACAATGATCCAATTCAAGAAATGTCAACATCATTTGACCCTATGGTTGAAGACATTGGAAATCCCTCCACCACAATTGTTGAAAACAATGATCAAGGTCTCTCCATCGATGAGCACCTTGAAGATGTTTCCACTCCATCTGATGATCAACTCACCATACATCAAGAGCCACTTTTTAGTGATCTCTTTCAAAGAGTGTTAGGATTATTTGATCCTATTGACATAATGCATGATCCATCAACCAATGATCATGACCAAAATGTCTCTACATCACCTAATGAGTTAGAGGAAATATCTCAAGAATTTATTCCAAAGCAAGATCAAATTCTTACACCAAAGTCTAGCAGTGGTCCTTTCCAAGACATGTTGAACCCCTTTGACCTCATGGTTATAGATATTGAAGGAATCCTCAACTTGACACTTGATCGAAGTCCACTAAAAAATGAAGAGGATATTGAGCCAATGCCCATGCCTAATAACAACATCCAAGAGCCTTTTATAAGCAATCCATCCTTTGAAACTGACCCATGTCAAGAACTTGATCCAAAGCATGTCGAAAGCAACTCTGAAATCATTCAAGATCAAGAATTTGTATCATCAAGATACTACAATAATATAATGGACACTCACTTATCTATGCAAGATGATCATATCCATGTAGCACATACTCCTCCATCTACCCATGAGATGCTTTCTATGGATGGACATGTAGATGATCTTCATCTAGAACAAAATTTTGTTACACAAAAAGAGCAAATTCTTAACTCCTATAGTCAAACTAAGTTATCAAAACCAGGATTAGATATATCCTAAATTCAGACTGAGGACATTAGGTATGTAGATATGAAACATTATCTGCTCAAGGAAATGAGTCAGACATAACGGTATAATTCAGAGTTAGCAGAGCAACAAATTGAAACAATGTCACGTGCGGTGGTCATTTATTAGAGAATGCATTCTAAACATGACATCTCAGAACAGGAAGAATCAAAGCATGAAGGTACTACTACCACCATACTGGGGGCAACTTTGCCTCAAGCAAATGTCAACATAGGAAGCACAAAGAATCCTTATGATGAAACCGATGTCAATACTACAACCAGCCACGTCACGAATCTTCATCCACCCATCACCCCATCCATGAATTGGGACCAACATCAAAGGAAATATTTGAATCAAAGCACGAAGAACATTATCAAAGCAAAAGAAGCTAAGAAGCATAATGGACAAATAAAATATGCATGGATACCAAAACATACAAAGAAATATTATCCCTATCAAACTCCATCAGTCAAAGAAACTATGGGGAAAAATAAAAAAAGAAAAAGTATCCATCAAATATTTCCACAAAAGAAAAAGTAGGCTTTTCAAGCAACATACAAAGTGTATCAAGTAGTTGTTCCTAATTCCATGCACACTTTCGTATCCACCCATCATTGTTCATCTTCCCAAGTTTGGAGAGTCAAAGGTTCCAAACTATTAACCAATCCATCTTTTATCCCTAAACGCACTCCATCCACGCCTCCACGCATGATATCTAATTCTCAAATTGACCATGTATTGGCAAAAAACCTTCATCATAAGGATTTTGAAGGCACTCTATCATGATGTGTGCACAAAGACAAAGTTAACTCCAATATCGACAAAGCGAAATTTTAGGAATCCCAAAAGTTGCATCCAAGTGTACGTATCTTAGCAAAGCAACTTCTTCAGGCAGGATACTCATGGCACATTATGATAGAAGGGTCTACATCAATAGCACCAAGTGGTTTGGCATGAATCTTTCATAAAAAACCAAAAAAATAAAAAATATTAAAATCCAAAAAATCAGAAAAAGGATTTAAAATAGTAAAGATAAAAAATCATCCTCTAGTGAAAACCACATGGGCGGCGCTTTGGGCAGGTACCATGGTGAAAACTTGGTAATCAAGCATCATGTGTAGAATTGAGCATCTACGTGCGCTAGTTCAAATGGAAGCATCTCATCCCATCCATAATAAAGTGATCATTCCATCCATCCATAAACCATTCATCAAATCCATTTTCATTCATCTGCATACATAGTCCAAGTTATCTTGATCTTGACAATTTTGGTGCACACTTTGCACTTGCTTATGGTAAAAATCTTGGCATGGGTCATTTTCGTTGATCCTATCCTATGCAACATTATCTGAGCCATGAAGCATTATCCAAATGAGCTTTCTTGATCCAAACCCCTTATCTTATTGCAAGATAATCCTTGGCATCCTTTACGCACTTACCATATCCATCCATCCATACACCTATCCAAGGATCCACCCATCGCATTCCATACATTGCTAGACATTGGGGGTAGATATGTACACCTTGCTTCAAGAATAAATCTTGATCTATATCCCCCAACTTATGTGGTGATCCAAACATTGGAATATGTGAAACCAAATTGGTCAAAGCATTTGTGATCTAGAATCCAAATCACTAGCCCATGGCATATAGATGTTCCTTATCAGTCTTCATCTTTTATCGAACATTGATCCAAACAATCAATATTAGTCGCATCTAACACACCCTTCAAATGCCACATCAAATCATTTGAACAACTTTTGTTCCAAAATCAAGCTTCATCAATCATGATCAATCAAATCCAATCAAAAAATCATCATCTCAGGATATCATTGTATTGCTTAACACTGTCCTTCCATTGTTGTGTATCCTCAACAATGTTATCATCATCAATCCTCATCATTCAAATCATTGCATTGTTGTGCATCCTCAATAATGTTATCATCATCAATCTGATCGACATCTTAATCCTTGTGTTTCTTAACACTATCCTTGCATTGTTGTGCATCCTCAACAATGTTATAATCATCATCAATCCATCGATTCGATCAATCAACCTTAGCTTGGTCTTCAACAAAATCCCAAACATAGAACTAATATCATCACACATGTCCATATCCAAATAGTCAAAATCATGCGAAAAATCCAAAAACATCCAAAACATATCAAAAATCCAAAAACACTCAGAAAGTTAGAAAAACATCAAAAACATTGGAATCCAAACTACATCGTCTTTAAGCTTAAATGTAGGCAAGGCTCATCTTGGATTAGCCCCCGAGACATCAAAATCCAAAAAAACATTTGAAAAAACATCAAAATCCAAAAACATCTATAAAATCTCAGAAAACCCCAAAACATTTGTAAAATCTTGAGAAATACCAAAAACAACCTCAAAAGATTTCAAAACGTCAAAAACATCCAAATATTTCAAAAAAATCCATCCTTCTCATCTCACTTGCACCCGCAATAATCAATCATCCATAATAAACTGATCATCACCTTCATCCTTTAGCAAAACAAACAGAGACAATCACAGCAATCAGCAAAAGCAAGCTTCAAATGAAAAATCAAAAGTAAACAACAAACCTTTAAAGAAAAATCAAACTCTTGATCATTTTCAAACATGCTAGTCCACTTTATATCAACAGGCTATCAATCAACTTATCAAACCATCATCATCCTATACAATGGATGTTCTAGGATATATTTTTCTAACAATGGGCATCATTTTGGATATCACTTGGATTTTTATCCTATCAAAACACATCCCTTTGGCTAAAGGTATGAAGAACATTGGCTTGTTTGCATACTTGATCTTTTCTTTTGATTTATCTTATTGCAATCATTCCAAGGACCACTCAATGGTATCCAAATGAAGGATTTAGAGAGATAGGAATGGGGCAATGATCATTATCTTTTGTTTGTTGTGCTTGTTGGACATTCTTGTAAAACAACTTGGCGAATACTTGCTTTGTTAGGTATGTCTAGCAACCTGTTTTCCATATGTCAAGTGTGAACAAGAATACTCCTATCTGTTTGTCGATTCAAATTCCATCACACTAGGTACAATGCCATCTTGGTTCTTTTTACCTTGATGCATCGTGCCGATGTGTGTTATCAAACATAAGGTAAGTAGCCCTTTTAAAATAACAATCCTTGATAAGTGAATCATCATCTATCATCATCATCTCTAATAAAGTCTTGTCAAATGATGGACTTGTTGGATCCTCTTATCATCACCTGATTTCTTCTTTATCCACACTAATGTTCATCACATCAGGAATAGTTAATCATCATCACCAATGCATCCATCATGCATCCATCCTACATCCACAAGCCATTAGCATTCTGCATATCATCTCACATGCATGTTCATCATCATAATATAGATCTGTTAGTTTGAGCATCTCATAAAATCATACATTTTTCATAATCACAACATATCACATCATCAATCTCATCCATCTCACATCATATCATCATTTAAGTTGTTTAGGATAATATAGATTTCTTATTCTAAGCATCTTAAAATCATCCCATTTGCATCATCATCGATAACCATCCATCTTGAACCTCTTTATCGTGAGATCGACCCCCAAATCGAATCTTTTTCGCTCGATCTCTTGAGGGGACAATGTACCAGTGTAATTCTTTCTGCTGGGGCATCCAAAAAATAAGAAATTTTTTGAATTTTGATCGCGGCAAGTTTATTCTTTGAACCAACGCAACAAGTACATTTCTTCAAAGAGGGGAAAAATGTAGACATGCAAAATTAGCATTATGCATTCAATTAGGTCCATTCATCAAGTAAACCATGTTTCACTTTCATACACTCATTAAATTAATCAAGTTCACCTTCATCCATTCATCAGGTAAATTAAACTCATTAAGTTCATTCCTAAGGTTGTTCATTTAAATTAAATAAATCAAACATCAACCTTTTAATCAAATAAAGCAAACTTTATTAAATAGAAATCCAAATGCATATTCCATCCCTTTTTTATTTAAATAAATAAAATATTCAAGTCAAAGGGGTCAAAATCACCTAATCATCATTAAGCTAATCTAATCCTGATTAAACTAACCTAACTACCCATCACATCCTCTAGCTTTTCCGACTTGCACAAATAAATCACTTTATTGATTTATTAAAATCCTTATTTTCATTCAACTTGGCATAAAAATAGAATATTCCCTCAAGTTTGAAAATTATGACAAGTTGACTTGTCCCCTCCAACATAGCATTAACTTCTCATTTTCATGTCCCCCTCTCAACATTTATTTCAAAAATTTGAATTTGAAACTCCCTCTCTTGGGCACATTTCCAAAATCTTGCACATCCCTCAACCTATGGCAAGTTGACAAGTGGCCTCTTTTCATTGGCTTGTTTTTAGTCCCACATTGCTCCCTCTTGAGCACTCTTAGCATTTGAGAATCTACGAATAGAGGCTTCATCCTTCAACAAATCCTCCACAACTCCACAATCTTTGTATCTCATCTACAATATCATGCAAGGTCACTCTCTTCAATGGAGAACTGATTTTGTCCATTCCATTTCTTAGCATTCCATATCATGTTCAAATCATTTTCATCATGGAGCTTAGCAAAGGATTGGGAAAGGGCTATTTTCCACAATAGCACCAATCCAATATGAAATAGGGTTTATTTCATGTTTTATATGCTTTAGTTTATCTTGTAATTTGTTTGCATTTAGAAACATGATTTATTATTTCATATGGATGCTTGATTATTAGATTGGTTTTAAAATACTAACCATTTGTAGATTTGGCATCTACACATACATCATATATCCAGTCATCCAATCAGTAGCTAACTTAATGTATGACCTCATCCATGCCTCTAACACATTCATTGGGCTGAATAGACGCTTCCATACCATAGTTACCTCACATTAATTTACTTTATAATCCAACACATAATTGCAGACAACTTTGTTTTCTGAAATGACAAGGAATCTTTTGACCATTTTCATGTATTGCTCCTCCCTAAGAAACCTACCCATGTTCACTAACCCAGAAATATAATGAAGCTAAGCATAATTTTGTAGGTAGAATATAGTCACCATTTAAATTTTACCCTGTACTACAAGGTAGATTCTATTTTTAGCTGATAGGATTTTTGTGTCAACTTTGCTTCAAATTTTCATTAGCCTCGCTATTTTTCAGGCTTCCGAAAATCGATACAATGGTGGCAGGTGGGTTATAACTTTGGTCAGAATTTTTGTAATCCTCCTAGATTTTTGGCCTTCTGATGATTGTGAAAAAGGTGGTGGAGGCATTGTTGGCTGCTTTAGGAATATGGTGGTGTTTGTCGAGCGACATGGATAGAGAAAGCTGCAGAAATTAAACACTAGTTCATATCAACATTAATTGTTGTATGCTTTGCATGTATTGGAGATCGTCGTAATAATAGCTATCATTTAATGCCTCAGGGAACATAACGAATGTTTAGGAAATTTTCAATAAGGCATTGTTTGGTGTCATTTTGCATCTATACCTAATATGAGAGCCATGAGCGACGGGGGTAAGCTTTTGTGAGGGTGTAAGCTAGATTAAGCTTTGTGTAGCTTCTACGAAGGTGGGTGGAGGTTATTTTATGTTTTTCACAAGGGCAGATGGTTGGAAATACAAAAGAAAAGTGTCACCTATGATAATATTTTTCCTATTTTTGTGTAAGAAAGTTGGCGAGAAGATGTGTGTTTGAAGCAAGTGGGAAGAGGTGCATGTGGAAGAAACCCTTGGTGATATCGTTTGATTTGTGGTTGGTGGTTATATTGCTTGATTTTCCATAAGGTACTATTGATTGTTTCAAATACCTTATCTGATTTATGGTTCGTATTTTGTGTGCATGGTTTTGCATGGATTTGATATTGTGATTTTTTGTGGGGTTTTATTTATGGTTTCCGTTATCTACATATGTATGCAAGCTTGGAGAAACAAGGCAACCTAGAGAAAGTTGGAAAAAAGAGGTTTGTTTGAAACAACCGGAAAGAGGTGCATATGCAAAAAGCCATTTGCCATATTGTTTCATTAGATTTTCCATAAATTATTGTTGATTGCTTCTAATTTTGATAACGGGCTATTGAGAAAAGACTATATTGTTTGTGAAAATGAGTATTGTTTGGTTTAAGGTTCACGTTTTGTGTTTATGGTTTTACATGGGTTACTATCTATCATTTTTTTGTATTTTGTGGGTTTCTTCGTCTGGGTCAGTCTTTAAACCAATATTGTTTGGTTTATGGCTTATGGTTTGTGGTTATGGTTGCAATGGAATAAAATAGTTAATCCTACCTGCTTTATGTTAGCTTCCATTGGGAATTGTTGATTATAGTTGTGTTACTAAAGCTATATTGTTTGATTTTGGAGGTGTTGTTGAAAAGGTTGTATTGTTTGAATTTTCGAGGAGGTTGCGTTGTGAAAGGAGTGTTTTTTGTGTGGGTTTGTTACTATCAATTTTCGTAGGGTTTGTGTTTTATTGTTTGTGTTTTGTGTGTATGTTTGCAATGGAATAAAATTGTAAAGGTTATGGAGTTTTTGTCGATTGTTATTGTGGCTTTCTACATGTGGGTGGCTATTGAAAGTAATGTTGTTGATTTATGCCTTTTGTTTTCTGGTTATGGTTGGAACAAAATAAAATAATTAATGTTGTTGATTCTATGTTTGGTTACATTAGGTATTATTGATTATTGTTCTTTGCCTTAGGCTATATTGGGTATATTTTAATATCAATATATATGTAAGATTAAATTTTTTAAGGTTATAGAGTTTTGGTTGATTCTTATTGTATAGCTTAGGCTATATTGTGGCTTTTTGCATGTGGGTGGCTATTCAAAGTAATGTTATTTGATTTATGGCTTTCATTTTCTAGTTATGGCTAGAACAAAATAAAATAACTAGTGCTTGCACCTCAATGAGGTGCAATGGTTACGCCAAAGCCGATAGTAGGATATACTTCAGCTTAGTAAAATGAAGATGATACAGACAAGACACCAGACAAGCTTTAACCTGTATGTTCTAAGCATCCAAGGTAACATAAGTACTCAACTACCCCAATTAATTATATGTAATGCAAAAAACCAAAATAAAGATGCAGGTGCAATAAAATGAACCTAATATTAGTGGTAACTTATGCACATGCCATAGCTGGCTTACCAATTTCTCAATATCATAAATCATATGCCCAATGGAGTGGGAAAGAATCACTCAGGAAAAGTGATCAATGTTAATGGGTCAATAGACAAACACAACATAAAGGCATAGGATGGTGCTTAAAAAAAGAAACTATTCAGCTTCCATACATTCTTTGACAACGAATTTTACCTGATTGCACAATTATGAACATGGCCAATGCAACTATTACCAAATTTTCACCTCGGCTCAATTGGTGAAGCCGGCTGAATGTTATTTATCATAAAGGAGAATTGGACTTAAGCTCAAATGATGTTTCGCATTATTATCATTATGACTTTGAGTAACGGTTATGCATTTTTAAAGAAGAAATAGAGTTTTTAGAGTGCCATTCAGATGTTGCAGAATTAAAAGAAGTACAGAATTAATAACATGAGAAAATAGAATTTTAAATTCTTTCTTTTATTTCATAAGAAACTCATATTTTTACAAGGCTTCATTTGATTTCACAATCAGAATGATATTACAACATTGCATGAAAATTCTTTTTCTTTTCATATGAAAAGTAGAATTGAAATCAAAGATCCACACAAGTCGTGGATATAACTATTATGAAACATTGCTAATAGCACATTGCACTACAAGAGATGTAGAAAGGAAAACACATAAGTGACGACATAATCATCATTTCCTGATTATCGATGTTTGATGTTGAATGGTGCACCTTGTCTTCTCGAGCTTCGTCAACCTGTAAGAGCAAAAGAGGGGTGTCAGTGGCTCTAATTATGAAGAAACCTATATGAGGCACCCGCAATAGTACAACATGCTATTAACTAAGCACTGACACAATCAATCAAGTGCAGTATGAAAGAAATGAGCTAAAGGAGAGATAACAATATCATGATCATCATATTTTGTTTTTATGCTAACAACTATTTGTTTCCTTGTGCAGGTATAGGTAAAGTCGCGACGCTAAACATTATTAGAAGACCAAGCATGTGGAGAGAAAGGGGCTCCCACAAGGGTAGAGCTTGACATGTTGCCCTATTCATTAATGGGCTGATTTTGAAGATACATTATCATATTTATAAAGTGAAATAAAGAACAACTAAAAGAGTAAAAATAGATTTATCCATCAAGCAACAAAACCAACTTTTCATTCATAATGATCAGGGTTGCTTTCTGAAGGCTACAGGTGAATAGTGAGTTTAGTTCACTTAAGGAATTCAACAAAGTACATTTGCATTAGATTTTGATGAATAGGTTCATGTTCTATGCTTATCATAATCATATATGTCATGCAAGTTCATTTCACCAATTTATTCTATTCACATTCAGGGATAGTGAACAGGTATACATTATGCCTTAAGAATTTCTTTTGATTCTCATCATGAAAGAGATCAGTTCTAAAAGCAATTTGATAGGTGGAATATTAAAAATGCATGAAGAGTACCATGTTCAAACTGAGTACGAGACAAAGATCAGGCACTCAAGTGATAAATGAGCTATTAGTTCCAACTTGACTACCACTGAAATGATTTTTAGGGTATTCAACTAGCAGATGATTGTTCCAATTTCTACAAGGATTCAGATGCATGAGCTTCATTTCCAAATATCAGGTTGTTTCAATTGAGGAGAGTCAAATTTCTTGAGAGACAGGTTCACATTTGTCAAGTTTTATACTATTTTGCTATCTTTCCAAACACCCAAGTGTTTTTAGGGTTTACATGTGGGAATCACTATCTTCAAAAACATATAGAGTTCTAATTAATGCAATGATTCCAAGAATATCAGGCTATATTCATTTCAAATTAAGGGACACAAGAATAGCAAGGTAAGCTTCAGTTGTCTTGGGTCGAGACCCATAACTAAATGTAGATAAACATACAGGTTATGTTTTTCTTGCCATGAGTTTTCATTTCTGGAGGTGTTCTAAAAGCAAACAACAAATACCCATGTTGGGGTTTCCACTGAATGACAGTTTCCCTTATTTCAAGTTGGTTTTTGGTCAGTTTTTATTCTTTTTCTGAACAGTCATGGCTATGTGCTAGTGTTAGCACTAATGCAATAGAAATACATTCTTCTCATGAAGTGCAGAGTATCAAGGACATGAAATAAAATGCAAAGATTCAAGTTATTTTCAGAAGTTCAAAATAAGCCACTAGCTGTTTTGGGTCAAACCCATATAAATAAATTCAAATGAATGGATTCGAGTTTCAAATCTCAAGTTCCCTCAATTGGGGGTTTCTAATAAACACACTGGTTTTCATATTTTATGATCATCTATGATACCCATTCTGGGGCTTGTACTCAAAATGCAAGAGATGCAATAATGGAGAGAATCTATATGGATTCTATATAAAAACAGTAGTAGAATACAAAGATACAGATTTCTATGATAAATCAAGCTCAAGGATACACAAAAAATAGTTCTCTTTTGAAATATCAAATACTCACATGGGGGTTGTTTTCTAAAAATAGAAAGTGCAATAATCATTACAACCCATGTGAAGATTTCGCAACTGAATGGAGAAATTACATTCTTGTTCAAATTTCAAATACCAATGAGTAGAGAAAGAAAGAAAATGTGAAGATGTAGTTTTTTGGTTCGAGGTCGAGCCCAAAATCCACAAAGAAAATGCTTTTACAATGCAGATTTGGCGCGGCCTAATATGGCCAGAAATTCATGAGCAAAGAAGAGAATTCTTTAAGTCTCTGGAGAGAAAAATGTTTGGCAAGGAAAGTTATGAGTCTGTATCTCTCAAAGAGCCTTTAGCCATGGCCAAGAGTTCTAGGTGAAGTCCAGAAGACAATCTTGAGCCCATAAAGGACAGTCAAACTCTCATGGTGAGAATGATACACAACAGTGATTGATGTAAGCACAGGAAAATACACAAAAGAACAAGGAAATAATGATATTAGACTGTGTATAGCTATGGCCTTAGTGGTCAATATTTTTTCAAAAATTAAGTAAAAAATTTTATGTAAATAAAAATGAAGCTTACTCATTGTAATTTCAACTGTCAGAACTCAGAAAATGGTTCCTCAAAGCATATAAGCTCGAGCTTGACAGAGTCATGGTGGCAGCATAGGTTTTCTTTGAATTAGTGAGTGTGGAAAATGAAGTGATAATTAGGGTTTGACCCTATTTTCACATACCCTAATTTGAACATCATGATGATCTAGAATATTCGATCAAAACCCATGTTATATTTCAAGGGAGGTCGAATCCTAAGTTGGACTATGGGTTAGGTCTTGGTGATTATTCCTTTTGCCTTGGTGAAATATTAAATGGTGAAGTATGAAGTCTTGGGGATAATATTGATGGATATCTTGTGACCTAAGATTGGGTTTTTAATGCCATATGACCTGGGTGCTTTTGTTTAAAGCCTTTAATCTTTCTAGGGTTTTATTTTTGGGTTGATTGTACAGAAATCAATGAAAATTGAAGGCATGAGGGTAGATTATGTAATGTTTTATTTTTATGATTTTGTGCTAAAATCATAATATTGTAATGGAGGGATAAGGAGATTTTCTTTTTTGCAAAATATTTTCAATCTTTAATTGCAAAAAATAGAAAAATTGTGCAATTCTACATCTTTTAAAGCAGAATCATAAAGTGATTTTTTCTATAAACTGCTTTGTGTTTTCTTGCTATTTTTAGTAGATCTTTTATTGACTTTTCCCTTGGTCAGATTTCAGACCTTATCTTGGAAAGATAAGATGTTTTTGAGCTTTTAAAGTGAGATTAGCCTATTTTTAGAGGCTGGACTATATGATCATAAAAGCATTGTGCTTTTTTCTACTTTTTAGTAGTTTTTTGAGATAGTTAGAAGCATTTTTTCCTTGAGCTTTCTCTGAGCTTGGATTAGGGTTTCTTGAGAGCTATGTTTTTTGATATACTTAGTCTTATCAACTCTCCTCTCTCAGGAGTTTAGACCAGAGTTCCTGCTCATACACAATTTTTTGAGTTTGTGAACACATTATTGTACTCAGTTTCAGATTATGGCATTCTCCTTCAATTGAATAAAGACTACATTCCTACTTCTCATTTTTGTGTCTATTTGTAGTTTCAATTTGATTTTATCTTGTGATTTATGTTTACAGAATCCTTGTTTTGGCCTTAAATTGTAATTCTTAATACAGAAAGTTCAAAATACAGGTTGCATGTTGTGCTTCAAGTCGATTCTTCATGCAAATCATTTATGTATCAATTGTTCTTGAGAAGTTGTGAAATTTTGCATCTTTCTAAAAACTGTTTGTGAGGAAGAGATCATAACCATCATTAAATCATTATTAGGTTTTGAAAGTCATCTGTTAGAAGTATGTTTTTATGTTCAGTCATCTTTTATCCCTTTCCTCGGAGGTTATTTTAGAATAGAATTCATCATTCAGAGAACCAGCTCGCTCTGGAGATTCCTCTTTCATTTAGATCACCCACATCTAAAAGAGTTTTCCATGTTTTAGTAGGTTGTTGAATATTGCATTCAGCAGGGTGCAAATCTATTAACAACCATTTTTGGCATGCCTGGTGGGACTCTGAAAATCAATTTCAGAGAATTTTTAATCCTTTAAGATTGCTGTTTGGTGTATGTAGCAAGTTATTCAGCCTTTTGGAGGCCCTTTTCAATATACTTGGCGACTCCATTCTTTGATTTTCAAGCAGATCTAGTGTGAACATCACACAAAAGAAACATATACTGAAGGGTCAGGTGTTCTCTTCAGAATTATCAACCTTTGGAGGCAAAGTTATCAAACACCATGGCGACTCCGAGAAGCCTTTTCTGGTTTCAGAATGATGAAGTGCTGGTATGTTTTCAAAGTTTCTAATTTTTGCTTGTTTTTAAGCCTTCAGATGAACAAGCATGTCGAGGCTTCATGATAATATATCATACCATCTGCCATATCATGAAAGCCCTATGTATCCATACTCATATCAACCATACCAGCATAATCATGTTGCTGGTTTCAATTCCCTAGCTTTTCAAAACTAGCATACCAGTATAATTGCCACCTACCCACCCCTGCTCAACCTCCATCTCTGTCATTATTTCCCACAAATCAGTCACAAGATACTCAAGATCGAAGCTTCATATATATAAATTTGAATCATGAGAGGCAAATGCGGGGAATAGAAGAAGAAAGGAATCAGTCAAATCAGCAAGGGGAGATGGTGATTATAAAGAGCACACTACTTGATTACATGAGTCAGCTAGTAGAGATCAAGAGGTAGTATGAGTATAACCAACACCAAGAAGAATTGGCTTATCAAGCCTATCTTCATGATCAGGAGCTGGAGACCCAAAGAGCACAGTTTGAGGAGGATTTAGAGAGAGAGACAACCACAGACAAATCTTTTGCTTGCTCGGTGTCAAAGGTCAGAAGCCCAAACAGCTCCTATCAGTTCTGAACATCCTATTCAAGAAGAGGTTCGTAAATTCAAATTTCCAAGTTTTATGAAAAATGAGCCTCCTATCATACCGAAAGTCAAAATCCCAAGTTTTAGGAAAAAAAGTGCTTTTAGCTCCCCAAATCAACCTCCTAATCTTGAAATCTCTAGTTTCCAAAACCACCATCCGTTGCAAGGCAAGGGAAATGACTACAGTCAACCTGTTAGCATTCGCGACCAGCCCATTAGGAAGCAACCTCCTTTCCTCCAGGAAACTCCAAAAATCCCACAAGTTTCCCAGCCAGATAATTTTGATTGTCCTATCACTATTGAGGATAGACCTATTGACTCAAAAGATGACTCATCATTCACCATGAAGGAAGAAGCTACAAGAATAAATTTACTGCATATAGCTATGGAGGAATATCGGTTAGAACAACAAAATATTAAATGAGAGAAGTCTTCTACTGATGAGTCCTTTTATATTTTTGCTAATGAGTTTCCTTGTTTTGTGGAGGATGGAGAAAAAATTTTAGAGCATCAACAACATACCAAGCAGGAAGTTTCTATTGATTGCTCCATTTTTTCAGCCGAACCAAAGAATGTCGCATGTATGGAGAAGATTGGTTCATTGGAGCAACAAAATATTGATGGTCATTTTGAAGTCTCTAGTTGGGACGGTGTTACAAAAGACCCAGAGCATCATGAGCCATTGCTGTAAGAGGTAGAAGAGGCCCTATTTGAAGAACAACATATTCTAGATCAAGGAACAAGTGACAGTTCTCAAGTCTTGCTTGATTTGTTCAATGGATTACCATTCTTTGTGGATAACAAAATAAGCACCCCCTAGATTACACTTGTACCAGCTCTAGAGCAATGGGAAGAAGTTCAAAGTTCTAATGTTTTGATACCTCAAAAGAGTTGCACTAATGAAGAAAATAGTCTACTTCCAGGTATGTGCAGGATCATCATGGAAAAAATAGACTCTTAAGTGGCAAAAAATTCAGAAAAATTAGAGTTAGACAACTTGAAGTAAAAATTTGAATAAGTTATCTATATTATTTTAAAAATATGTAAGAATAGAATCTATAGAAAATTGAATGTAGTTTCTAAGCTACTAGGTTTTTTTTTTTTTAAATCTATTTGGTGAAAATTTGAAATTTCAATGTAGTGGTATTTATCTATTTCAGGAAAAAAATAAGAAGTAGGTGTCTGTCTAACCACCCCAACCACAATAAAATGATAATATTTTTTTATAATATTTTAGATATAAATAGAGGACTCATGCCCCAATGTGATACATAATTTTTTGTAATTTTTTTCAAGTAAATAATTAATTATGAATTTTTTATTACAAATTTTTAAAAAATATAAAAACTCGTATGTCTAACCACCTTAACTTGGTCGAAAATTCATGAAATTCAAATTTTATTTTTTTAATCCTATAGTATACGAAGCATAGAATGTGATGCATGTTTTTGATTCAAAAAATGTGATACCATTTGAAAGCTATAGATGTTTTTCAATCAGCTTATCAATTAGGAATTTTATCATAATTTGAATAGAAAATGAATAATAATTACTTATTAAATTTAAAATAAAGCATAATTTGTATTGATGGAAAGCTAAAATCTTGTTTAAAAACCCTTTTCATTTCATCAATTTTGGGTAAAAAAATAGTTTTCAGCCACATACTCATCATATTGCCACTTTTTGGCCCATCATGATCCTGCACATACCCTTCCACAAAAAACTGAAAGTGAGAGGGAGGACAACATGTTTTGGGATGATCTTGAGGATTTTGTTTCAAATTTAGATACCAAACACTCATCTTTTGAAGGAGAAGGTTTGGGGTAGCAACTTGAGGAGACAACAAGAGTTGTCCAAATTCGAGGTGGGGAGAGCGTAGCTATTGAATGCCAGAACCCCGATGAACCTAGTGCAATGGCTCAAACAGAATGAGATCAAGTTGTGCATAAGCACGACATCACTGTACAAGGTAATGGCCTTGATATCTTTACAACTTTTCAAGAAAGTAGTCAAGAGGACACCTCAAAGCTTGTTATGCATATAGAAGATAATTATGGGACCCATGAGAACTTGTACGCTAATATAATTGATGAGTTTTGCGCAAGGTTGGGTGATATCTTTCCAAATGATCCTCATTAGAAGGATGAGATTGAAGTAGTAGGTAACTACCAAAGAGGAGGTGCAATTTATGGTTTCACCCTTTTGAGAGGCCACCCCATCAAACATCTAGCTAGGGATGTCGACAAGATCTAAAGGATTTCCAGTGCACCTGAGGATGAGGTGGCAGTCGAGGGGCAACAAATCCCAATTATTCATTCTGGGAAAACTAGAGGTATGCTTGATCAGATTCACATGATTTGCATCTTTGATTGTTATTCACAAGTTGCAACACAACAAGGTGTGAGAAGTATCCTTATTTTCCACCTCTTAGTGCAAATTTGTGAGCAGGCAAAGTATCTTTAGTTAACTAGGAGAGGCAGTTATTTTTCAAAACCTGTAAATGGTTTTGTTTAAGCATCTTTTTCATTGGTTAGTGTAGGATAGAATAGTTGTTGCAAATAAGTGTGTTTCGCACATTTCTATTCAGTAGTTTTGCTTTCCCTAAGCGTTGTTGTGCATTGTTTTGTTGGCCACCAGGGCCTGTTAGTTTTCTTTCAGTTTTGTTTTGTTTTCTTGTTGTTGTTTGGAGTGTTTCTATTCAAAGATTATGAGTTTTAGAGAGGGGGGAAGAACTGACTCCGTGCCCAATGAATTGTTTAAAGGCCATTGATCTATACTTAGCAAGCAAGCATATAGCAGAAATCACCAAAATGTTACCAAATTTCTGACTCGACTCAATTGGTGAAGTCGGTTGAATGTTATTTATCATAAAGGAGAATTGCACTTAAGCTCAAATGATGTTTTGCATTATTATCATTATGACTTTGAGTAACAGTTATTCATTTTTAAAGAAGAAATAGATTTTTCAGAGTGCCATTCAGATGTTGCAGAAATAAAAGAAGTACAGATTTAATAACATGAGCAAATAGCATTTTAAATGCTTTCTTTTATTTCATAAGAAACTCATATTTTTACAAGGCTTCATTTGATTTCACAATCAGAATGATATTACAACATTGCCTAAAAATACATTTTCTTTTCATATGAAAAGAAAAATTAAAATCAAAGATCCACACAAGTCATGGATATAACTATTACAACACATTGCTAATAGCACATTGCACTACAAGAGATGCAGAAAGGAAAACACATAAGTGATGACATAATCATCATTGCCTGATTATCAAAGTTTGATGCTGAATGGTGCACCTTGTCTTCTCGAGCTCCATCGACCTATAAGAGGAAAAGAGGGCTGTCAGTGGCTCCGATTATGAAGAAACCTATATGAGGCACCCGCAATAGTACAGCATGCTATTAACTATACATTGACACAATCAATCAAGTGCAGTACAAAAGAAATGAGCTAAAGGAGAGATAACAATATCATGATCATCATATTCTGTTTTTATGCTAACAACTCTTTGTTTCCTTGTGTAGGTATAGGTAAAGTCGCGAAGTTGAACATTATTAGAAGACCAAGCATGTGGAGAAAAAAGGGCTCCCACAAGGGTAGAGCTCGGCATGTTTCCCTATTCATTAATGGGCTGATTTTGAAGATACATTATCATATTTATCAAGTGAAATAAAGAACAACTGAAAGAGTAAAAATAGATTTATCCATCAAGCAATGAAACCAACTATTCATTCATAATGATCAAGGTTGCTTTTTGAAGGTTACAGGTGAAAAGTGAGTTTAGTTCACTTAAGGAATTCAATTGAGTACATTTGCATCATATTTTGTTGAATAGGTTCATGTTCTGTGCTTATCATAATCGTATATGTCATGCAAGTTCAGTTCATCAATTTATTCTATTCACATTCAGGGATAGTGAATAGGCATACATTATGCCTTTACGGTTTGTTTTGATTCTCATCATGAAAGAGATCAGTTTTGAAAGTAGTTTGATAGGTGGAATATTAAAAATGCATGAAGAGTACCATGTTCAAGCTGAGTACAAGACAAAGATCAGGCACTCAAGTGATAAATGAGCTATTAGTTCCAACTTGACTGGCACTGAAATATTTTTAGGGTATTCAACTAGCAGATGATTGTTCCAGTTTCTACAAGGATTTAGATGCATGAGCTTCATTTATGAATATCAAGTTGTTTCAATTGAGGAGAGTAGAATGTCTTGAGAGATGGGTTTAGATTTGTTCTTTTATACTATTTTGTTGTCTTTCCAGACACCCAAGTGATTTTAGGGTTTACATGTAGGCATCACTATCTTCAAAAATATATAGAATTCTAATTAATGTAGTGTTTCCAAGAATATCAGGCTATATTCATTTCAAATTAAGGGACACAAGAATAGCAAGGTAAGCTTCAGCTATCTTGGGTCGAGCCCCATAACTAAATGTAGATAAACATTCAGGTTATGTTTTTCTTGTCATGAGTTTTCATTTCTGGAGGTGTTCTAAAAGCAAATAGCAAATACCCATGTTGGGGTTTCCATTGAATGACATTTTTCCTTATTTCAAGTTGGTTTTTGGTCAGTTTTTGTTCTTTTTCTGAATAGTTGTGGCTATGTGCTAGTGTTAGCACTAATGCAATAGAAATACATTCTTCTCATGAAGTGCAGAGTACCAAGGACATGAAATAAAATGCAAAGATTCAAGTTATTTTCAGAAGTTCAAAATAAGCCACTAGCTGTTTTGGGCTGAACCCATATAAATAAATTCAAATGAATGGATTCCAGTTTCAAATCTCAAGTACCCACGATTGGGGGTTTCTAATAAACACACTGGTTTTCATATTTTACAATCATCTATGATACCCATTTTGGGGTCTGTGCTTAGAATGCAAGAGATGCAATAATGGAGAGAATCTATATGGATTCTATAAAAAAAATAGTAGTAGAATACAAAGATATGGATTTCTGTGATAAATCAAGCTCAAGGATACACAAAAAATAGTTCTCTTTTGAAATATCAAATACCCACATGGGGGTTGTTTTCTAAAAATAGAAAGTGCAATAATCATGACAACCCATGTGAAGATTTCACAACTGAATGGAGAAATTACATTCTTGCTCAAATTTCAAATACCCACGAGTAGAGACATCAAGAAAATGTGAAGATGTGGTTTTTCTGTTCTGGGTCGAGCCCGAAATTCACAAAGAAAATGCTTTTACAATGCAGATTTGGCACGATCTAATATGGCCAAAAATTCATGAGCAAAGAAAAGAATTCTTTAAGTCTCTGGAGAGAAAAACATTTGGCAAGGAGAGTTACCAGTCCGTATCTCTCAAAGAGCCTTTAGCCATGGCCAAGAGTTCCAGTTGAAGTCCATAAGACAAGATCTGGAGCCCATAAAGGATAGTCAAACTCTCATGGTGAGAATGATACACAACAATGATCAATTGATGTAAGCACAGGAAAATACATAGAAGAAAAAGGAAATAATGATATTAGACTGTGTATAGCCACAGCCTTAGTGGTCAATATTCCTTCAAAAATGAAGTAAAAATTTCTATGTAAAGAAACATGAAGCTTACCCATTGTAATTTTGAATGTCAAAAGGCAGAAAATGGTTCCTCAAAGCATATAAGCTCGAGCTTGACAAAGTCATGGTGGTGGTAGATGTTTTCTTCGAATTAGGGAGTGTGAAAAATGAAGTCATAATTAGGGTTTGACCCTATTTTCACTTACCCTAATTCAAACATCATGATGATCCAGAATATTCAATCAAAACACATGTTATATTTCAAGGGAGGCTGAATCCTAAGTTGGACTATGGGTTAGGTCTTGGTGATTATTCCTTTTTCCTTGGTGAAATATAAAATGGTGAAGTATGAAGTCTTGGGGATAATATTGATGGATATCTTGTGACCTAAGATTGGGTTTTTAATGCCATATGACCTAGGTGCTTTTGTTTAAAGCCTTTAATCTTTCTAGGGTTTTATTTTTGGGTTGATTTTACAGAAATCAATGAAAATCGAAGGCATGAGGGTAGATTATGTAATGTTTTATTTTTATGATTTTGTGCTAAAATCATAATATTGTAATGGAGGGATAAGGAGATTTTCTTTTTTGCAAAATATTTTCAATCTTTAATTGCAAAAAATAGACAAATTGTGCAAATCTGCATCTTGTAAAGCAGAATCATAAAGCGATCTTTTCTATAAATTGCTTTGTGTTTTCTTGCTATTTTTAGTAGATCTTTTATTGACTTTTCCCTTGGTCGAATTTTAGACCTTATCTTGGAAAGACAAGATTTTTTTGAGCTTTTAAAGTGAGATTAGCCTATTTTTAGAGGCTAGAATGTATGATCATAAAAGCATTATGCTTTTTTTTGCTTTTTAGCAATTTTTTGAGACAGTAAGAAGCCTTTTTTCCTTGATATTTCTCTAAGCTCGTATTAGGGTTTCTTTAGAGCTATGTTTTTTGATAGACTTAGTCTTATCAACTCTCCTCTCTTAGGAGTTCAGACCAGAGCTCCTGCTCATACACAAATTTTTGAGTTTGTGAGCACATTATTGTACTCAGTTTCAAATTATGGCATTCTCCTTCAGTTGAATAAAGACAACATTCCTACTTCTTATTTCTGTGTCCATTTGCAGTTTCAATTTGATTTTATCTTGTGATTTATGTTTATAGAATCCTCGTTTTGTCCTTAAACTATAATTCTTAATGTAGAAAGTTCAAAATACAAGTTGCATGTTGTGCTTCAAGTCAATTCTTCATGCAAATCATTTATATATCAATTGTTTTTGGGAAGTTGTGAAATATTGCATCTTTCTTAAAATTGTTTGTGTGGAAGGATCATAACCATCATTAAATCATTATTAGGTTTTGAAAGTCATTTGTTAGAAGTAGGTTTTTATGTTTAGTCATATTTTATCTCTTTTCTTAGAGGCTATTTTAGAATATAATTCATCATTTGGATAACCAGCTCACTCTGGAGATTCCTCTTTCATTCAGATCACCCACATCTGAAAGAGGTTTCCATGTTTTAGTAGGTTGCTGAATATTGCATTCAGCTGGGTGCAAATCTATTGACAACAACAAGTATGAAGGTAAATACATAAATGTGAGAAATCCACATATTGCCATTGATTTGGAGGACTATAAGTATTTAAGAGCCACAATAAAATTTTATCAGATCAGTTGACTCTCTTTTTAAAAAATTAAAATTAAAATTAGAAAGGGACATCCATAAAGACTTAAAGGCATGAACTATATGATAAAACAACATATCATTTGCATGATTTCTCCATCTATATTTTCTAAGCTAAATCAACTTAAAAGGGAATGAAATTAAATGCTCAGAATATTAAATTGAGAGATATTGAGAATCTAGCAATTTTCAAAAAGGTGTTTCTTTATTTTGCATGAGAACATCAATCAATCTAAAACATTTCAATAACTATCATTTACCTTCATTTTATTGCTCTTTACAAACAATAACTACAAAAACACAATAGACGCCACTAAATAACTATGTTTATAGACCAAAACATCAATCATAAATTTGTATGATCCAAGGGACTATGGTGTAATTGTAAAGTACATAGTAATAAGATGATGGCTTGTTACCAAATCTCTAAATTGTGAAAAAGTAGATATACGCTCTAGGAATTATGATTTACCATAAGTATCGATTAAATTGCTTATATATTGTTTTCCTTTAATAGTGAAGAGGCCATGTTCTAGAACATTTTAAACTATCTGACCAAAATATACTGTAATTTGAAATCATATCAAACAACTCTATAATCTATGCAAAAGAAACTAAAATAAAATAAAATCTATAGGATATAACTACAACCAGACAAAGACAACTTATGAAAATTTTAATACCGTCAGAATGTTTTCTTCTTCCTATGAATAATGCTTAGAATAAAACAATCAAGATTTTAATCACATATACTATAGGTAACTCGCAACATATTTGATAAAGCCATAAAAATATATTCATTTAATACCAAAATAATGAATTATAATTTTTAAGTAAAAACTTGACACCTTCAAAAGATGAGAGAGGGGATTTCCTTTACATAGAATTAGGATTAAATTATGAATGGAGACAAAAAGGTCACACGAGAGAAAAAAACAGCCCTAATACCTAATACATTTGACCTTTTATCTTATCAAGACAAGATAGCTATTCAACTTTCGCTTTCTTTAATTTAAAAAAAGCATCAATAGTACACATTATTCCAAATCCATCCAAACATTTAAAAACACTCCATTTTCCAATAATTTTCTAATAATAGTACTTTTACTTTCTCGATTCTTCTAATAATTGAATACGTCCTTATCTAATCTTCTGGCTTTGTGGATGACTTCACGCAATCACAATATAGATCAGTATAAATCAGAAACAAAAGATCATTACCAGTTTTGTCTTAACGAATAAATGTTCATTTACCCGTTTCATCGGAAGAACAAAAAATGTAAATCCTAAAACTATTTGTTATTTCATGAGAGGAACAAAACATGTAATTCCTAAAACAGTTTGTTATTTCACTAGAAGAATAGAAAATGTACCCTCTTAAGTGCTTAACATGCTATACTAAACATTATAAAAGTTAGTTTTCGTTTGAAGTTGACAATATAACTTTATGCATTAACTCATCCCTCCAAAGATCATTATTCAATAATGATGATAAGTTTATTTAAGCATATGCATTATAGATTCTATCTTAAATATTAAAACGATAAGTCAATAGTGCACTTACTATTTAGCCATCATAATTTACAATTATTCTCAAAGCTCAATTTAACATTAAAACAATTCTTTTAGTTTAGCAATAATATTTACTCATGAACTATAATAGTAATTTTATTATTATTCTATCAATTAAGGGTATGTGCAGGATCATCATGGAAAAAATAGGCCCTTAAGTGGCAAAAAATTCAAAAAAATCAGTGTTAGGAAACTTGACATAAAAATTTGAATAAGTTATCTATATTATTTCAAAAATATGTAAGAATAGAATCTATAGAAAATTGAATGTAATTTCTAAACTACTAGGTTTATTTAAAATAAATAAAATGTATTTTGGTGAAAATTTGAAATTTCATTGTAGTAGTACTTAAATTTCGGGGAAAAATAAGAAGTAGGTGTCTGACCACCCTAACCATAATAAAATGATAATATTTTTTTATAATATTTTATATATAAGTATAGGACTCATGTCCGGATGTGATGCATATTTTTTTGTAATTTTTTTCCAAGTAAATAATTAATTATGAATTTTTTATTACAACTTTTAAAAAATATTAAAACTCGTATGTCTGACCACCTTAACTTGGTCAAAACATCATGAAATTTAATTTTTATTTTTTTAATCCTATAGTATGTGAATCATATAATGTGACGCATGTTTTAGATTAAAAAAATATGATACTATTTGAAAGTTATAGATGTTTTTCAATCAGCCTATTGATTAGGACTTTAATCATAATTCTATTAGAATATGAATAATAATAATTTATTAAATCTAAATTAAAGAATAATTTATATTGTGGAAAGCTGAGAATCTCCTCTAAAAACCCTTTTCATTTCATCAATTTTGGGTTAAAAAAAAGTCGTCAGCCACATACCCTACAAATACCCATAATATTGCCACTTTTTGGCCCATCATGATCCTGCACATACCCTTAACAATAATATTATTTATTTATAAAATAATATTACTAATTATATTACTACATGACCCTTTTAGTATTTTATAATTTACAAATTTTACCACTACTATTATTATTAATTCTTTATAATAATACTATTATTTTGCTCAAATCCAACAATTCCTTATTATCAATTGGAGATTAGTTTAATATTACTCCATACCAATATTTTACTAAACTTTTTTTTATAAATCGGGTAAACCCCTTTGAATATTCACATTTCCACCCTACAATATTATTATTATTATCATCATCATCATCATTAACCATAATTTAAACATAAATGATATCATTCTCCTTCCCAACATATAACTCGTGACCATCATATTGTCGTTTAAATCACCAATCTAATCATTTGTAATATTATTAATTATCTCATATAAACATTATAACTAAATCAATAAGCTTATAATGATCATCATGTTTAACCTAGCTTAAACCATTTAATCTTAAACAACAATTTAACTCATTTAATCATTACCATTGTCACGGAAATAGATAAACTTTTAACAACCATTTTATTTTAATTTTATTTTTAATCTCAATTTACCTTACTAAAATTACTTCCATCTAAATAAAAATAATAATATCAAATACCTAACCCATGAATAATCATATTAACATTTACTCTCAAAATAACCTCTTAATACTAACAATAATATTTACTCTTATTACAATAGTAATTTTATTACTACTAAATCAACCACAATAACCTTATTCATAGCACTAAATGGGAATTCTTTGTTCTGTAAATATTATATCACTTTAATTTAATACTACAATATAATATTGTTCTCCAAAATAATATTATAATTATAAATCATATTGTATATATAATTTAATTATTGTGATAAATATATTACTATAGTAAAACTCTTTAATATAAATATTACTTATTATTTTTATCACATTACTCTTATTATTATTTGAAATACGTTTAAGCCTAACAATAATATTATTACCCCAGATTAACCAATATAATAACCATTCAACTACCATTACACAATACTGCCATTGCTATTATTTTATAATAAGAAGAGTGTTATTTATTTTCAATTGCCAATAATTTAATATTTATAATATTTATCATATTATTATTATGTTATTTGACAATGCAACTAATTTCCATGTTCCTAAAAAAAAAACTTAATTTCATCCGATAACAAATAAACTTACTTAAAACAGTTTAAAAATTACATTTTTAATCTTCTATTTTTCTATTAAATAATGGAAGGTAATAAAAAAAGAAACTTACACCTCCCATAATAAATTTTGAGAGATCTCATCACAATCTGCTGCACCAAATATGGGAGGGTGAAGATATCTATTTCAACGTCTAAGAACAAACAAAGGTACAATTGCATCTACCTAATTTAATACTCACCTCCTCATAACAATGGGGTACTATATTTTATTTATTTATTTATTTTTTAATGTCAGACTGACCTAATGTGGTTAGCCTCCCTTTATTGCTATGGCTAGATATTCAAAATTTGCAAATGAAGATTGTGAACAGATCTGTTAGGTGAATGAATTAATAACCTGCAACAACTTGGATATAAGGTTGATAAAATAAATGCTGAACAAATTTTCCAAATGACAGGAAAGGTAAATGCGGTTCGCTGTCAGTCATCAAGAATTAATGGCTCACCTACCAAGCAATGTCGCCATTCCTCTACACATATTTTCTTGCTTGCATTTCAACTAATGATAAAAAGGAAGTGATACGATTCAAGAATCGATGCTATGGTTGATAGACTCAAGCTTCTTTGCATAGGTTTCAAATTACTTCCATCTTTTCTCTTGATCACTACTAATCCTAGCAAATATGGAGATTTATAATCTCCTAATTAAATACGATCCAAATTTTCCTCTTGAATAGAGATTCCACCACAACAATATGTAGGTGAAATCATGTCAAGTTAGGTGACATTATATTGTGTCAAATCTAGAGGTGATTTCAAGAGGTTACTAAGTGACGCATCCAAGTAGTGAAAGGAGTGTAAATGTGGTTCATTGCCAGCTATTGAGAATTAATGGCTCACCCATGGAACATTTTCACCATCACAATGCCCTATACATGGTCTCCAAGCTTTTGACTATTTACAATCACTGCATAGAATCCTTTATCTTTCAGAAGACTTACTGTGCCAGGTGAAATCTTACGTGGTTTCCCTGCATACATGAACAAACAATACGTTTTAGCGTAAAGAATGGATCAAAGTCTTGTAAACTATAAAGGCCTAAAATCTTTAAGAGATAAAAGGCGAGATTATGTCCATAGTGAATTTAGTTAAATAGATCCTTCTCAAACCATAACTCTAAATCTAAGAAGGAAATAACTTTACATGAGATATCAGTTTGCAAAGATAATATTATTGTCACATTCCATAAATAATCAAGAATACTTTTGACGATAAATGTGCGAGAGATCTTTTAACAAATTATTCTGGATTGTATTATCAAAATGATTAATGATGTGAAAAATTCTCTCAAAATAGTTATAACTAGAATTCTTAATTATTACCTGAAAGAAAACAAAATACAAGAAATTACCTGTGCCTTGTGACAAGTTTCAGGATTGCTCGCTAGTGCAAGTTTCCATGGAAGGCTACTTTGTTTTGGCTCCTCCTCTTCAATCTCCATCTTTTGAGCTTGCTCTAAGCACGTCTATAGGATTTTCTCTGCAGTCTCAGACCTATCTTGGCTTATAGCCATCATTTTATCAAGCTGAGCTCTGGTGAGACAAACTTTAAGCCGAAGGCCTCCATTCAACAAGCTTAATGTTGAGGCACCAAATATATTGAACATGCTTAATGCATTCTGCAGCCAATGCATATGGAATATGTAAAAATCCTCCATTGGTTTATGAAACCATGAGGCTAAGAGAGATTGTAGTGGATTACACCCCTGAGGTCTGCCATCACAAGCCCAAGGAAGAAGAAATCACCATCACATTTGATGAGAGAGGGGGACCAAGATGGAGAACATTGAGGAAATACATATATGATAGTTTCAATTCAAGAATTAAGTGCCCAAATGGAGACACCAGTGCCTCCTCTCAACACCCTCCCTCTCTTTTCTCCCCTCTCCACCTCTACCACCCACCTTCTTTCATAAAAGATTATATTAGACTACTTAAGAATGTGTGTTTATAGAGGTTGCATGTCAAACTTCCTCTATGAACTCTCATTTCTATCCCAACATATGGGTCACCATGCCATATTAATGGCACGAGCATCCCTTTTCTTTGCAGGTAGGTGTGACGGATGGCCCTTGTAGCAAATGGGTCACCATGCCATATTAATGGCACAAGCATCCCTTTTCTCTGTAGGCAGGTGTGACGAATGGCCCCTGTCAACTCCAATATTTATGAGAAATAGGATACGAGGATAGGGAGTACCTACCACAATCCAGAAGTGGTAAACTGTAAAGAATTATTGGAGTACTTATCAAATCTACCAAATCCGGCAGCAAGAAGCATGAAAAAAAATTTGGCATCAGATAGTAAGACTTTTCTGGTGGAATTTCCACCTATAATAGCCTATCGGCTAATTAATGTTGTTGATTCTATCTTTGGTTATATTAGGTATTATTGATCACTATTCTTTGTCTTTGGCTATATTGTGTATATTTTAATATCAATATATATAGGTAGAATTAAAATTGTTAAGGTTATGGAGTTTTGGTCGATTCTTATTGTATAACTCGGGCTATATTGTTGCTTTCTCCATCTTGGTGACTGTTAAAACCAATGTTGTTTGATTTATGGCTTTCATTTTCTGATTATGGTTAGAACAAAATAAAATAATTAATGCTATTAATTTATTGTTTGGTTACATTAGGTATTATTGATTATTGTTCTCTGCCTTAGACTATATTGGGTATATTTTAATATGAATATATATTTGTATATATATCTATATTTTGTGTACATATATACATATATTTATATATATAATAATTTTTCGTGGGTCTCTCTTTATGACTTGCATTTAGTGGATATGTTGGCAATGGGGAAAAATCCTTGACCTTATACAGTTTTTGTTGATTGTAACTATCTTTATTTGCCATAAGGTACTATTGATTGTTTCAAATATCTTGTCTAATTTATGGTTTGTGTTTTCTGTGTATAGTTTTGGATGGATTTGGTACTATAATTTTTTCCAATTTATGGCTTCCATTTTGTGGTTATGTTTGCAATGGAATAAAATAGTCAATCCTATATGCTTTGTGTTAGCTTCCATTGCACAATGTCAATTATAGTTCTGTTGCTTAAGCTATATTGTTTCATTTTGGAGGTGGTGTTGTTGAAAAGGGTGTATTGTTTTAATTTTCGAGGAGGTTGTGTTGAAAAAGGAGTGCTTTTTTTATGGGTTTGTTACTGTCAATTTTTGAAGGGTTTTTGTTTAATGTTTGTGTTTTATGGGTATGTGTGCAACAGAATAAAATTGTTGAGGTTCTAAAGTGTTTTTCCATTGTTATTGTATACCTCAGGCTATAGTGTGGCTGTATACATGTGGGTGGCTATTGAAACCAATGTTGTTTGATTTATGGCTTTTGTTTTCTGGTTATGGTTGGAACATAATAAAATAAGTAATGTTGTCGATTCTATATTTGGTTACATTAGGCATTATTGATTACTGTTCTCTGCCTTAGGCTATATTGGTTATATTTTTACATCAATATATATGTGTATATATATATATGTATATATTTGTATATATATATATATATATAAATTTTTTGTGGGTCTCTCTTTATGGCTTGCATATAGTGGATATGTTGGCAATGGGGAAAAAAATTTGACCTTATGCAGTTTTTATCGATTGTTACTATCAAGCTCAGCCTATATTGTCTCATTTTTTATCAGGTTATGTTGAAAATGCTATATTGTTTCAATTTTCAATAAGGTTTTGTTTATAGAAGAGAAAATTATTTGTTAAAACAAATTATGTTTCATTTATGGACCTGTTATATGGGTCGACTTTCGATGGGTTTCTCTTTAATGTTTGTTTTTTGTGGGCATGTTTGCAATGAGATAAAATTATTGAGGCTGTGCAGTTTTTGATGATTGTTAGTGTATTGCTTGGGCTATGTTGTGGCTTTCTCCATCTAGGTCACTGTTGAAACCAATTTTTTTAATTTATGCCTTTGGTTTTCTACTTATGGTTGGAATAGAATAAAATAATTATTGTTGTTGATTCTATGTTTGGTTACATTAGGTATTATTAAAATTATTGTTCTCTATCTTAGGCTATATTGGGTGTATTTTAATATTAATATATATGTGTATATATATACGTATATTGTTTAAATTTTCAATAATGTGTTCATAGAAGAGAAAATTATTTGTTAAAACAAATTATGTTTCATTTATGTTAGTGTTATTTGGGTCAACTTTCAACAGGTTTCTCTTTAATGTTTGAATTTTGTGGGCATGTTTGCAATGGAATAAAATTGTTGAGGTTGTGCAATTTTTGTCAATTGTTATTGTATGGCTCGCGCTATGTTGTGGCTTCTCCATCTAGCTTGCTGATGAAACCAATGTTGTTTGACTTATATCTTTGGCTTTTTGGTTATGGTTGAAATAGAATAAAATAATTACTATTGTTGATTCTATGTTTGGTTACATTAGGTATTATTAATTATCAATTGTTCTCTGCCTTAGGCTATATTAGGTGTATTGTAATATACATATATATTTGTATATATACATATATATGTGTACATATATACATATATTTATATATTTCAATTTGATGTTGTTGATTATATTTATGTATATGGTTTGTCATTGTTAGTTTGCAAGAATGTGATGTTGAGAAGGCTATATTGTTTTAATTTTTTCATAGAGTTTTGTTGAGAAATGAGTATATTTTAATTTGTGTTTGTTTATGTGTGTAGACACCTAAATTTGGACATTTGATTTATCCAAATTTATCCCCTTTCATCTAAGCATCCCTTTATCTGCATTAATTAAGTAATATCACTATTATTTAATTAATCCCTCTAAAGCTCTTCTAATCCCTAAGGTATCTAGTTAAATAATTAAATACCTTCCCCTTTTCATCAAATGAATTAAATAAATATCACATTTATTTAATTCCTCACATGTCACATCCTCCATCATTTTTATCTTATCTTAATCCTTCTTCTAATCTCATCATTAGGATGTGCACATGCATAATCCTTGATTAGGAGGTGTCACATCCTCCAACTTTTGCAAGTTGGCCTCTAATCTTTCTTAGCCACCTAACCTTCCTCTAACCCCTCATCAACTTGTCTAATCACCCCCTTTAGTCAACTCTTCCCATCCCCCAAGAAATTTTTAATTCCTTTTGTCTTCCCAAAGTCCTTTGAAGAATTTTTAATTCCACTCTCATCTTTTCAAGGAATATTAAATTCTTTTCTCTTCCCCATGTCCTTTATGACATGTGTCCTTGGTCAACCTTATTAAAGGCCTTCCCCTTTTGGACAAGGCACTCCACTTCCCTATGTGAATTTTTAATTCATATTTAATCCCCCAATGCACCCTTTAGAATTTAAAATTCTTTCCCCTCCCCATAAGGATATTTGAGGAATTTTTAATTCCTCACATGTCCTCTCACCCACATGGGACAAGGACATCCTTTATGAGGATATCTTGACCAAATCCCAAGGTCATGTCCTATCCTTCCACCTCATATCCACCACACCTTTTAGGGCTATATCACATGCCGCATGCCAAGATGTGAGGGCTTGTGAGTTCTCAACTCACCTTAGCCCTACATCTTGATCATTGGTGGCTCAATATTGGCCATCCATTTCCCTAGAGATTTCCAAAATCTCTATAAATACCCCCTCTTTTCTCTCATTTTGGGGGAGATCATTTTGCTAGCCAAACTCTTGCAATTTTATTTCTTAATCTACACTTAGCCATTTTCATGCTTTTATCCATTTCCATTCATCCTCACATCATCATCTAGTTTGCATATCTTGCCATCCAAGGAGCATACACATCAAAGATCAAAGGGCCAACCAAAGGATCGATTCGACACAAGGTATAAAGTTTCATTTTGTTATTTTTATCTTGTGTTGATTCCAACTTAGGCTAATCTTGAGGTGTAGGTTGTTTTGGTGTTTATTTGCACTCTTTAGTTTGTTGCTCATTTTCTAATGCATATATTTGACCTATCACATTTATGGCATGCCTGGTGGGACCCACAAACTGATCTTTTTCTTTTATGTTTGTTTTTTTTGGCATTTTTGTAGGTTCAGGTTATAGAGTGGTGGACTTGACCTCTCCGGTGGTGGACCTGACCCTCCGATGGTGGACCTGACCCTTCGGTGGCAGACCTAACCCTCTGGTGGTAGACTTGACCCTCCGGTGGTGGACTTGACCCTCCAGTGGTTGACCTGACCCTCCGGTGGTGGACCTAACCTTCCGATGGCAGACCTAACCTTTTGGTGGCAGACTTGACCTTCCAGTGGTGGACCTAACCCTCCGGTGGCGGACCTGACCCTCCGATGACAGACCTGACCCTCCGATGGCAGACCTGACCCTCCAGTGGTGGACCTGACCTTTCGGTGGTGGACCTGACCTTCCGGTGGCAGACTTGACCCTCCGATGGCAGACCTGACCTCCTGGTGGCAGACCTGACCCCTTTGGTGGCGGACCTGACCTCTCGGTGGTAGACTTGACCTCCTGGTGGCGGACCTGACCCCAGTGGCGGACCTGACCTCTGGTGGCAGACTTGACCTCATGTTGTGGTGGACCTAACCACATGTTGTGGCAGACCTGACCTCATGCTATGGTGGATTTTCCTTGACAGGCAACTGTATATGGCCCCCCATTTCCACATTGTTTATCCGATTGACTCTGTTCAAAAACAATTCTTCTAAGTTTTTCATGCTCTTTCCAACGACATATAACACTTCATACTTTTGAGAAACTTTTTCTCCATTGGCGGACCTAACCTCATGCTGTGGTGGATTCGCCCTGACAGGCAACCGTATATGCCCCCCCATTTCCACATCGTTTATCTAATTGACTCCATTCAAAAATAGTTATTGATTTTTTGTGTTCTTTCCAACGACATATAACACTTCATACTTTTGAGAAAAAATTTCTCCAGTGGTGGACCTGACCTTCCGGTGGCGGACTTGACCCTCCGATGGTAGACCTAACCCTCCGGTGGTGAACCTAACCTTCCAGTGGCAGACCTGACCTTCCGGTGGTGGACTTGACCTCCTAGTGGCAGACCTGACCCCTCTAGTGGCGGACCTAACCGCCTGGTGGCAGACTTGACCTCTTGGTGGTGGACCTGACCCCAGTGGCGGACTTGACCTTATGCTATGGCGGACCTGACCTTCTGCTCTTTCTTCCCAGGGCCACCATTTCCACACTATTTATCCAATTGACTCTGTTCAAAGGTAGTTCTTCTTGTTTTTTCGTGCTCTTTCCGATGATATATACCACTTTATAATTTTGATAATTTGGCTGGGGCACCTTTTTCTTCACCATCTGCCTCCTCGAGGGGGTATACCCTACCATTCTCATTTTTTTACTCTTTACGAGTAAACGTTCATCCATTCAACACATCCTTTCATCATTTTGAACTCTTGTTCTGTCATTTCGCTCATCTGTTTACTCATTCTGAGTAAACATTCATCCATTCAACACATCCTTTCATCATTTTGAACCCTCGTTCTATCATTTCGATCATCCGTTTACTCGTTGTGAGTAAATGTTCATCCATTCAACACACCCTTTCATCATTCTCAACTCTTGTTCTATCATTTTGCTCATCCATTTACTCATTCTGAGTAAACATTCATCGATTCAACACATCCTTTCATCATTTTGAACCCTCATTCTGTCATTTCGATCATTCGTGTACTCATTCCAAGTAAATGTTCATCCATTCAACACATCCTTTCATCATTCTGAACACTCATTCTGTCATTCCGATCATCCATTTACTCATTCCGAGTAGATGTTCATCCATTTAACCTATCCTTTCATCATTCTGAACTCTCATTCTGTCATTTCGATCATCCGTTTACTCATTTCGAGTAAACGTTCATCCATTCAACACATCCTTTCATCATTCTGAACTCTCATTTTGTCATTTCAATCATCTGTTTACTCGTTTCGAGTAAATGTTCATCCATTCAACACATCTTTTCATCATTTCAAACTCTTGTTCTGTCATTTCGCTCATCCGTTTACTTGTTCCGAGTAAACATTCATCCATTTAACACATCCTTTCATCATTTTGAACTCTCGTTCTGTCATTTCACTCATCAATTTACTCGTTTCGAGTAAACGTTCATCCATTCAGCACATCCTTTCATAATTCTGAACTCTTGTTCTGTCATTTCGCTCATCCGTTTACTCATTTCGAGTAAACATTCATCCATTCAACACATCCTTTCATCATTCTGAACTCTCGTTCTATCATTTCACTCATCTGTTTACTTGTTCCGAGTAAACATTCATCCATTTAACACATCCTTTAATCATTCTAAACTCTCGTTCCATCATTCTGATCATTCGTTTACTTGTTTTGAGTAAACATTCATCCATTTCACACCTCCTTTCCCCATTTTGAACTCTCGTTCAGTCATTTCGATCATTCGTTTACTCGTTCTGTGTAAACATTCATCCATTTCGCCCCCCCTTTCCTCATTCTGAACTCTTGTTCTATCGTTTTGATCATTTGTTTACTCATTCCAAGTAAAATTTCATCCATTTCTCACCTCCTTTCATTTTGAACCCTCGTTCTATCATTCTGATCATTCGTTTACTCGTCCCAATCAACCACTAGCTCATTTTGAATATTTGTTCATCCATTTCTATCATCCATTTCTCCAATCAAATCATCATTTTCCCCATCCAAATCCCTTGAACTTTGTCTCGGGTTATTATCCAAATTGATCGAAGTGTCTGATCTGATCATCATCATTAACATCCTCTTAGGATTGTCATCCATCCTAAGTTAATCATCGTCGTCGGCCCAATCAATCCATTTTCAATCTCAAAGTGGATTCGGTGCACCAATCATACATGTATCCTTTAATCTGATCAATCAACATCCTAAGCCACCTAGGATAATCTCCGAGTGGGGTTTTTCAGCCCCTCTCATCATCCTATCTGATCCATCGGTCAATCTTATCAATCAATCGATCAATCTTATCCAATCCAATCCAATCGCATCCCTATCCAATCACCTTCGACCCAATCAATCTACTTCCATCTCGAAGCAGATTTGGTGTCATAATCATCATTTGATAATCCAATCCAATTGTCAAAATCAATCCCATCCAATCATCCAATCATTCTAATATGAGCTTTAATCCAATCCCAATCTGAGCTTGTCCTAAATCCTGATTTAGGCTTTAGTCCATTTCCATCCAAAATCTTTATCCATCATCTTTATCCTTTCATCATCATGAATTCTTATCCTCCTTCAATAGTGGTCAAGGGAAACCCTAATTACGTCAACAATGATAATGAAAGTCTTGTTGATCAAGAGGTATATGACATAGATCCCCTTGACACTATCATTGCTAGTAAGCTTTCTCCACCCACATTCCAAAACCCAATCTCCCCATCGAGTTGTCCCATCATGTCTTCATCTATGCCTAACCACACTCCTTATCCTACCTTTGACAAGGGATGTCCATCATATCCTTCCTCTACATCATCCCCTTATCCTAGTTTTCTGTCACAATACCCTTATCTTGATCCCCCATCCACATCCTCTTATCTCAATCCTTCATCCACATGCACCCACTACCCTAATCTCCCGTACCAATTGAGACAGCCTAATCCTACATTCACACCTTCCTATCCTAGTCAAACACACCCATCAACTTACCCTAATCCAACATTCGCATCTCCCTATATTAATCCAACACCTCAATCTTCCCATCCTCATCCACCATCCCAATACCTTTATTACAACATGCCACCCATATCTTCTACCAATGATCCACCGTCCATGTCATCCTATCCTAATTCCCCATGCCCATATCCTTACCTTAATTCTCCATCCAGTCTTAATCTTCCATCTAATCCTAGTCCACTAATCCATAAACCTTCATCCACTCCCACCTTGCCATCTCAGCCTAGCATATTCAAGTTTCTCCAAGGACTTATAACAAGGGAAACATCCCCCACTCCACACATTGCAGTCATGGAACCATGCCATCCCAACCCATCATCCATGGTCGTTAGTGATGAGACCTTTCTCCATCCAACACCTATCATTGATGATACCATCACATCCTCTGAATCCACTAAGTCCCCATCTCCTACCATCACATCCTTTGAATCCACTAAGTCCCCATCTCCTACCATCACATCCTCTGAATCCACTGAGTCCCCATCTCCTACCATCACATCTACCAAATCCATTGAACACCCACCCCCTACTGCGAGAGCCATCAAACCTATCGACAACTCCCAAATCTAATCCACTTCTTCCACTCCTAGTATCCATTCCCAGGAATATTTTGAATCCTCCATCCTTCCATCTTCCCCACTTGAAGAGTTCCCCCATGACTCCATTATCATGCCTCCTGCACATGATGAGTCATGCCAAGTGCCTAATCCAAAGCATGCCAACATATCCCCTCCTCTAGATCAAGATCCTACCATCCCATCTAGTCTACCGCAAGATCACAGTCCCCCATCCATTCCATCCCATGATCCTCTTGACATTCAAGATTTTACCGCTCCATCTCTGTCTCCATTGCATGAGCTTGCTACCACAAAATTAGATCCTATTATATCCCCTACTCCCTCTCCAGATACCACCCATCCAAATGTTGCTATCCCATCATCTCCTTCTCAAGATCCCCCATCATCGCCTAAAAATGCTATCCCCACACTGCTTGCATATCCCCTTGGTACTCTCACATTCTTCCATGGTGGCCTCCTTGTAGAAGAAAAACACAGTGTATATACCACCCATCATCTCCCACCTAATAATGGACTCACATCATTTCTTCAGAATAACAAAAATCCTATCATGGATTGAATGCTCAAGAACATGAACTATCAAGGAAAAGGTCTAGGCCTTCACAAGCAAGGTATTTTAGATCTCATCCAAGTCAAAGAACAAATATGCATGCAAGGTCTTGGATCTATTCCCCAAGACTCACAATCTAAACACGTTGGTACAACCTCTAGACATCCTCAACGAGCCTTTTCCAAAAGAAATTTTGGCTCTTCCCATCGCTCCACCAAATCATATGCTGCAATCCCTCCTCCTCTATTGTATCACCTCAAATCAACCATACATATTCCTCCTTCATCTGCTCCATCCATCTTGGGTCCTTACATCCCTCCATCCACCATATCCCATCCTTCATCTACTCCATCCATCTTGGGTTCTTATGTCCCTCCACCCACTCCATTTACTTTGGGTTTGTATATCCCAAAATCACCTCCTCCATCTCATCCTTTTATCCATCCAATGCCTATCCATGTCATCCATCATAAACATCATAATCAGGATCAACAAAGGCACATACCTAAACATCCTCCATCTACACGTAATCCCCATACTCCTACCTCCATTTCTCCACATCATCCATCTTCTCACACCCATCCCATTGCTAGTACAAGCACTTTGGATGCTAGAGGAAAAATACATCAATCTAAACACCCACGTGAATCTAAAGCTTCCCATGTCCCCTCTAAAAGACATGGTAAAGAAAAGAAAAACAAAATCCAAAATCAAAATCAAATCTATAGCTCGCAAAGAGCCACCAAAGAAAAGATCAAAACCATGTGGATCCCAAAGAAAAAAGATGCAATGCCATCAAATGAAAAATCTATAAGAACATCCAAAGTTGCTAATCCAAAAGCTAATCATACCCCCCTTTCATCTCCTAAGTCTATTTTAGGTCCCTATGTCCCGAAATTCACTATTACATCTCCTTCATTATCCCCACATTCTCCATCCATTAGTCCTCTTATCTTTTCACATCCATCACCACATGTGCCAATGTTGGTCCTGAACTCACCACCCCATCACACATCCACCCCATCATTCTATCCATACCCTTTCCAGCATCCCATTCATTACCCTACATATCTCCCCCATCAAATCCCTCTAATTCATCCTTTTACATAATCCATTTCACCTACTAAGGTTGTACCAACATCCAACAGTCAGTTTAAACATGAGCTCTTAATACCTCGTATAGAACTTGATGCTTGAGTCCTTCATCCATATCCTTATCCCATGTCTTCTAAATCCACTTATTCTCCTCCCTACCCTTATCCATCTCCTTCTGCATGCTATGCAAAAAGTCCAAAAAATTCAAAAAATCAAAATGTCCAAAAAAGTAAAAGAAATTAAAAAAAATCCAAAAAAAGTCAAAAAAATCAAAAAATCAAAAATCCAAAAAAAAATAGTAAAGAGAAATAATCCATCCAATGGTGAAAACTTGGAAAGAAAGCACCTTGGATAAGTACCATGATGAAAACCTAGAAAATAGGAATCATGCATAAATCCCCATCTGCACTTGGGGGCAACTTCTTGATTTGCATTCCCTCCATCTGCTATGCTTTCTGCTATGCTTTCGGCTATGCACCCATCTTCTTGCTATACATCATTTTCGTCCATCCCCTCCATCCTATCAAGCTTACCAATCCTGTTTGGCATATCTCATTTATCCCAATCCTTCCATCCTCCTTGTGATCTTGATAACAATGGGGAAAACACATAAGCATGCTTTGGACACCTCTTAGCATACATCCCCCTCATCCGCACACTATCCTAATCCTCATTCACACTCGTCTATCTTCCTTATCCACCTATCATGCTACCTTCCATCTCCCTTACTTATCCATGCACCCTATCTTCATCCATCTCACTCTTTTATCTTCCCATCCACTTGTCTTCCATCCTTCATTCCTCCCCGCATATGACATATCTAGAGTGGGGGCATCTATCTTCCTTTGTGCTATAGTCCTTGGAGACATCATTCATCCTGTCAAATCACTCCCTTCCATTCCCCTATCCTCATTTCCTTATCATTATATCCCTATCCCCTTCCTCATCCTCCTATCCATCCATCAAAACACTCCCTTTCATATCCCCATCTTTGTCTTCCTACCAATCCCTTGTGTCTTCCCGTCCTCATCTTTTTATACATCCAAACCTTCCTTTTAGCCTCCTTATCATTCTCCATCCATCCTAGCATCTATCCATCTACCTAGCCAATCCCCTCTATTCATCCAATCTCTTCTCCCCCCATCCCTATCTTCATACCCATCCACCATCACATCCCTGTCTCACTATTCCATCCCTACCTATCTCCCCCATCATTATCTTCCTATCCATTTATCTCTATCCACATCACATCTCTTAATCCCTTGTCATTGGCTACTCCCCATACATTCCAACATCATCTATCTTATCACTTCATCATTCATCTATATGGCATGTCATCCATCCACTTCATCTTTGATGATTTGGATAACTATCCCATCCTTGAGCTTTGTATAGTCACTATCCTCCAATCCAATCCAAAAGGTCTATCTTGTCCCATCATGTCAGTCCAATCATTTTATCCCCTTATCTAGGGTTATCTCTTCATCTTTTATCCATCACTTGTCTTTGGCCTTTTGTCAAACTATGTTGCCCTTGTGCTTTCACGTAGGAAAGGTCGATCATTTGATCTACCCCCAAGGTTCCATCATCAATCGTCATTGTCCACTTTGTCCCTTTATCTTCATTATCATCAATCTTCTACTTTGTCCATCTGATCCGTTATCATCTATCATCAATCTTCATATCTTGTTCATCCATCAAAATCTCCATCTTGGTCTGTCATCAACCTTTTATCAAACTACGAGGGCTTTCTGCTTCCACGTAGGCAAGGCTAATCTTTGATTGGCCCCTGAGCCCCTAGGTCTTTAGGATTTGTTAATCTCCATCATGGTCTGCCATCAACCTTGTATCGAACTACGAGGGCTCTGCACTTCCACGTAGGCAAGGCTAATCTTTGATCGGCCCCCGAGCCCCTAGGTCTTTAGGATTTGTTAGTCTCCTATCTTGTGTCATGTCATCAAGCTATGCCCTTATCTAGCTGGTTCTTAACCAAAAAGATCCACTTGTATCATCAGATCCAATCAATTCTAAATATCTTGCATCATATCAATCTTTTAATTTAGTATCCATCATCGGTCTCAATAGGATGCATCCTTCCTAATAGACCTCATCAATCCCATCCCTCCCCTTGATCCTATGGCAAAGGACGTTTGAAATTGATTGTGATTTTTTGATTCTTTTGACTTTTGTTTATCATTTGAGCTCCCTATCATCACTTGTCATGGTCGTCTTGATCCATCATATCATGGTGTGCTTTGAATAGTCAACATAGGGGTGTATATTGATCTTTTCTTTGTTGTTGTCTTCTTGGTTGTCCCACGTAGTACCCACCAAGATCTCTGAGGTCTTGTGTTATGTTGGGGCATCCTTGTGTGCTTGTGGTTATCCCAATACCTAGCCTAACCAAGGTCACCATGACTTTGGGGTGTTGGGATAACCTTCTTGTTTGTTATGTTTATTTTATGCATTAGACACTAACCCGCCTTAGTTCTTCATACCTTGGCATCTTGTGTCTTATGCTATAGCAAAAATCATTGCTCCGACGATGGAAAATTGCATTTGGATTTCATTTCCTCTTCATCCTCTCGTCTATCAAAATCCCCCCATCCATTCATCCTTCATCATCTTCTTCAACTCCCCTTGCATCATCTCATCCATTTTGAGAGCACACTCGTGTTCTCTTGAACCCGCATGTCCTCTTGAGGGGGCATCCTTCATCCCTAACTTTCATCTTCACCCCTATCATCTTCCTTCCTAGTCGATCCTTTGATGATTGAGGCATCTTTCCCAATCTAACCATCTTCTTCTAGGTTCTACGTTTTAATATTCTTTGAAATGATGCTACTTCATAACACCATCTCAAAGAGGGGAAAAATGTAGAAACCTAAATCTGGACACTTGATTTATCCAAATTTATCCCCTTTCATCTAAGCATCCCTTTGTCTGCATTAATTAAGTAATATCACTATTATTTAATTAATCCCTCTAAAGCTCTTCTAATCCCTAAGGTATCTAGTTAAATAATTAAATACCTTCCCCTTTTCCTCAAATGAATTAAATAAATCACATTTATTTAATTCCTCATATGTCACATCCTCCATCATTTTTATCTTATCTTAATCCTTCTTCTAATCTCATCATTAGGATGTGCACATGCCTAATCCTTGATTAGGAGGTGTCACATCCTCCAACTTTTACAAGTTGGCCTCTAATCTTTCTTAGCCACCTAACCTTCCTCTAACCCCTCATCAACTTGTCTAATCACCCCCTTTAGTCAACTCTTCCAATCCCCTAAGAAATTTTTAATTCCTTTTGTCTTCCCAAAGTCCTTTGAAGAATTTTTAATTCCACTCTCATCTTTCAAGGAATATTAAATTCCATTTTTCTTCCCCATGTCCTTTATGACATGTGTCCTTGGTCAACCTTATTAAAGGCCTTCCCCTTTGGACAAGGCACTACACTTCCCTATGTGAATTTTTAATTCATATTTAATCCCCCAATGCACCCTTTGGAATTTAAAATTCTTTCCCCTCTCCCCATAAGGATATTTGAGGAATTTTTAATTCCTCACATGTCCTCTCACCCACATGGGACAAGGACATCCTTTATTAGGATATCTTGACCAAATCCCAAGGTCATGTCCTATCCTTCCACCTCATATCCACCTCACCTTTTAGGGCTATATCACATGCCACATGTCAAGATGTGAGGGCTTATGAGTTCTCAACTCACCTTAGCCCTGCATCTTGATCATTGGTGGCTCAATATTGGCCATCCATTTCCCTAGAGATTTCCAAAATTTCGATAAATGCCCCCTCTTTTCTCTCATTTGGGGGGAGATCATTTTGCTAGCCAAACTCTTGCAATTTTATTTCTCAATCTACACTTATCCATTTTCATGCTTTTATCCATTTCCATCCATCCTCACATCATCATCTAGTTTTCATATCTTGCTATCCAAGGAGCATACACATCAAAGATTGAAGGGCCAACCAAAGGATTGATTCGACACAAGGTATAAAGTTCCATTTCTTATTTTTATCTTGTGTTGATTCCAACTTAGGCTAATCTTGAGGTGTAGGTTGTTTTGGTGTTTATTTGCACTCTTTAGTTTGTTTCTCGTTTTCTAAAACATATATTTGACCTATCACAATGTGAATCTTTGTGGGTTTCTATTTATGGTGGCCATTTTGTGGATATGTTTGGAATAGAATAAAACTATTGTTGTTATGCACCATCACCATTGGACAAGAACCATAGATCAAATAGAAATTTTCATTAACATATGAAATGAACAAGCATATTAAGCAGCAAAAATGAATATTGTTTGCATTTGATTTCAGATAGATACATGTCTCCACCTTTTGAAACTATCAACACATGCAAAAAACATGAGATAAGATCCAACCACCTTCACATAGATTCCATAGTTGATGAACACACTTGCACCTTCACAGAAGCTTGCCATCCTCACTCACAACTACCTTCAACAACAACAAAGACCTAGAGAATGACACTAAACAATACGCTTTCGATAACTACATAGACATTTGTTCCACAAACATACCTATCTATACATAGGCTAACTAGAATGAGGAAGAACAAGACAAGGGTTGATGTGGTAAATGGAAGCCATAAACAACAACAATGAACAATTCCTTGTGCAAAGCAACATGTACTACATAACATTAACTATTTTATTACATCAAAAACACAAGATATCATTTAATCACCTTCACATAGATTCCATAGCTGATGAACGTACTTGAACCTTCACAAAAAATTTCCATTGTCACTCACAACTACCTTCAACAACAACATAAACCCAGAGAATGATATCCAACAATACATTTTCGATAACTACATAGACACTCATTCCACAAACATACATATGTATACATAGCCTGATTGGAATGAGGAAAAACAAGACAAGGGCTAGTGTGGTAAATGGAAGTCATAAATGAAACAAAATAGCATAGGGCAGATGTAAATAGTGAACAATGCCTTATGCAAAGCACCATGGACTACATAACATCAACTATTTTATTTGCATTACAACCATTGCCACAAAACGAAAGACATAAACAAAAAAATATTGTTATCAACAGTCACCTAGATGGCCAAAGGTGCAAAGCAGTAAAAAACATAGTGAGAAATCCATACAAAAACATCCACACAGAAGCCAAACCATAAATCAAATAATATTGCTGTGAATAAACTATATACTCTCTTTTCAAGAGAACCTTATAAAAAAGGCAACAATATACCCTAAAACAATGCAACCTATATAGCATTAACTATTTCATTGAGTTGCAACTATCGCACACAAAAGCATGGCTTCCAACAATGGCTCACATGGAAAATCCGTGAAACACAGAAAACTCCCAGTAACAAACAAACTCAAAAACTTCACTAGGAAAACACAAACCCTAAATGAATCAATATTGGTTTCAATGGTAACCCAAATGTGAAGAATCACCAAAAATACAACAGATTAACTATTTTGCAACCATCCACACAAATTAGATGCCATAAATGAAATAATATTGCCAACAGTCACGTAGATGCCAAAACCCACAAAACACAAGAAATCTTGATCTGAAGATTCACCAAAAACACACTAGATTAACTATTTTGCAAACACTCACATAGAACCAAAGCCATAAATGGAACACTATAGCCAACAGTCACCCACATGCAAAACCCACAATTGTCAATTGTTGATGGATAGCTTGGGTTGTTTTTTTTGCTTAATTTGTTGTTGTGCAGTTTTTTGTGCTTTGATATATATTTATATGTATGCATATATATATGTGTGTGTGTGTGTGTATATATATAGACATGTATGTATGTATGTTTACATATATGTATGTATACATATATGTATGTATACATATATATATGTATATATATGTATATGCATATATAACATCCAAAACATTGACTATTTTCTTGCGTTCCAACCATAGATAGTAAATGGAAGCCACAAATCAGACAATATAGCCTAAGGTGGACATCCACAGAATGAATTGCATAACATTAACTATTTTATTCCATTACAGCCATTGCCATAGAATGCTAAAAATCATAGTTATAGACATATGCAAAACCTTTCATGCAAAAGGGTGGTCCATATACAACTTATGTGTATACATATTAATGTATATGTAGATTTGTATGTATATATGTATATATATGCATGTATATATAATGTTCATAGCATTTGGTATTTTGTAGTGTACATATGTATATATATGTGTATGTATATATATATATATATATATATGTATATGTATATATATATGTACATACATATATGTATAAATGTGTATCTGTATAGTATGTATATATATGTATATTTATATGTATATGTATAGTATGTATAGTATGTACATACACATGTGAAGATATATGTATATGTATATATATATCATGTATGTATGTATGTATGTATGTATATATGTGGCTATTTGTGTCAAAATTGCTTGGAGTGTTGGTTAGCTTGCCCATGTTATGTACATACATATATGTATATGTGTAGTATGTATAGTATGTACATACACATATGTAGATATATGGATATGTATATATATGTATAAATATATATATATGCATATGTATGTGTATATATATATATATATATATATATATATGGATATTTGTGTCAACTTTGCTTGGAATTTTGGTTAGCCTCCCTATGTTTCAAACTTCTTGTAGTCTAGGAAAGGGTGGCGGATGGGTTATAGCTTTGGTCAGAATTTTCATCCACCTAATTTTTTTGCCTTTTGATGGCCGTGAAAAGGTGGAAAAGGTGATTGTTGGCTACTTTGGGAATAGGGTGGTGTTTTGTGGGCCACGTGGATAGAGAAGGTTGCAGACATTAAATGTTGGTTCACATAAACATTAATTGTTGTATGCTTTGTGTTTACTGGGGATGGTCGTAATAATAGCTACTATTAAATGCCTCAAGAAACAAAACAAGTGTTTGGAAAATTTTCAATAAGGCATTGTTTGGTGTCATTCTATTGTTATACCTGATATTGGAGCCATGAGAAATGAGGGTAAGCTTCTATGAGGTGCAAGCTACATTAGGCTTTGTGTAGCTTCTTCAAAGGTGGGTGGAGGTTATTTTGTGTTTTTTGCATGGGTGGATGGCTGGAAATGTAAAAGAAAAGTGTCACCTATGATAATATTTTTCCCATTTTTGTGTAGGGAAGTTGGAAAGAAGACTTGTGTTTGAAGCAAGTGAGAAGAGGTGCTATAATTTTTTATTTTTTTGGCAAACAATATTGTTTGATTTATGGTTCTCATTTAGTCATTATGGTTGCAATCGAATGAAATAGTGATTGTTATACAGTCTATGTTGAATTTTGTCCTCTATATTGTTAGCCATTGGTTTTATTGTGTGTACTTTTGTTGGAGTCCTTGCAAGCTTTTTTATTTTTTGAGCTTCTTGCCAAGTGAGGAAAAGATGGCAAATGGCCTTCCCTTTAAAAAACTCTAGGCCAAAATTCCCACCAACCTCCCTATTTTAATGCTTGTGGTGGTTGCGAGTTATTTTCCATAGGGAATTCTCATTATCCTGGAAAAATTATTTGGATTGTCCCTTCAATAGGTTCAAAAAGGTGTTGAACACCTGTATGTGGCAGCTAATGTTCTTTGGTATGTTCAATACAAAGCCTATTGTTATAGGAATTCCTTTTCAAGAATCAAAGAAATAACAAATTTCTTTCAAACTAAATAACTATCTTGTCAAAAACAATAAATTTGAATGCTTTGTCTCTCTTTTCAAATAATATATTCTTAAATATATAATTCTTATTAAAATAAGTTGCAGCAATTCTCCATATGGTGCTTGATTAGGATAACAAGGTGTTAAGAAGGAAAAATTTTCCCATCAAATATTTGAATAAACACCTTAAGGGTCAATCAAGAGGACACACATATAGGTAGATATATAAATATCTATATGTATAGATGTAAATATTTA
>VDFB02000020.1:62671681-62676681 GCA_007258455.2 Sequoia sempervirens | reverse complement strand
AGATTTGATGGCAAGCAAAAAGGATGAGGAGGTCAAAGTGGAAGGGGCAATGGAAAACCTTCAGGAAGCCGAAATGATGATGAAAAGAAAAGTGAAGATGTGGGTACCAGCCGAACCCAAAGGAATGACAACTTCTACCACCCTCATGATCAAAACAGTGGTGATCAAAGAGGTAGAGGACGAGGGAGATATGGACAAGGATCTAGAAGAGGTGGTTTCAAAGGAACGTGTTTCTAGTGTGCTGAAGAAGGTCATCGAGCCTATGAATGTTCACAACACCAAGGAAGGGTAGACAAAAGGCCAGAAGGTCATGGAAGGGTTGTGCATGCAGATGAGGAGGCCCAATCTAAACATTCAGATGATGCTGAAAGGGGAGAAGCCCTAGTGATTAGGAGAGCCCTAGTGACTAAGGAAAAGGAACCAGAACATAGGAATAATTTGTTTCACACAAGGTACAAGTGTGAAAGAAACTATCATGATGTCATTATTGACGGTGGAAGCACCAATAATCTGGTGTCAAAAGAGATGGTCACAAAGTTGAAGCTAAAGAAGGAAAGGCACCCGCATCCATATCAGATTGTCTGGTTGTAGAAAAACCACAAAGTTTTGGTCAATGAGCAGTGCCTAGTAAAGTTCAAGATCAGGAGCTACCATGATGAGGTACTCAGTGATATCATCCCCATGGATGCATGTCACATGTTGGTGGGGAGGCCGTGGCAGTTTGATAGGTGAGCTATACATGATGGCCATGCAAACACTTATTCCTTGACAAAGGATGGGGTTCGTCACAAGTTGAAACCCTTGAAGGAGACCGGAGAAAAGGTATGCAGTAATGCTAGAATTTGTTATGTAGATGGAAGAAAAAATTTAAAAGGTATGAAGCATGAGCGTGTGTGTTATGCATTGACCTCTAGAGTGAGTAAGGAGGATAGTGAGAAGGTTCTAGTAGCTGAAGTTTTTGGGATGCTGGATGGGTTTCTTGTGATATTGTTTCTCGAGTAATGTACCCTCGAGGGTACAAACTAATAAGGAAGATCACCATCGGCTGACTTGATCTCGAGCCAATTTTCCAAATAAGGCAGCTCATAGAATAACTCCAGCAGAAAATGAGGAGTTGAACACACAAGTTCAAGAGTTGTTGAGAAAGGGTTTTATACGGAAGAGCTTGAGTCCATGTGCAGTACCTGCAGTACTAGCACCAAAGAAGGATGGGGAGTGGAGGATGTGTACAGATTCCTGAGCCATAAACAAGATAATAAACAAGTACAGATTTCCCCTACCAAGGATGGATGACTCGATGGACTATTTGAGTGGAGCTCAGTACTTCACAAAGATTTATCTGAAGAGTGGATATCACCAGATCTGGATTCAAGAGGGAGATGAATGGAAGACTGCCTTCAAGACCAAAGAGGGCCTGTACGAGTGGTTAGTCATGCCTTTGGGGCTAACCAATGCACCGAGCACAGTCATGCGGCTCATGAATGAGGTACTAAAAGAATTTTTAGAAAGTTTTGTTATTGTGTATTTAGATGATATTTTGATTTTCAAGAAGATGTTGAATGAGCATCTGATGCATATCTCGAGCCTTGAAAGTTAAGAGAAGAGAAATTGTTGATTAATCTGAAGAAGTGTAGTTTTGTGAAGAGGGAGTTAGTGTACTTGGGGTTTGTTGTCTCAGCAGAAGGTCTCAAGATGGACCTAGAGAAGGTGAAGGCTATTCTGGAATGGCCTACCCCAAGAACTGCTACCGAGATGAGATCTTTCCATGGTTTGGCTAGTTTTTATAGAAAGTTCATTAGAAACTTCAGTAGTATTTGTGGACCCCTAACTGAAACAATGAGAGTGGATAGAAAAGAATTCAAGTGGAGCATTGGAGCAACAAAGAGTTTTGAACTATTGAAGCAAAAGGTAACAAAGCAACTTGTTCTAGCCCTCCCAAATTTCAACAAGGTGTTTCAGGTGGATTGTGATGCCAATGGTTGTGCCATTGGAGCAACGTTGAACCAAGAAGGTAAGCCCATTGCCTATTTCAGTGAAAATTTAAATGATGTCAAGAGAAAGTATTCTGAATATGATCAAAAATTTTATGCAATAGTTTAAGCATTAAATAAATGGAGACATTATTTGTTGCCGAAGGAATTTGTTCTATATACTGATCATCAGGCCTTGCAGTACCTAAATAGTCAGGGAAAATTAAATCAAAGGCATATGAAATGGACAGAGTTTTTGTAGAGTTATACCTTTGTTTTGAAACATAGGAGTGGGAAATCAAATAGGGTTTCAAATGCATTAAGTAGGAGGCATACATTGATGACAAAGATGCAGATTGAAGTGGTTGGGTTCAATGAACTTATGACACTATACGCAGAAGATCCTAATTTTGCAGAGGCTTGGAAAGCTTGCAAGGAACCTATTACAGTGGACAGGACAAGGTGGCTGGATTTCATAATCCAGGATGGCATGTTATTTAAAGGAAGTAAATTGTGTATCCCGAGGAGTTCCATGAGGGAGAACTTGATAAAGGAGAATCATAGTGGAGGAATGGTAGGACATTTTGGTCAAGATAAGACCATTGCCATTAACAGTGAGCATTATTATTGGCCTCAGTTTTCACAAGATGTGAAGAAGTTTGTACAAAGTGGCAGGGTATGTCAGATGGCTAAAGGAGTGAGTCAGAATATAGGCTTATATCAATCCTTACCTATACCAGAGAGGCCATGGGAGGATATAAGTATGGACTTTGTTCTTGGTTTTCCAAGGACACAACATGGAAATGATTTAGTCTTTGTGGTGGTTGATAGGTTTTTGAAGATGGCACATTTCATTTCATGTAAGAAGACCCATGATGCAATCCACATTGTTGACTTGTTCTTCAAAGAGGTGGTGAGGCTACATGGCCTACCAAAGAGTATTGTTTCAAATCGTGACACCAAATTTGTAGGGTACTTTTGGAGGACCTTATGGAAGAAGCTGAGGATAGAGTTGAAATTCAGTTCTACACACCATCCACAAAAAGATGGGCAGACAGAGGTTGTTAACAGGAGTCTACGTAACTTACTGAGATTCTTGGTAGGAGATAAACCCAAGGGATGGGACTTGATCTTATCCCAGGCAAAATTTTCTTACAACAATTCTGTCAACAGAAGCACTAGTAGATCACCATTCTAGATTATGTATGGAGGTTTCCCTAGAATAGCTCCAGAATTGAGAAGGACCAAGAGAAGAAAATAAGTGTTGAAGCTGAAGATTTTGTGGAACACATCAAGGATATACATGAGAAGGTAAGAGAACATATTAACAAGATGAATATGCAGTATAAGGCTAAGGTAGATCAGAAGAGGAGGTATAAAGAGTTTCAGATTGGTGATGAAGTGATGGTCCACTTGAGGAAAGACAATTTTCTGCTGGGAACATATAACAAATTGAAGATGAAGAAGTTTGGTCCTTGTAAAATTTTGAAGAGGCATGATTCAGGGAATGCATATGAGGTAGAGTTGTCGGATGGATTCAACATTTACCTTGTGTTCAACATTGCATATTTGACAGAGTATCATGAATGTGGCACAGAGGAAGTACCAATGATGGAATAGTGTGGATCTCCAAAGACCTACTTTCAAAAAGGAGGAGATCAAAGAAACTCTAGATAGTCATGTGTGGGAATGATAATGAGCGAGGTAGAATGGGTAGTATGAAGAATATCCGTGAAAATGGAAAGCGGTATGCTTCGGTTGAAGATTCAACTCTAGTTGCCTAAGGCGTAGTTTCACCATTTGGTTTTCTCCACCATCCTCAGATGTGGCTGTGGTCATCAAATTACCCTCGTGTCTCGATGCGTGGCATCCAGTTGGTATATATCTTGCATCACCTAAAAAATAGCTAAAATTTCAAGTTTCTTTAATTCTTAGATGTTTTACATTTTGATACCTCTTTTCACATAATGAAATTCTAATTTATGGTTTTTATTTTCTATTCCTGGGTTGAAAGATATTGCAGTTTTAGTTTCCCAGATTTGCACCTGAAAATCTTTTAAGTTAGATTTGAGGCACTTAGATTTCCCAGATCCACCCCAAAACTTTCCAAAATTGGTGTAGCAAATTTTTAGCGCATTATTGACTTCAGAACCTTTCCAACGGTTCAAACGATTCGTGAATCAGAGTCCCGGATCAAAAGTTATGGCCCCGTGAAGTTGGGGCACTTTCTAGAAGATACAATTGCAAATGCTCTTTTGAAATTTGAACTTCATGCTATAAATTTTGGGTGCCAAACCACCTAAACTCAAATTTGAATGTTGTTTTGGCTCCAAACTAAAGATGATCTCTATTTATGGGCATGTTTCTAATTTTTGGGTAACTTTTTAGGGTCAAACTCGCATATTGCGATAGGGTGATTTTGTAGCTTTCTGTAACTTGCATGTGTTGTAGAACTTGGGGATTTGAGATCCTCTACATGTAAGAAGCTCCATTTTCTGAATAATAAAATTATTCTCTTGTTTGTGGGTTATTTTCTAAGTCTCGGGCTGCACCCTCATTATTTAATATAAAAATCAAAACAGAATCCGCCAACTTCCTTTTCTAGCCACACTGACTAGAGGCTAGAAATGAGACAATATAGCCTTGTCCAGACAACAACAATGAACAATTTTGTGTGAAAAACAATGTCAATTGCTTAATATTTGTACTATTTTATTCAATTCTATCCATTGCCACATAAAATATCTCTTGCAATAGTGACCCATATGGAACACCCACAAAACACAAAAAGCTTGCAATAACAAAGTGAATCAAAGCCTCTACCACAAAACATGAATGATTAATGAATCAATATTGTATATATATGTGTGTGTATATCTAATAGTGAAGAATTTGTTTAAGTATTTGATTATGCATTGAAAAGATTGGAATATAGCCAAAGCTAGCAAACAACAATAAGATTGTGTTGTGGAGAACAACACAAACCATTTTAATATATTGCAACCATTTACACAAAACAGAAGCCATAAA
>VDFB02000020.1:62666526-62671581 GCA_007258455.2 Sequoia sempervirens | reverse complement strand
ACCTTCACAAAAATTTCCCATCATCACTCACAGCTACCTTCAACAACAACATAAACCCATAGAATAATATCCAACAATACGTTTTCGATAACTACATAGAAACTCATTCCACAAACATACATATGTATACATAGCCTGATTGGAATGAGGAAAAAAAGACAAGGGCTAGTGTGGTAAATGGAAGTCATAAATGAAACAAAATAGCATAAGGAAGATGTAAATAGTGAACAATGCCTTATGCAAAGCACCATGAACTACATAACATCAACTATTTTATTTGCATTGCAACCATTGCCACAAAACAAAAGACATAAACAAAAAAATATTGTTATCAACAGTCACCTAGATGGCCAAAGGTGAAAAGCAATAAAAAACATAGTGAGAAATCCATACAAAAACATCCACACAAAATACAAACCATAAATCAAATAATATTGCTGTGAATAAACTATATACTCTCTTTTCAAGAGAACCTTATAAAAAAGGCAACAATATACCCTAAAACAATGCAACCTATATAGCATTAACTATTTCATTGAGTTGCAACTATCACACACAAAAGCACAGCTTCCAACAATGGCTCACACGGAAAACCCACGAAACACAAAAAGATCCCAGTAACAAACAAACTCAAAACCTTCACTAGGAAAACACAAACCCTAAATGAATCAATATTGGTTTCAATGGTAACCCAAATGTGAAGAATCACCAAAAACACAATAGATTAACTATTTTGCAACCATCCACACAAATTAGATGCCATAAATGAAATAATATTGCAAATAGTCACGTAGATGCCAAAACCCACAAAACACAAGAAATCTTGATATGAAGATTCACCAAAAACACACCAGATTAACTATTTTGCAACCACTCACATAAAACCAAAGCCATAAATGGAACAATATAGCCAACAATCACCCACATGCAAAACCCACAATTGTCGATTGTTGATGGATAGCTTGGGTTGTTTTTTTTGCTTAGTTTGTTGTTGTGCAGTTTTTTTGTGCTTTGATATATATTTATATGTATGTGTATATATGTGTGTGTGTGTGTGTCTATATATATATATGTATGTATGTATGTATAAATATATGTATATATATGTATATATATATATGTATGTATGTATGTATAAATATATGTATATATATGTATATATATATATGTATGTATATGTATATGCATATATAACATCCAAAACATTGACTATTTTCTTGTGTTGTAACCATAGACAGTAAATGGAAGCCACAAATGAGACAATATAGCCTAAGGTGGACATCAACAGAATGAATTGCATAACATTAACTATTCTATTCCATTACAGCCATTGCCATAGAATGCTAAAAATCACAGTTATAGACATATGCAAAACCTTTCATGCAAAAGGGTGGTCCATATACAACTTATGTGTATACATATTAATGTATATGTAGATTTGTATGTATATATGTATATATATGCATGTATATATATATGTATATGTATATATATATGTACATACATATAATAATATAAATGTGTATCTGTATAATATGTATATATATGTATATTTATATGTATATGTATAGTATGTATAGTATATACATACATGTGAAGATATATATATATATATATATATATATCTATATATATATATATGTATGTATGTATGTATATATATATGTGGCTATTTGTGTCAACTTTGCTTGGAGTGTTGGTTAGCTTGCCCATGTTATGTACATACATATATGTATGTGTAGTATGTATAGTATGTACATACACATATGTAGATATATGGATAATGTATATATATATATATGTATAAATATATATATGCATATGTATGTATATATATATGGATATTTGTGTCAACTTTGCTTGGAATTTTGGTTAGCCTCCCTATGTTTCAAACTTCTTGTAGTCTAGGAAAGGGTGGCGGATGGGTTATAGCTTTGGCCAGAATTTTCATCCACCCAAATTTTTTGCCTTTTGATGGCCATGAAAAGGTGGAAAAGGTGATTGTTGGCTACTTTGGGAATAGGGTGGTGTTTTGCGGGCCACATGGATAGAGAAGGTTGTGGAAATTAAATGTTGGTTCACATCAACATTAATTGTTGTATGCTTTGCATTTACTAGGGATGGTCATAATAACAGCTACTATTAAATTCCTCAGGAAACAAAACAAGTGTTTCAAAAATTTTCAATAAGGCATTGTTTGGTGTCGTTCCATTGCTATACCTGATATTGGAGCCATGAGCAATGAGGGTAAGATTCTATGAGGTGCAAGCTACATTAGGCTTTGTGTAGCTTCTTCAAAGGTGGGTGGAGGTTATTTTGTGTTTTTTGCTTGGGTGGATGGCTGGAAATGTAAAAGAAAAGTGTCACCTATGATAATATTTTTCCCATTTTTGTGTAGGGAAGTTGGTGAGAAGAGTTGTGTTTGAAGCAAGCGGGAAGAGGTGCTATAATTTTTTGTTTTTGGCAAAAAATATTGTTTGATTTATGGTTCTCATTTAGTCATTATGGTTGCAATCAAATGAAATAGTGATTGTTATACAGTCTATGTTGAATTTTGTCCTCTAAATTGTTAGCCATTGGTTTTATTGTGTGTACTTTTTTGGAGTCCTTGCAAGCCTTTTTAGTTTTTGAGCTTCTTGCCAAGCGAGGAAAATATGGCAAATGGCCTTCCCTTTAAAAACCTCTAGGCCATAATTCCCACCAACCCCCCTATTTTAATGCTTGTGGTGGTTGCGAGTTATTTTCCATAGGGAATTCTCATTATCCCTTGTCTAGTATTGGCTATGTTGTTTCATTTTCAGTTCTGCAATCCTGGAAAAATTATTTGGATTGTCCCTTCAATAGGTTCAAAAAGGTGTTGAACACCTGTATGTGGTAGCTAATGTTCTTTGGTATGTTCAATACAAAGCCTATTGTTATAGGAATTCCTTTTCAAGAATGAAAGAAATAACAAATTTATTTCAAACTAAATAACTATCTTATCAAAAACAATAAATTTGAATGCTTTGTCTCTCTTTTCAAATAATATATTCTTAAATATATAATTCTTATTAAAATAAGTTGCAGCAATTCTCCACATGGTGCTTGATTAGGATAACAAGGTGTTAAGAAGGAAAAATTTTCCCATCAAATCTTTGAATAAACACCTTAAGGGTCAATCAAGAGGACACACATATAGGTAGATATATAAATATCTATATGTATAGATGTAAATATTTATTTATGTAGGGACTTCTATATCTAAATAGATGTGTATACCATATTTTTCCCTCGATTTGCAATTGGTTTGATCATAATTATAAAGAGAACAAACATCTAGATTGAATTTTCCCTCATTGCCTGAATGAGTAGGCTAGGAATTCAAACCTTTTGTTGGCTAAAATATATTGCATAGCCCGAGGAAAGAAATTATTATAGGCAACAAAAGCTTTGAATTTGTAGCCTCCTCAACCAGTCAACTGAGGGAAAATGTTGTGTAGATGTTTGGTCTCTTGAATGCTAGCTGGTTTCGAGATTAGTTGTTGTATGGTTTGTGTGGGCTTGCACTACTTGTGATCGTAGTTGTTGTTTATCCAATTGTATATAAACTATGAGATGAAATAATGTCTTTCTTTATACTATACTTAATGTAGGTGCTAATGTGCATATAAATGAAACCATAAACGAAACAATATTGCTAACAGTCACCTACATACTAGAACCCACAAAATAGAATAAATCTTGATATAAAGATTCAACAAAAAAATACCAAATTCACTATTTTGGAACCATTCACAGAAAATGGAAGCCATAAATGAAACAATATAGCCAACACTCACCCACTTGCCAAAACCCATTAAACTATATAGTCTTTTGAACAACAATCAACATAATGAAACAATATTGGTTTCAAGAGCTATCCAAGATGACAAAATCTATATAAACATGCAAATTCAACATAGTAAATGCAAAAAACAAAAAAGATGCTATTACCAAACCCAAATTGTTTCAATGTTCAATCAGGTTTTGTTGAGGAAAAAATAGTATGTCTTCACACACCAATTTTTTGGGTATGGTATTTTGTTTACTCCTTCAACTTTTTAGCCATGTCTACAAGGGAATTACATTGCTAACACTATTCAGGCTTTACACACACACACACATATATGTATGTATATATATAGTTTTTTGAGAAATGAGTATAGTTATACTTTCGTTCTTGATTGAATCTTCGTTGGTTCTTCTCAATATATATATATATATATATACATTTCTCAACAAAGATTCAATCAAGAATGAAAGTATAACTATACTCATTTCTCAACAAACTATATATATATACATACACATATATATATATACACACACATATATATATGTATGTATATATATATAGTTTGTTGAGAAATGAGAATAGTTATACTTTCGTTCTTGATTGAATCTTTGTTGGTTCTCTCTCTCTATATATATATATGTGTGTGTGTGTGTGTGTGTGTGTGTATGCCACCTATTATCGCTACATGCACTTGCACCTTCATACAGGCTTTCCCTCAATTGTCATAGCTACTATATATATCTACATATATACATGTATGTATATGTATATGTAGATGATTTGTGTGTAGTAGTGATGGTCGTAATGATAGCTATCATTTAACCACCCAGGGAACAAAATGAATGTCTCAGATATTTTCAACAAGGCATTGTTTGGTCTCGTTTTGTTGCTATACTTGATATGGGAGTCGTGAGCAATGAGGGTAAGCTTCTGTGAGGGTGCAACCTTGATTAAGCTTTGTGCAACTTTTGCGAGGGTGGGTGGAGGTTACTAAACACATCAAATGAAATAAAGAAAGATTATTTTCTTTCACCAATGGCAGCTACATAGAACCCACAAACCAAGCAATTTACAATAAGCTATAGAGCAACAATCAACAATCCCCATTCAAAAATAACATAAATTGTTTTAGAAATACTCTACGAATGGTTTTCACAATATGCACCTCTTCCAATTTCCTTCAATTACACCTCTTCCCACTTGGTTTCTCTTCTCTCCATCCTTTCTCCATGGCCTACTAA
>VDFB02000020.1:62634026-62664026 GCA_007258455.2 Sequoia sempervirens | reverse complement strand
GACACGTTACAAGAGCAGTTGAGAAGAGGGTTAAACCTAAGGGAGGAAAGTGAGGATGGAGAGGAAAAAGGTTCAAATGTAGAAGAGTAAGAAGAAGCAATTGATCAAGACAAAATGTGGCTAATAAGGGCCATTTCAAAGATTGGGAAAAAAAACCCAGAGCAAAATTCCCCAGTTATTCTGGAAGTTTGAACCCGGAAGAGTTGATCAACTAGATCAATGAGCTAGAAGAATATTTTGAGTATGAGGAAATAGAGGACCCGGATCAGGTTAAGTTTTCAAAAATGAAGTTGAAGGGCCATGCCAATATTTTGTGGAATGAGGTCCAGTTGGAAATAAATCGAAGAGGAAAAGGAAAGATCACCAAATGGGATCGCATGGTAGAGAAACTGAAGAAGCAGTTCATACCAGTGGACTATGAATTAGATTTGTTGAAGAAATTGCAAGGGTTGAAGCAAGGAAGAAGATCTGTGAAAGAATATATTGAATATTTTCACAAGATAATCATTAGAACAGGCCACACAGAGGCCAATAAGGAGAAGGTAGCTTGATGTCTTAATGGGTTATGACCGATCATTCAGGTGGAGTTAAGCCTAGTAAGAATGACCACCATTAAGGATGTGTATCAGTTTGCTCTGAAGGTGGAAGAGAAGCTGAACAAAAGATTTGATGGCAAGCAAAAAGGATGAGGAGGTCAAAGTGGAAGGGGCAATGGAAAACCTTCAGGAAGCCGAAATGATGATGAAAAGAAAAGTGAAGATGTGGGTACCAGCCGAACCCAAAGGAATGACAACTTCTACCACCCTCATGATCAAAACAGTGGTGATCAAAGAGGTAGAGGACGAGGGAGATATGGACAAGGATCTAGAAGAGGTGGTTTCAAAGGAACGTGTTTCTAGTGTGCTGAAGAAGGTCATCGAGCCTATGAATGTTCACAACACCAAGGAAGGGTAGACAAAAGGCCAGAAGGTCATGGAAGGGTTGTGCATGCAGATGAGGAGGCCCAATCTAAACATTCAGATGATGCTGAAAGGGGAGAAGCCCTAGTGATTAGGAGAGCCCTAGTGACTAAGGAAAAGGAACCAGAACATAGGAATAATTTGTTTCACACAAGGTACAAGTGTGAAAGAAACTATCATGATGTCATTATTGACGGTGGAAGCACCAATAATCTGGTGTCAAAAGAGATGGTCACAAAGTTGAAGCTAAAGAAGGAAAGGCACCCGCATCCATATCAGATTGTCTGGTTGTAGAAAAACCACAAAGTTTTGGTCAATGAGCAGTGCCTAGTAAAGTTCAAGATCAGGAGCTACCATGATGAGGTACTCAGTGATATCATCCCCATGGATGCATGTCACATGTTGGTGGGGAGGCCGTGGCAGTTTGATAGGTGAGCTATACATGATGGCCATGCAAACACTTATTCCTTGACAAAGGATGGGGTTCGTCACAAGTTGAAACCCTTGAAGGAGACCGGAGAAAAGGTATGCAGTAATGCTAGAATTTGTTATGTAGATGGAAGAAAAAATTTAAAAGGTATGAAGCATGAGCGTGTGTGTTATGCATTGATTCCTAGAGTGAGTAAGGAGGATAGTGAGAAGGTTCTAGAAGAAGTTTTTGGGATGTTGGATGGGTTTCAGGATATTGTTTCTGATAATGTACCGGGAGGGTGTACAACCAATAAGGAAGATCAGTCATCGTGATTGACTTGATTCCCGGAGCCAATTTTTCCAAATAAGGCACTTGAATGACTCTCAGCGTAAATGAGGAGTTGAAAAGACAAGTTCAAGAGTTGCTGAGGAAAGGATTTGATACCGGGAGAGTTTGAGTCCATGTGTAGTACCTGGCAAAGATTAGCACCAAAGAAGGATGGGGAGGAGGATGTGTACAGACGGACACAAACGCGATAACAATCAAGTATAGATTTTTTTTAACAAGGATGGATGACCCGATGGACTATTTGAGTGGAGCTCAATACTTCACAAAGATTGATCTAAAAGAGTGGATATCACTAGATCCAATTCAAGAGGGAGATGAATGGAAGATCATTAAGACTAAAGAGGGCTCAGATAAGTGGTCAGCCTCCCTAGCCAACCAACGCAACCAAACACATTCATGCAGCTCATGAACGAGGTACTAAAAAAATTTCTGGGAAGTTTTGTTATTGCATATTTAGATGATATTTTGATTTTCAGTAAGATGTTAGATGAGCATCTGATGCATATTCAGAGAGCCTTTGAAAAGTTAAAAGAAGAGAAACTGTTGATTAATCTGAAGAAGTGTAGTTTTGTGAAGAGGGAGTTAGTGTACTTGGGGTTTGTTGTCTCAGCAGAAGGTCTCAAGATGGACCTAGAGAAGGTGAAGGCTATTCTGGAATGGCCTACCCCAAGAACTGCTACCGAGATGAGATCTTTCCATGGTTTGGCTAGTTTTTATAGAAAGTTCATTAGAAACTTCAGTAGTATTTGTGGACCCCTAACTGAAACAATGAGAGTGGATAGAAAAGAATTCAAGTGGAGCATTGGAGCAACAAAGAGTTTTGAACTATTGAAGCAAAAGGTAACAAAGCAACTTGTTCTAGCCCTCCCAAATTTCAACAAGGTGTTTCAGGTGGATTGTGATGCCAATGGTTGTGCCATTGGAGCAACGTTGAACCAAGAAGGTAAGCCCATTGCCTATTTCAGTGAAAATTTAAATGATGTCAAGAGAAAGTATTCTGAATATGATCAAAAATTTTATGCAATAGTTTAAGCATTAAATAAATGGAGACATTATTTGTTGCCGAAGGAATTTGTTCTATATACTGATCATCAGGCCTTGCAGTACCTAAATAGTCAGGGAAAATTAAATCAAAGGCATATGAAATGGACAGAGTTTTTGTAGAGTTATACCTTTGTTTTGAAACATAGGAGTGGGAAATCAAATAGGGTTTCAAATGCATTAAGTAGGAGGCATACATTGATGACAAAGATGCAGATTGAAGTGGTTGGGTTCAATGAACTTATGACACTATACGCAGAAGATCCTAATTTTGCAGAGGCTTGGAAAGCTTGCAAGGAACCTATTACAGTGGACAGGACAAGGTGGCTGGATTTCATAATCCAGGATGGCATGTTATTTAAAGGAAGTAAATTGTGTATCCCGAGGAGTTCCATGAGGGAGAACTTGATAAAGGAGAATCATAGTGGAGGAATGGTAGGACATTTTGGTCAAGATAAGACCATTGCCATTAACAGTGAGCATTATTATTGGCCTCAGTTTTCACAAGATGTGAAGAAGTTTGTACAAAGTGGCAGGGTATGTCAGATGGCTAAAGGAGTGAGTCAGAATATAGGCTTATATCAATCCTTACCTATACCAGAGAGGCCATGGGAGGATATAAGTATGGACTTTGTTCTTGGTTTTCCAAGGACACAACATGGAAATGATTTAGTCTTTGTGGTGGTTGATAGGTTTTTGAAGATGGCACATTTCATTTCATGTAAGAAGACCCATGATGCAATCCACATTGTTGACTTGTTCTTCAAAGAGGTGGTGAGGCTACATGGCCTACCAAAGAGTATTGTTTCAAATCGTGACACCAAATTTGTAGGGTACTTTTGGAGGACCTTATGGAAGAAGCTGAGGATAGAGTTGAAATTCAGTTCTACACACCATCCACAAAAAGATGGGCAGACAGAGGTTGTTAACAGGAGTCTACGTAACTTACTGAGATTCTTGGTAGGAGATAAACCCAAGGGATGGGACTTGATCTTATCCCAGGCAAAATTTTCTTACAACAATTCTGTCAACAGAAGCACTAGTAGATCACCATTCTAGATTATGTATGGAGGTTTCCCTAGAATAGCTCCAGAATTGAGAAGGACCAAGAGAAGAAAATAAGTGTTGAAGCTGAAGATTTTGTGGAACACATCAAGGATATACATGAGAAGGTAAGAGAACATATTAACAAGATGAATATGCAGTATAAGGCTAAGGTAGATCAGAAGAGGAGGTATAAAGAGTTTCAGATTGGTGATGAAGTGATGGTCCACTTGAGGAAAGACAATTTTCTGCTGGGAACATATAACAAATTGAAGATGAAGAAGTTTGGTCCTTGTAAAATTTTGAAGAGGCATGATTCAGGGAATGCATATGAGGTAGAGTTGTCGGATGGATTCAACATTTACCTTGTGTTCAACATTGCATATTTGACAGAGTATCATGAATGTGGCACAGAGGAAGTACCAATGATGGAATAGTGTGGGATTCCAGCACCTACTTCAGAAAAGGAGGAGATCAAAGAAATCCTAGATAGTCATGTGGGAAGGAGTACGAGGAATGGGTAGTATGAAGAATATCTGGTGAAATGGAAAGGAAGGGTTGTTGAAGATTCATCCTAGTTGCCTAAGGCAGAGGTTGACCATTTGGGTTTTCCTCCACCATCTGAGATGTGACAGGGTCACTTCTCAAATTACCCTGGGTGTCTGATGCAGGGCATCCAGTGGTGTAAGGGCAATCTTGCATCACCCAAAAATAGCTAAATTTCAAGTTTCTCAATTTTTAGATGTTTTTACATTTTTGGATACCCTTTTCGTCATAATGAAATTCCCAATTTATGGTTTTTATTTTCTATTCCTGGGTTGAAAGATATTGCAGTTTTAGTTTCCCAGATTTGCACCTGAAAATCTTTTAAGTTAGATTTGAGGCACTTAGATTTCCCAGATCCACCCCAAAACTTTCCAAAATTGGTGTAGCAAATTTTTAGCGCATTATTGACTTCAGAACCTTTCCAACGGTTCAAACGATTCGTGAATCAGAGTCCCGGATCAAAAGTTATGGCCCCGTGAAGTTGGGGCACTTTCTAGAAGATACAATTGCAAATGCTCTTTTGAAATTTGAACTTCATGCTATAAATTTTGGGTGCCAAACCACCTAAACTCAAATTTGAATGTTGTTTTGGCTCCAAACTAAAGATGATCTCTATTTATGGGCATGTTTCTAATTTTTGGGTAACTTTTTAGGGTCAAACTCGCATATTGCGATAGGGTGATTTTGTAGCTTTCTGTAACTTGCATGTGTTGTAGAACTTGGGGATTTGAGATCCTCTACATGTAAGAAGCTCCATTTTCTGAATAATAAAATTATTCTCTTGTTTGTGGGTTATTTTCTAAGTCTCGGGCTGCACCCTCATTATTTAATATAAAAATCAAAACAGAATCCGCCAACTTCCTTTTCTAGCCACACTGACTAGAGGCTAGAAATGAGACAATATAGCCTTGTCCAGACAACAACAATGAACAATTTTGTGTGAAAAACAATGTCAATTGCTTAATATTTGTACTATTTTATTCAATTCTATCCATTGCCACATAAAATATCTCTTGCAATAGTGACCCATATGGAACACCCACAAAACACAAAAAGCTTGCAATAACAAAGTGAATCAAAGCCTCTACCACAAAACATGAATGATTAATGAATCAATATTGTATATATATGTGTGTGTATATCTAATAGTGAAGAATTTGTTTAAGTATTTGATTATGCATTGAAAAGATTGGAATATAGCCAAAGCTAGCAAACAACAATAAGATTGTGTTGTGGAGAACAACACAAACCATTTTAATATATTGCAACCATTTACACAAAACAGAAGCCATAAATGAGACAATATTAAATTTTGTTGTGTAGATTTGTATGTATGTCAAAGTAGATGTGAGAAATGTACATATGTACTCTTCATAATGTTTATTGTTTTCTCAAAATAGTTATTTGTCTAAATCTTGACATGGCATACTTCAAATGCTATACTTAATATTAATTGTTATATACAACATTGAAGCCTTTTTTCCTAATTGTTTCTTTTCCTTCATGCTCTTGGTGTTTCTAGGGGAAAAAATGAGGGATTTTAAAACTGAAACAGTGAAATTGGAATAACCAATTGTATTTTAAGTATTATTTGAATCATTGAAGCCATTGTTATTATTAGTCATTTCCTATCATATTGTTAATGCCTATGTAAAAAGATTGAGTTCCCATGTTGTGTTTTGAAGTCATAGACCTTCTAGCCAACCTTCAGCATTGCAGCTCTTCAATTCTAAAATAGTAGATGCAACAATGTCGGTAGCCTCTAGCTCTTTTGAGGCTGGTGAACAATCCTCAAGCAGCAGTCCTATAAGTGTGTTTGTTGTTTAGTTTATTGTTGCTACCAATTATCTTGGCATTTTCTCAAGTGCACCAAACAAACCAAGAATATACTTCATTTGAATTAACAATTATTATGATATATGTTCTAACTTATTTATATTTGAACTATTTTTCTTGTTTCACCTTCAATTTATTGGCCATTTTGGAGTAACTTATATGTTAGAGGGGGAATTTTCCTAGTTTTGAAATGTGTCATACTTATAAATATCTCATTGTTGCCACTATGCTGAGTTTAATTGTCTTGTAGGCTACAAATGTGAATCAAACCTTAACAAGAGATGCACTATGATTTCTAGATGTGTGAGAAGTCCCATCTCCAGTCCTCCAACTAATGTCATACCAAAAAATAGGATGTGATCAAAGCCCAGTCAAACGGTACAAAGTCATCTTGTTTGATGGCACCCACATGCAAATGGGAGCTTTTCCCGCAAAATACAATGACCTTTTGTTCACAGGTGAATTGAAAATAGGTTTGATTGTGTGCTTGACAAACTATTTGTCTAGAAAGCTGCGGGAATCGAGGTTTGATATAGTTCTACCTTGCTTGGACTTGTGGTTTCCTGCTTCCTTGTTTGTGGGGGCTACCTTTTAAAGTATTTAATGTTTGTTTCATTCTAGGACAATTGTCATATTATCCCTAGATGTGGAGATGATAGATTTCTAGCTAATTGGAAAACCTAAATATTTGTTTAGAGATCAAGAAGAACAAAAACTTGGTTGTGAGTCACCCTCCCCATCCAAACGAGCCTCCACCTTTGGAATTAATACATCCCCAAGGAAACAAGATGCTCTTGAAAAATCCAACCCTGTTAAAGGGTTGAATGTTTACCAAACCAAATGGATGATAAAAGGTTGTGTAACAACAAAGAGGGATATGCACCATTATAGCAGGCAAGGGCACAAGGGGAAGGTATTTAGCTTTGATATCATTGACGATAAGGGCACATAAATACAAATTACGTGATTTAATGACATTGTAGACATGCATTATGATAGGGTTGAGGTGGGACGTACTTATTATGTGTCAAAGGGATTGGTGAAACAAGCAGATAGGAAATTTAATAAGTTAAATAGCTAGATGGAAATCATTCTAGATCAAAGTTCAATGTTAAAATGTTGTGATGATGAGGCCTTTATGCTAGATAAAGTATTTAAGTTCACCCCATTAAATGAAATTACAAATTACACTAATAACAGTTTAATTGATGTTATTGGCACTATGGTTCATGTGGGAATGGTTTTGACTATACAAAGAAAGGATAGGTCCCAAACAATTTGAAGGACTATTAAACTTAATGATTTGTCATCCTTTTCAATTGATGTTTATTTGTGGGGCTCAAACTGGGAAGAAAAGGGTCATGAGTTGGAGAGGTTGTACATCCCTAGTTCAGTACTCATCCTTGCTATTAAAAATGCACATGTCGGGTACTTCAATGGAGTTGTTATGAACATAGCTACAAGGACTCTTCTATATAAAAATCTTGACATACTAGAAGCACAACCATTGATCAAAATAGAATATATTGATCCACCTATTGCTAAGGCCCCTCATGCAGTCCCTCGAAAGGTTGCTCTGGGAATAAAAATGTCACCATTTCATATATGTTTGACCACTGCCTTGGCTTGCTAGATACTTTGCAAGCTACTCTCAAGGCAATAGTAAAATTTATAAAAACTGATGCATTCTGTTATGTTGCATGCTCGTTAGAGGTGAATGGTGGGCAAGGCAAGAAAAAGTGTGAAAAATATAGGAAAAATACATGGTTCTTCCCAAAATGCCAGAGAACAATAGTTGACTGTGACTTTCAATATTTATTGCAACTTAAGATTGAAGACCACATAGGTGAGCTTTGGGCAACTTCTTTTGATGAGGTTGCAACAAGCCTATTACAAATTTCAACAAAATAGCTTTACATGTTGTAATATGAGTCTACCACTGAAATGAGTGTTGAGTCTGTTATCAATGTTGTCACCTACACATCATTTTTCTTCACTACTCTAATCAAAACTTAAACTTATAATTTAGAAACAAGACTGAAAACAACAATAGTGAAGGTTGCAAAGCTTAATTTTGAATTTGAGTACAAACTCTTACTATCAGATTTTTTTGCTATTTCTCTTGTTGTGCAACAGTCTTTGGAGATAGTTGTCATACTGCCTTGAACACCAGAACAACCATAGATAATTGTGACTTTGCATATTTCTTATAGTTCATGTTGTCTGGACATTTAGTTTGCTTTGTTCCCTCACACTTCTTGTCACATCAAAAAGACCTTTCCTTTCTACTACTATTGATTTGTTGTTTGTTTGAATGGTTACATATTAAGAAAATGAAGTATAACTTATAATGTTTAAGTAAAAAAGATTCAGTTGTTTTCTTTTCTATTATTCATGTTGCTTATAATTTTGTTATGTTTCATGTGTATATTTTTTATTTAATTTTATACTGTTTATTTAAATAGACTTCTTGTCCTTTTTAGGAGATGTATCGTTGTCTACACCTTCTCATGTATCTACTTGTGGACATATTTGTATGTATGTGTACATTTGCATATGCATATAGATAAATATACATGCATGTAATTGAGATTTCCTTGTGTTATACAACTTCTTGGTACAGATGTGTGTAGATATTTTTTTGTGTGTTTGACATGTATGCATATATGCATACACAATTCAATATTTACAACTATTTGTGAGTTGTTTTAAAGAGAATTTTGTTTTCATCTTGTTTACAATGTTATAAGTGCATAGAATATCGTGGTAGAGTTTTGTGTAGATATATGTGTCTATAATGTATTTTTCTATGTAACTATCATGTCTAGGTATCCATCTAATGCTTACCAAGTGTTCTTGCTACTGCTTTGTGATCCCTAATGATAGTGTCATGCTAGATGTGGATGTCATGTGGTTCTTGGATATAATGTCTATTATGTATGTTATGCAGCTCAATCCACAACCTAGTGCTAAATAATGAGTCATTAAAACTACCACAAACTAAGTTCAATTAGTTTGGTGAGTTTTAAATGCAAAGTCTTATTACAACCATTGGAAATATATTTAGCACATACATGAGACAATGTTTGCATGGAAATTTGTGCAAAGTGATGCTTGTTTCTTTGCGCATTCAAATCAAATAGCTCAAGTTATACATGTTTCCTTATTTTCTGTAAGGGATAGTCAATTGTTATACTTTGAATTAGGGTATATTTTTCTCTTTTTGGTAAGTTTGTATTGGGAGAGACTATATATTTTATTCAACCCAATATTTTTGCATTCATGGATCGACTTTTGCAGTGTGTCCCCTATGATAATATTTTTCCAGTGCTTCTCTTCAAAAACAAGCTAGCGGTTTGTATGGGCTTCTCAACATGAATTTATTTATATGCTTCTTTGTATGGCCTCAATTTTCTAGTTATGTTTGCAATAGAATAAAATTCTTAACATAATCCAGTTTTCTTTTTGTGGTGTGTTGCTCGCTACCCTAGGTTTTTTTTACCCATTAGTTTTCCAGTCACATTTTTTTGTGCTTTGTGCAATAAAAAATGTGTATATATGTGCCTCTTCAGAAAGGATCACATTTTTATAAGATGTTAGGCATCCAAAAACATTGCATAGAATAACAAGCAACTCAATTTCTCACTTGAACTATGTAGACCTGCATTTGTATTTTGCTAGAAACTGCATGATACATACCAACAATTCTAGTGCACTATAAATCAAACAAGATGGTCTTCTCCAACAAAACTATTCAGTATCATCATCATCATAATTTTCTCTTCTTTATGGTAAGTGAATTGATTCTCCTTTTCTCTTCACCTCTATGCATATAGAATCTACACCATCTCTAAACTCAATTCATTATCATTTTTTATATGTGGCATGTAATTGTCCTATTATGTATATTTTACTTATAAATTATAAAGGCACTTAAATTTTTTGTTTTAGATGTTGCTTGCCAATAAAAAATGTTCACAGTTTGCTTCTGTGTAGGTTTATCCCACTGAAATGATTTTAGATTACATCTACATTGTATTCATATACAAGATGTAGGGCTCCATATAAATGCTAAATGGACTTACAATTCCACATTTGCATGTTGTACGGCCTTCACCTGTAATCCATCTATATACAATGTAAACCTACATATTTTTTTTCCATTTCTCATTTCACAACTCCATTTCAAATTATAAAAATGTATAACATTGATTTCCACTGAACAGATTTCCTCAAAGTGTGAAAGCATTGCCTTCAACATTCACCAAAGTGGTGGAAAATTAATGTTATTGCTCTGAGATTTGGTCATAGCCGATGATGCTCAATGACTTGATATGGTAGGGTGGAAAGTAGGATTCCTTTTCTCTATCTAGACTCCAATCCATTCTTTGCATAAGGAATTTCTAGATTTTATTTACTTTGTTATACTGTAACTCCATTGCATCTCATTTGTAATTAATTCTATGAGTCTTTATATTTTGTCATTTTTTAATTGTCTACCAGCCGAAATAATTTTCCTGCGCAAGCATTTTCATGTGATTACATCTTGTATTGAGTCATTGGTGGTCAAAAAATTGCTCTAACCATTGATCATAGCGGTGGACAGTTTAATTTCTTGGTTTGGTGAGAGTGCACGATGCTTCATGATCCAATATGGTAGGGTGGAAATCAAACCTTTATTTTTGTGCATATGACATTCTGCCACACACACTAGGTATGGATAAATTATAATCACTCCATTCATCCCATTGCAAGTAGAGAGAAAATTATGTATTATAAAATATACAACTTTGATATATTTTTTATTTACATATCGTCTATCAAGAAATCGTGACCACTGGACTCAAATTCACACTTTGTATATACATAGGTTGTATATGGTTTAACCCTTGCACTCAAGTTTTTTGCATAGGACTATAGCTATGAGTTTTAGCTTTCCACCATGATGGCTATAATGGAATAAAATAGTTAATGTTATGTGGTTCATTCTATTTTTGCATAATCACCACACTAAACTTCAAAAAAAATTATTATTCTTGCAGACCATATTCCAAGCATAATGTGGTGTTTGATGAACTAATGTGTTACAAATAACCTTTCAGAATAATGATAGTTCCTAAAAAATCAGTGAAAATGATCAAATAGACAATCATATCCTCATGTACCCTATATCAATTGTAATAAGCAATATTCATTTCACAACTAATCAGAGTGGTGGGAAATGTATATTCTTGCTCAAGGGACTGGTGAGAGCCCATGAGGCTCCATTACCCAATATGGTAGGGTGGAGACCAAGCCTTATTGTGTTGAGTTTTGTTTTATAGTTTTTATATACAAATTTCTATCTTTCCCACATAGGATTCACAAAAAAAAACAAATGTTTTAGGTTGTGGTTACAATGTACAAAAATAGTTGATCTTATACACTTTATGTTAGCTTGCATTGACCATTTTTTATAATTGATCTCTTGCTTAAGCTATACTGTTCCATAGAGGAGGCTGACAAAAAAGCGTGACTGTACAAAAGGCTAGAAAAATGTCATCAACATTGATTGTTGTATGGTTTCCATGTAGTGGTGACCTTGCAAGTAACATATGGTTTAAAGTCCTCAGAAAATATAACAAATGTTTGTGCAGTTATCAATAACATATTTTTGGGTGTCATTCTCTAGGTTTATGTTGTTGTTGAAGATTGCTATGGAGGCCAGCGAAACACCATCAACATTAATTGTTGTATGGTTTTTGTGTGGTGGTGATCATCCAAGTAACATCTATTTTAAAGTCCTCGACAAACAAAATTAATTTTTGTGCAGATATCAAGTGTATTGTTGTGTTCATTCTCTAGGTTTTTGTTGTTGTTGAAGGTAGTTGTGAGTGAGGATGGAAAGCTTCTATGGAGGTGCAAGTGAGTTCATTGGCTATGGAATCTTTGTAAAGGTGGTTGGATGTTATCTTGTGTTCTTTGCATGCATTCATGGTTGCAAAAGTTTTGGGTTCTGATAAATTTGTGTTCATTTTTACAGGCGGTGGAGAAAGAATGGAGGGAAGAGAAAGCAAGTGGGTAGAGACGTAATTGAAGGAACCAGGAAGAGGTGTATATTTTTTATTTTTCTGCCCCCATCATTTGGTTTCTCTTAGTCAGTTCTATAATCCCTTCATATTTGTAGTTTTTCTAGAAAGCATGCTTCTCCCTTAGGAGAGAGAGTTCAAAAAGTGGGATGTTGATATTCCAGTATACATGCTAAATAGATGAATGAGCCTTCAAACAACTACGAAGATGAAGTGATTATAAGACTGGCTAAGAGAATGGGAACATTGATTTCACCATTCATCATAGTAGTAGCCACCCAATTTGAGAGAGCAGGCCTCATTTTTTTCTCTTCCATTTTATATTTGTGATGTGTGCAATTGAATCTCTCACTTGAACAATATTGTTCATTGGCATCATCATGAAAATTTGTTGTACTTTATGGTAAGTAATTGTAGGGGTCTAGTGATAGCCGATGACACTCCATGATCCAAAATGGTAGTGTGGAGAGCATGGCACCTTTTGTGTGTCTAGAATTCAATCCATTGCATCTAGAAGGTCTGGCCTTTGTAGTAAAATTTTTGCATAGGAACGTGGGTATCAGTTTTTAGCTTTCTCTCATGATGGCTATAATGGAATAAAATAGTTAATTTTATGCAGTTCATTCTATTTTTTCCTAATCACAATACTAAAATTCACAATTTTTTGTTATTCTTGTAGACCATATTCCAACCATAATGGAGTATTTGATGGACTAATGTCTTACAAACAACATTTCACAATAATGATAGTGGCTAGAAAATTAGTAACAATGTTCAATTACATAATCAGATCCTAATGTACTCTATTTTGATTGTAATAAGCAATATTCATTTCATCACTAATCAGAGTGGTGGGCAATGTATATTCTTGCTCAAGGGTTTGGTGAGAGCCCATGAGGCTCCATGACCCAATATTGTAGGATGGAGAGCAGGCCTTATTGTGTTGAGTTTTATTTTATATTTTTTTTTGTAGAAATTGCTATCTCTTTAACATAGGATTCATAAAAAAAATCATATCCTTAATTAGGTTATTCTTACAACATAGTGAACTATTTGATCTTATACACTTTATGATAGATTCCATTGGGCATTGTTTGTTATTGTTCTCTTGCCTAAGCTATAGCATTCAATTATTGAGAAGGTGTTGTCAAAAAGGCTATGTTGTTTCAATTTTTGGTAGGGTTATGTTGAGTTGTTGTCAATTCCCTCTTCCTCTCCCTTTATGCGTTATGTTTTGTGCTTGAATTCTTAAATTACCTTGCCAATCATCTAATTTATCTTCTCCCTTGGGAGAGACAGTTCAAGGACTTGGGTGTTGATATTCTAGTTTATATGGTAAAGAGATGGATGACCTTTGCAAATGAAGTTCAACCAACTGTGAAGATGAAGTGATTTTAACTATGGTTATGAATCAACATCCCAATTCTTGAACTCTCTTTCCCAAGGGAGAATAGTCGATGACGTTCCATGACCCAATATGGTAGGGTGGAGAGAAAACCTTCTTTTGTTTGTCTAGAATTCAATCCATTCCCTACACAAGGTATGCCTAGATCTTATTTACTTATTGTGTTCTACTACAACTGTATTGCATCATCTTGGTAATTAATTGTATAAGCCTTTATATTTTCTGACTTATTAATTATGTGCCAATGGTGTGTGTTTATTACACTAACACTTTTTTGTTATTGCAGACCATGCTTCAACAATAATCCAGTGTTTCATGAACTAATGTGTTACAAAAAACCTTCCAAAATAATGATAGTGACTGTAAAATCAGCAGCAATGGTCAAATAGACAATCATATCCTAGTGTACTCTATATTGATTGTAATAGGCAATATTCATTTCACCACTAATCACAATGGTGGCCAATCTATATTCTTTCTTAGGGATTTGGTGAGGGTCCATGAGGCTCCATGACCCAATATGGTACCTAGGGTGGAGAGTAGGCCTCATTGTGTTGAATTTTACTTTATATTTTGTATGTACAGATTGCTATCTTTCTAATGTAGCAATAAAAAAAAATCATATGTTTAAGCTTATGGTTACACTGGAGTAAAATAGTTGATCTTATACACTTTATGTTAGATTCTATTGGGCATTGTTGATTATTATTCTCTTGCTTATACTCTACATCACATGAATAATTAAATTGTTTTAACTAATTTAATTCGTCTATGGTACTTTGTTGCTAGCTATGAAAAGATCCATAATTTGTATCATAAAAAATTGATGCAGTTGCCAAATTATGGGGTGTCCTTATATAATCATGAATTCAACTAATAGTATGCCATGATTATTATTTCCCATCTAAATACACATTAGTAATGTCATCAATTATTTAGACATACAACCTTATCCATAATAATATTATATTTTGATTAACGAATGAAACTTAATGATATTGGTATTATTTTTAGATTGTTTTAACTATAATTGATGTAGGGTTCTTTGTTACTAGCTATGAAAATATCCTTAGTTTGTATTACATCATAAATAATTGATGTAGTGGCTAAATGATTGGGTGTGCTTATATAATGATGAATTCAACTAATTTTATGTCAACATTATTATTTCCCAACTAAATGCACATTAGTAATGTTATCAATTTAGACATTGAACCCTATCCATAATAATATTATATTTTCATTAACTAATAAAACTTAATCATATTGTTATTACTTAATGAAATCACTTCAAATTTAATAATAATATTTCTCTTTAATTAACAACTTAACTACATAATATTATTATTTACCCCACCAAACCAATTACCAATAATAATAATGTTATCACCAAATAATTAATTGAATGTTAATAGAATTGTTCTTCAACCAAACCTCTATATATATATGTATATATATATATATATATATATATATATTCTACAAACTTACTTTTCCACCAACTATTGCTTACACACTTTATCCTTTATATACATATCCTCCTTTCAACCCATTAGGGTTAACACCCCCATTCAGTACCCATTATAATTTAAAATAAAATAATGATGCTAAACTGTAAGGTAAAAATGGGATACAATATTGTCCCCACTCAATCACTTTAATTATCACCTATAATATATCTAGCGATCCATTGTATTGTTCGTTGGATTCCATAATGTATAATTATATTATCTACATTTTCATATAGATACTATGCCCACTCATCCCATTCACATTCTAATGTTTTTCCAAAGACATTGCCTGCACATCACTTGCCTTTCATGTTGCTCCCTACCTATCAGCTCATTGTTGCATGTTACTACATGGAACTGCTAGTATTATATTGAATGAAATTTTACTTTCCTAAAAAAAAATATATCCATCACCACTTTATGGCTCAAATCACGGCCAAAAGAAATACAAGCTATGTTCTGATAAGGTCTAACATTTATGTAAGCACTTTCATTAGATTAGGTTTTTGTCATTTTACCTCAAAAAAAAAACAGTGCAAGCCAAGGAGTAGATCCTATGATCAAATCTCTTAAGTACTATTGAATACAAGAAGCAGGTCCTAGGATCAAATCTGTTCTCCCACCACTTTGAAAAGAGTAAAAGGAAAATATTGATTTGGGAATAGATTAAATAGAGTTCTGAAGGAAACAATGAAGCTTGAGTTGCATTCAAAGATGGGGTCATTAGATTAGTGAGAAAGACTTAAGTGGCCTCATGTAGTAGTTTTCTCTTACCCAGTCTAGGGTCATATGAATCCAATAATGGAGTTTGCTAAGAGGCTTGTCTGCAAAAACCTCCATGTGACCTTCATCACCACAAAGAGAGTTAGGGAGTGAATGATAAAATCTTAGGATGGGGGCTACTACTCATGTGACTACTGCTTTGCATAATATCATATTTGAAACAATTTCATATGGGTTTTCTCCTAATTGTGAGGAGACAAAATGCTGAGGCATGATATTTGATTTGTTGAAAAAGGTTGAAGGTCTTTCATTCGAAGGAGTGATAGAGAGGCTCAACTTTCAAGGTGACACAGTCTCTTGCATTGTCTACGATTCTCTACTATACAAGGTTCCTCATATTGTGAACAAGTTTGATATTCCTTCAACATTTTTCTAGACGCAGTCATGTGCAGTTTATTCAATCTATTATCATTTTTACATAGGAATGGATGTTGGGCGGTAGGCGTGCAATATAACACAAAGTCACTGCTATGACAAGATGGACAGAGCATAAATAAATGCATAGAATATGCATAGTGAATGCACTGTGATAGCAAGAATAAACAAACAAAAAATAACTTTGCATATATTCCTTGTTTGCTTCAAAACACAAAAAACTCAAAGGATATTCTTTGATTTAGATGAAAAAAAAAAACTAAGCTATTTGGATAGATGTCCAATGACTAGGTGCTACACTCACACCTCAAAAACATAAATTGTTACAATCCTGTAGTTGGAGTTGACAATGCATTGCAACTGATAAACATTCCTTTTATGTTGTTGTTGTCACTATTCTATGTTGAAAACTCTCTACTTCATTTGTTGTTGCAAGGTCTTCACTTCAATACAAAAAACTTGAATAACTCTAACTCCAACGGTTGCAAAGACATTCCTTTTGTCTTACATTTAGCTCATGAGAATACGCGCTTCATTCAAATTTCAAAATCACTTTACTCATTAATTGTTGTAGGCTAAAACAACTATTTCAAACTCAAAAACATGTGCTCCATTTCAGATTCAAATATACCTACCAAAATAAATATTGCAAGTTTACGTTGGCTGCAACTTGGTGGTCTTCATCTGACATGGGGGCTAAGGTGTCAAGTCTTTTGACTACATAATAAAATATTCCAACACTCCCCCTTAATCTGCAAGTTAGCTATCAATCTGTAGTTTCCTTCTGGAGCTAATCTTTGAAGCTATCCATAATGCCAAGCCTATCTCTTAGGTGCTCAAAACTATCCTTTGGTAATGCCTTGGTGAAGATGTCAAGGAGCTACTGCTCGAAACTACAATACTGAAGTTATATCTCACCTTGTTCTACCAACTCCCTTATGAAGTGATATTGAATCTCAATGTGTTTTCGTCATCCATGGAAGACCGGATTCTTTGTCAGTGCTATGGAGGACACATTATCACAATGAATGACTATGTTGTCAACTTGTTGTTGCTATAAGTCTACAAGGATCCTCCTCAACCAAATATCCTAACAAGTTGTTTGATTTGCCGCTATGTACTTTGCTTCTACTATGCTAAGTGAGACAATCAGCTACTTCTTCAATGCCCATGTTGAAGACATAGCCAGATGTTCTCTTCCTATCATCCACATTTCCTGCCCAATCACTATCTATGAAACCATCCAACTTGAACTCATTATATTCTACATACAAAATTCCATAACTGGTTGTTCCATTGACATACCTCAAAATCCTTTTTCCCGCTTACCAATGTGTCTCCTTAGGTTCCTCCATGAACTTAGATATAAAGCTTATTGTATACATTAAATCAGGCCTAGTCTATGTAAAATACATCAAACTTCCAACCATGCTTTTATAGAGGGTTAGGTTCACTTCCTTACTACTATCATTCTTATGTAGTTTCAGACCTGTTGTTGTTGGTGTGGGGGCAGGTTTTCTATTATTAATTTTTCATCACCTCTTTAAAATCATAAATTTTGTTGTCATTGTTACCAGTAAAAATCAAATCATCTACATACAAAACAACAATTAGAATATTACCTTTAGTTGACTTGATGTAGAGTGTGGGCTCATTGTTGCTCTTGCTAAAGCCATTTATCAACAAATAGGAGTCTATTCTATTGTACCATGCCTAAGGTGCTTGTTTCAACCCATAAAGAGCTTTCTATAGCCTATACACTTTGTCCTCTTGCCTTGGGACTTCATATCTAGGTGGCTACTCAGCATATACTTCCTCCTTCAACACTCTGTTTAAGAAGGTTGACTTTACATCCATCTGAAACACTTGCCACTGATATTGTGCTACAACTACTATCATTGTTTGTATTATTTCTAGCCTTGAAACTAGTGCATATATCTCATCATAATCTATATCGAGTTGTTTTTTGTACCCTTTCACAACTAGTCTTGGGCCTTGTGTCTTTCAATTTTCCCTTTAGTTGTACACTTAGTCCTATAGACCCGCTTCACTCCAATGACTTGTTTACCCTTGGGTAAATCAGTCAACTCTCATGTTTAGTTCCTTTCTATAGCCTCCAACTCTTCATCCATGGCCTTACACTATTTCTCTTCTTTTACCACTTCCTCAAAGAGTGTTAGATCACTATAGGAGAATAGTGCAAAATCCAAATTCTCATCAAAATCAACATACCGTGTCTTGTCATAGATCTCCCTCACACTCTTTTTCTTACATGGCATCAATGATGCGAGTGTAGGGTCTAAGTTTTCTTCCAAACTACTACTACTCTGACCTTTGGAGCTACTGTACTACTGACTATTAGAGCTACTACTCTGCTAAATTCTAGAGCTGCTAAACTATTGTCTTTGTTCAGTGTTGGGTATGTGTAGGATCATGATGGGCCAAAAAGTGGAAATATGATGGGTATGTGGCTGATGACTTTTTTTCCCCCAAAATTGATGAAATGAAAAGGGTTTTTAAAGGATATTCTTAGCTTTCCACCAATATAAATTATGCTTTACTTTGAATTTAATAAGTAATTATTATTCATTTTCTATTCAAATTGCGGCTAAAGTCCTGATTGATAGATTTGTTGAAAAACATCTATAAATTTCAAATGGTATCACATTTTTTGAATCCAAAACATGCTTCACATTCTATACTTCACATACTACAGGATTAAAAAAATAAAAATTGAATTTCATGAAGTTTTGATCAAGTTAGGTGGTCAGACATATGAGTTTTTTATATTTTTTAAAAGTTGTAATAAAAAATTCATAATTAATTATTTACTTGGAAAAAAATTACAAAAAAATATGTATCACATTGGTACATGAGTCCTGTACTTATATCTAAAATATTATCATTTTATTATGGTTAGGGTGGTTAGACAGACACCTACTTCTTATTTTTTCCCTAAAATTTAAGTACTACTACATTGAAATTTAAAATTTTCACCAAATAGATTTTTAAGAAAAAAACAAGCCTAGTAGTTTAGAAACTACATTCAATTTCCTATAGATTCTATTCTTACATATTTTTGAAATAATATAGATAACTTATTCAAACTTTTACATCAAGTTGTCTAACTCTGATTTTTCTAATTTTTTTGCCACTTAAGGGCCTATTTTTTCCATGATGATCCTGCACATACCCTGCTACTAGACTGTTTTCTTTTTTGAACACTGCCAAAGTTATTGTTCTACTGCACATCACTGGAGCTATTGTTTACTAATGCTCTACGGTAGTTTCTTCTCAAGCTATTGCTCTCTTGAGCTCCCCCTAAGTTGTCTTTTGGAGCTTCATCATCATCAACGGGTATTGTAACTGAAATACCTGTGGTGTCATCCACCGTTCCATCCCATGCTTCATTCTTAATAAATATAATATCCCTACTGATTACGACATTCTTAGTGATGGGATTATACAATTTTTAGGCTTTTGACTCCTCACTATAGCCTATGAAGATACACTTTTCTCCTTTATCATAAAATTTATGCCTCTTCTCTTTTGGAACGAGTGCGTATGCCACACACCCAAATATCTTAAGTGCTCAACACTCCATTTACTATTTGTCCATGCCTCTTGTGGAATCTTATCATGGATAGCCTTTGTGGGGCACCTATTTAGTATATAGACTGTTGTTGCTATAGCTTCTCCCCAACATATGTGTGACAACACTTTTGCTTTCAACATACTTGCCGCCATATCTTGAATGGTCTTGTTTTTCCTTTCTGCCACTCCCTTTTGCTATGGGGTATACCTTGTTATAAATTGTTTGTGAATTCCCTCATTCCTACAAAAATTTAGGAATTATTTGGAGATGTACTCTCCCCCTCTATCTATTCTAAGGGCTTTTATATAGTGACCACTCTCCTTCTCAACTACTTAAACCATTTAAATTTTTCAAAGGCTTCCAATTTGTTTTTCAAGAAATAGACCCATATTTTTTTGTTGTAATCATCTATAAAATTCATGAAATATGTATTTCTAGCTAAGGTGGTGGTTTTCATGGGTCCACACAAATCTGAGTGTACTAACTCAAGATGTTTTTTTTGCTCTCCTAGAATACCTAGATTTAACTAGATGCCTATGTTGTTTTCCTAAAATGCAAGCCTCATACTTTCCATCAGGTTCTACAGTGGATGGTAAACCCCTAACCATTTCTTTCCTAGACAATAAACTCAAATTTGAAAAGCTTAAGTTCCCATACCTTAAATGCCAAAGTTTGGATGGGTATTTCATGATTGTCTTGAATGCAAACTATTGTTCGACTATTAACTGTTGTGTGAATCTTGTGAGTGTCGGTGAACAATTTTGTTGATGACCGTCTATTGTTCCTGTCACAAACACTATGTGCATCCTAAGAGGAAACATTTTGTTTCTCATCATTTTCACTGCAACCATCACTTTCTTGCTACCTCATCTGTCAAATATTTTGCATTCTCACTAACTCATTTGACTACAAAATCCGACGAAAATGTCTAACAAAATATGTATAATTTGATGTATCATCGCCCAATGCTTGTAAAATTTGACGTGTAATTTTCAATTTTTAAAAATTTTATCCCCAACATTCATCGAAATTTCAACGAACCTGGGTTTCGTTGAAATTTTAACAAACATGAAAAATAAGAAAAAAATCAAATTGTGGCCGACATAAAGAAAAGTGAGTTCGTTGATTTATTACAACAGTGATTTGCTCTACTTGAGATAGTTTGTGGAGAACTAAGGATGATTTTCTTGGGAAAAATCATAAAAAATTCAAAATGATATCGCCAAGTTGAGGGTAGTCATTGTCTTTTTGCAGAATTCAGTTGTGAAGTTAGATTTGTAGTTCTAGGTTTGAAAATCATATTTTAAAGCAACATCTCATCAGATTTTATTTTTAGAGGTTTAGAGTTTTGAGAATTTCATGTCTAATTTTTTTTGTGTGGAATCACCATAAGATCAGAACCAAGGAACATAGTCTTGTGACTGTAATTATGTGATCCATAACTCTATTGGTCATGTGGCACAATTGTGCTATAGCAAATATAGGATGCATTCATGTGTGACCCAAGTTTAATTTGGCTATGTTGTGATAGAAATGGAGGCAATCATATAATGTAGTTAATTCAGGTTGTATAGTGTAGGTGTCAATCATCATTGGGTGCATTCAGGTTGTCTCAAGTTTAACAGGTTAGGATGTAATTATAGCATGATCCAAGAGTGATTACCTCTTGCTGCAATAAAGAGCCTATAACTTTGGTTGATATGTAGAGTGGTTGTGTTATATCAATTATGTAGTGCATTCAAGCACAACCCATGTTTAATGGGCTATTCTAGAGAGTGATCAAGATTTTCTAAACCTTATGAATGTTACTTAAAAGTGTATAGCTTAAACTACAAACCAATTTTGTTACATACTTGAATGCAATCTTGGGTTACCACAAACTATAATAATGTGATCTACTAATAACCATTATGGAAAGTATTAAAGCAAGACCCATGCTATATAGGATACATTTCCCTATCAGGTTTAGATACCTTAATGATCAAACACAAGCTTCCCACACACTCTAAGGATACAATCCAAGATCATACAACTTGTCAAGAAGCTAATTTTTTGACCCAAGATTTAAGGTTGTTTTTTAATACCAATAGAAGAATTGGTAGAGCATGATTAGGGTACAAACCCTAGGCCTCCAGAGAAACATAAACAATAACTCTAGCTGGATTAGTGAGGTTGCAATACCGAAAAGATTGAGACATTGTAGCTAATAACAAAATCTTGCAATCTAAAGATTGTAGCCAATAACAAGCACACTATGTAGCTTAGTGACATTTGTAAATGCAATCTATGGTAAGAAGAATGACAGTCACTTGAAATGTGACAGTCAAAAAGAGGCTAAGCAGTGACAAGATAATAAAGCTCAAACCTTGCGTAGTAAAGTGGAGATTTTAACAGAGTTTCCTTACCCCCTTGCTGACCTTAAGGGTTTTTCAAATGCTTTTGGTAGTGTTATACAAGGAAAATACAATTAGGGAATGATTGTCCAAATGAAATAACAGTGGTAATCATAGGTTCAATGTTTCTTCTTATCCATTAATGTATAATGGAGGTAGTGGATTGCATGTTTGAGCAGTGTTTTGAGACTCATCAAAGATAGGAGACTGGTGAATAATACCTTGTGGACTATGAAGTAGTGTCAATAATGTTGAAGGATCTTAAGATCTACAATACCATGAAACAATGAGTCCCCTATAGTAAGTAGGCAGTCTATAGGGAATAGTTTTATTTTATAGAAAGATGCTCATGAAAGGAATATTCAAGTGATAGTGAGTGAGTTGTTTGAGATTGCAACTGAGGGTGCAATACCCAACATTAAAGGAAGTTAGCAAAGCAATAAATGTGCAAGAAAATTAAATCGTACACAGCAAAAAATTCAAAAAGTTATCTTGCATAATGCCTTGAGTTTGAAGACAAAAATCTCATTGTATCTTGATGAAAGTGGTGACCTTAATGGTCAATCATTAGCAACCATGATTTTAAAACATGCTATTGTCATTATGGAGGCAACATTTTAAGCAAGGTAGTGAGTGGTGGTTTGGAACAATGGAAAGTATGAAGGACTTTCTTTATATGCATACTATGCAGTCTAGCTTAAGACAATGTTCTTAGAAGAGATTGAAGGTGGATTATGGAACTCAAGGGTTACCATGAAAAGGATTAAAGAAAAAACTGAGATCTATTTAAAAGCCACGGTCATGAAGATATTAAAGATGTCACATGCAAAACCCTAGTAGCTGGAGTAATGATTACAGTGCCAAAGAGGATAGTGTGTTGGGGCAGATTTAGGAGATCTCCACATTATCTAATTATAGGTAAATACATCATTTATTTATTTTTTTAATTAAAATAAATCATTCTAAACCCTATATAGGATACATTTATACTTCAAAAGCCTCTAAAGGAATTTGAGATTATGCAAATATATGTCAAGTAAATACCTAGATTATAAATATTAGCGGGAACAATGTAAGATTTGTTGAGCAGAGTAAGAATGAGATAAGCAGCAATGAATCCTATGCCTCCTTTCATGCACATCTCCTCACCATTCTTTGTCATTCTTTATTGAAACATTTCTCCATTTTGGCAGTCTATGCTTTAAAATAATGTTTTGACGAAGGTTTTAGAGTATGTTTATTAAAATGAAAACTTCATTCTAGTGGGCTACGCCTGAAAAATAGATTTTGACAAAGTTTTAGGGTATGTTTATTAAAGTTTTAGAGTATTTTGGTCAGCTATAATCTTGATTCCTTAAATTATTTATTCAAATGAATTGTGACTAAATAAATGACTAAATATTTAGTCATTTTTATTTGTGTGACTAAATAAATTTTAATCAACGACCAAACTAGTAATTAATTTACTCATTTATAGCTAAGTTGCAAAAAAGAGTAGAATTTAGTCATTTTTAGTTGTTGTGACTAAATTTTTAGTCACCTAGTCATTTATTTTCTAGATTCTACTAGTGTGTGCTTCCTTGTATGATTAGGGCTCTCTCAATGTTGAGGGCCCTAGGGATAAGCTCGTCATAAGAAGTGACACATTGCATCTTTAACTAAAAGGATAAATCCATATTGACATTAGCAATGATGATTCCAACTTGTTGCTCCTTAGGAATGGGTCACTTGCTCTTACTATCTCACTCCCTCCATCATTGTAGGAAGTTTACGATCAAGTTCAATATTTTGATTTTAGGAGTCTAACGGTTGGAAATCATAGTAAAATCAGAATTTAATAAATTTTGGAATTAGCATTTTAAAGTGTTTTTTGGGGTCATTAACTTCAGACTATCTTCTCTTTTGCAGGGGTGTTTGCATGCCAAATTTTTTTAGTGTAAAATATCAAAATTATTAGATTTTGTTAACTGTCTATGAATAAAAATTATTATAGTGTGAGTTTGATATTTTTTGAAGATCTAAATAGTCAAGCTTGGTAAAAAAAAATCATGTCAGATAATATTAGTCTAGAACAAAATGAAGAGACACATGATAGATTGTGGGCTAGATTGAAAAGAAAGGGTGATGGGAAATGTTATTGTCTTTGCAATAATTGCAAGGGCTTAAAGATGAGACAAATTTTAATGACAACAGTTGAGAAACATTGTAGGAAGCATGGTCACATTGAAGGGGGGCATAATTATCGTCCATTGGTAAGTTGTTCATTATATGTGTTTATATTGATTGAATTTGTAAATGTTTATATCATTTTAACATTTTTTATATATATAATCACTTGATCATGATCATGGTTTATTTGTGTCAATCATTATTATAAAGGTGGGGCTCCCTAGGGAAGATGATATGGATTATCATGGGTTGGAGAATGTGGTTTTGCAAGCGGATAGACATGGAGCTGTGAATATCAAAGATGAAGTTAATGATCCTATGGAAGAAGATCATGTGCTAGAAAACATAGTTGAAGATGATGGTATGAATACATTGATCCATGACACATTTAGTGGTAGAGATGATCATGATGATCAAGATGACTTTGATGATGTTCATGATTTACCTGTACTTGAAAAGGCATACGAGCCCCTGTATGAATGCTCCCAAACAACTCTTCTCTCTATTGTATTGTTATTGTTGAACTTGAAGGTTATGAATGGTTTATCAAACATAGAAATCTCACAGATGTTAAGGTATGTCATATATGCCATCTCTTTTCATCTATTTTAATTGTTGTTAGTTCATCACTACTAAATAAAGGATGAAATATGTACCATTAAGATTCTTTATATTAACAAAAAAAAATTGTTGCAGATTGGTTGGTGAATTTTTGTTACCACCATCAAATATTTTACCTCGCTCATACTGAGATTTATCTAGCATTATGAAAGATATCAGAATGGAGTATCAAGCAATAGATGCATGTCTCAATGATCATATTATATATCATAAACAATAGGAATTTGCAACAGAATGCCCAAAATGTCATATCAATAGATATCGAACATATCAACTAACAAAAAAGGTGCCTCGCAAGGTTCTTCGTTTTATTCCAATTATTTCACATATGCAATGATTATTTAGGTGTGAAATCTTAATGCAATTTATAGATTACCATGCACAAAATAGAAGTGGAGATGACATTATTCGAATGCCTATAGATGGTTATGCATTTAGGGACATGGAGGAAAAATGGCCACACTTTAAAGAAGAACCTCATAATCTTAGGCTTTCATTGGGAGTGGATGGTGTCAATCCATTTATAGAGTTGAGATCTATTTACTCGTTGTGGCATGTTTTTGTTATCAACAATAACATTCCTCCATGGATGTCAATAAAGAGGGAACACATAATGTTGTCAATGATTGTTCCAAATATTTGTTTACATCAATTTTCTTTAATGTAGTAGCATCTCATTTGTCTTATTTGTTGCATAATGACTTATATTTTTTTCATTCAATAGTCATGTACATTATTTTATATATATTGCAGTAAAAGGTTATAATAATTTTGTAATTTTTATGTCCATTCAACTAGGTAAGTACCAAGTTAAAGATATGAATGTATATATCAAGCCTCTTAGCAACGGGTTACTAAAGTTATGGAATGGCATCACTATGTATGACGTCTCTAGACCAATAGGACAAAGACAATTTCAATTCCATGCAATGCTTGTATGGACAATTCATGATGCCCCAGGGCTAACACATTTTTGTGGTATGTTATAATGTTCAAATGCATTTTAACAATATTTAATTTTATGGAGTAGATATCATTCATGTTTTTAAAATAATCTATTCATTATATATAATTATAAAAATTGGCATATTTAATACAATTATATATGATCTTGCAGGTCTTCAAACAAAGGGAAAATTTGCATGTCCAATTTGTGGTCCAAAGATGAAATCTCGTCATTCAACAAGTTTAGGAAAGTAGGTGTTTGATGAGTATAGGCACTTCCTCCATAGAAATCATAAGTATCAACTACTCAAAACATCTTTTCAATGGGAAAGAAGAGACTACATCAAAACCACGAAGAATGACACACCTCGCCATGGAAGTTGGAATATAATAGAATTAATTGTCAAGGTTATACATCGGATCAAATTGTTTATCTATCATATATGATATGTTTTGAATTTATATTTTTATATTGTGTTGTGTTTACTCATGTTGTAATTGATAATGATTGTCATTGTTAATTTGTTTAACTTATATGCTTCATGAAGGTCGTCAAGGCATTAATGGCTAGCTTCCATAGGGACTAAAAAGTTATTCTAGAAAATTTAGTAGGTTGACCTACTATGAGCAGCTACAAATTGTGCATTTGTTTGATACAATGCATATCGGAAAGAATATAACATAAAAATTATGGAAAATATTGGATGGAAGGCATGACAAAGAAAAAATTGTCAAAATTTGTAATGACATTCAGGAAGCCAATCATGCAATGAAAAATGTCATTCAATTAAATAGCGATGAAAACGCATGATTGGAATACCTTCATTAAGGTAATTATTCTAGTATATTATATATACTTGTATAATACATGTAATTTTCAATGTATTATGCTTACTACTTTTGGAAAAATAATGAAAAGATCATTTTAATAATTGTTGCAGTACGTTCTACCTCTATCTCTCCCAGAAAACTTTGACAAGAATGTCAAGCAAGTTATATATGATCTTGGAAAATACATGAGGTAAGTAGCGAGATTTGATCTTATAATTGCTATTTGTTTTACTTCTTATGTAATATACTGTATATTTTTGTTAAATCTCATTAATATATTTGCACCTTGAATCACTTGTAGATGGTTGTCGTCTATAGAAATCCATAAATAAGATATAAATTATTGGAAGAGAAAAATTTCTCATCTAATGTGTGAAATGCAAAAGTGTCTACCTTTGACATTTTTCAATGCACACGAACACTACCTCATACACCAAGTTGAGGAGATTGAATTGTGTGGACTTATACACACAACGTCAATGTGGATGGTTAAGAGGCACTTGAAATTTTTGAAGGCTTTGGTTAGACAAAGAGCACATCGTGAGGGTTATATGGTGGAGGGATATATGGCATACCAGACCATGGTGTACACTAATGAATATCTTCCTAAGTTTGCTACAAAGATCCACGTAGATCGCATTTGGGATCCCAACTCCATTAACAAATTTGAAGGGGAGTACTTGATGGGGAAAAGTAGATTGAGGAAAGTGATCTAAGTAATTATAAGATGGTCATGAAGATTAATTGGAATACATTTTACATATGGCTTTTATGTATATTGTACTTATTTAAATTTTAATCTTTAATATACATCAATTATAAATTAAGGTCGTATACTATGGTATTTCTCTAGTTATGTACGTCATTTGTGAATTTCAATTTTTTTTGATATAGTTGGTTGAAAGTTGGATGCACTACATTTGTACGTCACAAACAATCTTAATTGGATGACGGTATCGATTAAATGATGTCAACAATCTGGTTGTGCATTAACATGGGAAGGTGTGGCTTCATTGGTTAAAGAAGCTCGTCGTAATGGAGATTCCAATGTTACAGAAAAGGAAATTGATTTAGCATATGGTTTAATAGATAAACAGGTACGCATAAATATATTAATCACCCATATTATTTAATTATTTTCAATTATATTGATGTATATATATGTTGAGATTATTTTCTTTGCATACATTCGGCTAAGAATAAATATGTTTATCAACTGACGATATTGCAATAACTTTTACATGTTTGACATATTGCAGGTGAAACACCACAAGGCTATGTGGTGCAACGGTCCTAAATTTCAAATAAAAATGTTGGATGACATGAAGAAAACTTGTGATTCTAGTATAACTACAATCTTTCAGGTGACTAATGTTTCATCTAGAAGTGACATACATCTAGAAGTCTCAGAAAATTGAAACTATGGGATTTTGGATGATATACTTGAGTGTGACTTTAAGTTCTTTAGATTAATTTTTTTCATGTCCTTTGGTATAGGCTATGATTGAATGAAAATGATCCTAAGAGAACTTTTATTGAACATGATAATGGATTTACCATGGTTAATACAAGGTTGATCAAGCGAGCTAGAAATGAGTCCTATGTTCTTCCAAGCCAATGTGAGTAAGTATTTTACTCAGAGGTTCCAAGTAAACTGGGTTGGTCATTTGTTGTTAGACATGATGAGGAAGGCTGGTAAAGTATAATGTGGTGGAAGAAGAAGATACTGATGAACTAGAAGATGATGTGGATGATGATCAGGATCAACAGTTAGTTGATGATGTCCCTAACAAAGACTTCGAAGAGGAGGAACTAGATCATGATGATGTAGGAATTAATGTTCATGAAGATGATATCTGTGTGGATGATGACATTATTGAAACTGATATCGATGATGATGATGATGATATGACCAATCCTTTCAATGTCGAATTTGGATCGGATGATACAGACACAGAGTTGGATGAAGAAGAAAATCAATGACATTAAACTATATGAGTTATGTGATTATATTATCTATTTGATATTAATTTCTTGATAGAATTATATTTGACTTATGTGGTTACATAATTAATTCTTGATGTTTTTTAATTTTATACCATTACATAATTAATTTAATGATGTACTTTTTAATGTTTGAAAGGTCAAAAAATTAAAACATTGCAATAGTGATGTTAACAACCTTGAAATTAGTGTGTTTTATGTTTCATGTGATCATAAAAGATTAAAAAGTTAGTTGTAGAGGTGGTTGTTCAATGGTTGACATGTAAAGGCCTTTGAAATTCATAAAGCGATCATTGTAATGGTTGTTGATGGTTGAGGATTTAAAATAACAGCTCTTGACATTCAAAAATATGTGTTTTTCTTAATTTTTTTTAAATTTTTCATGTTATACATCACTGTACGGTCACATGCAGCCATATTTTGATGTGAAATCAATTCCAAGTCATGAATATATGTGTTAGCTTTGATTTTAATCTAATTTGAGGGCTTAAGGCATTGATTTGAGTTAGAAAGCTTCATTTTTTTGCATACAACCCGGTTACCCTATTTTTGAGGGTTTTGTAGTCCAAACATGATATAAAGGGGCTCTTACACTTTTTGTGATTACTATAGCTTGTGTAAGATGCCCCATGTATATTTTTGTAATTGTAGGATGCATGAATAGGGCATGGGATGAGAAATAAAAAAGGTATAGTTGTTGTCCTCAAGAGTTTTGTGAAGAAAAGCATGTGAAATGAGAGGTACTTTTTGGCCCTATACTTGTTTGATCCTTCATTTTCTATAAGAAGGATTTCAAGGCTAGAATTACAGGTTAGCAAGTTAGATATTTTTTGGTCAAGTCTAGGTAGAGTTGCAGAGCAAATTGTAAAGTTTGATGGTTTTAAGAAAAATGCAATTTAGGTTTTGAGTCATTCTGTAGTAGGTTTTGAATTCATGGGGATTTGATGTTTTATGACAGTACTGGCATTTGAATTGAAATGATTAATTCAAACTCATGTCTCTCCATTGTACATGCATATCTAAATTTTGAATAAGATAATCAAGGGTTGTTCTGCCTTATCCTCACCTTTGTGGTGTATGATTTTCTCGCTTTTGGCTTTAATTCAAGGAATTC
>VDFB02000020.1:62576033-62627105 GCA_007258455.2 Sequoia sempervirens | reverse complement strand
CCCTCTTTCCCTCTCTCTCAAGTCTCACTCTCCTACCCCATCTCTCTCTCACTCACTCTTATCTCCCTCCCCTCTACCCTTAACCCTCTACCCTCTATCTCTCTCCCACTCCCTTCATCTCTCTCCCCTCTACCTATTGGTTGTTTTTACTATAACCAGGTTTGTGTTCTAATTTACCTATGGAATTTCCAATTCCAATCAAGGGTAGCTTGAAGGACCTAAACCAACTAATGAGAATTTGAAAGACCTCCTACACTATGGGCTCTACAAAACCTGGGAGGGTGATCCCTTAATGCATTTACAACCTCTGCACCATTATCGTAAACAACATTAACAACAACAGATAATCTCATTTAATAGCTCAACATAATATCATAATATTGAATAGAATTAGTTGTTGATCAGTAATAACAACTATTTGGAGCATGAGATAACTACAACACATTCCATAGTGTAAAATAGTCATTGATTTGCAATTTGTAGCAAGTGCTAGGTAAAGACAAACAAAATACTGAACCATTCAAATTAGTACAACTTACATTAGTGCCATAGATCCATTGAGGGAGTCAAATTCATAAACATCTAAGGGTTTATGACAGATTTAACAAATAACATATAAGACCCTTAAGAACACTGCTTTACAATTTCATCAACATGTATTCTAACACAATACTACTTATCAAATCCTTATACAAAACATATCCACCTGCAATCCCCATTTAAGATGTTTTGAATGCTTTGTGATACCAAAAGCAAAAGAATAGTTGCTTTATTTTGATCAAACCATGGTAGTAGATGTCATGGCCGCCATTAAAGCTTACTCACGCACTACACAGACGACTCAAAATGCATATGATGCAAATTCAAATATTAGCCATCAATCCTTCACCTTGGTCAGATCATCAGACAACTTCCTTCAAAGCAAACTAACATAGTCTCCATCATGGCAATAAGGGGCCCACCATACTACTCGTTGCCAAGGAGATCCACATGGCACTCACCCATGATATCACAATTAATAAAGACCTCACAACTTTTAATCACATGATGGCGGGCAACCCTGGATCTCAACCATTAGAAATCCTGTTCATTCAACACAGTCGTCAGCCTTGTTATTAACCATTGAGCACCTTTCTACCGAGATTATAACATCTTCGTTGATTTAAAACATGTGCATCTTATAACTGCTCTAGTAACCTATGAAATAATGTGTTAAAGATGCATCAAAGTATTTATCATTCCTTTGGCTTCACTGGATGAGACACGTAGCGCTCACCTGTGATATCCCAATCAACAAATACAATTGATCTAGGGACATGTGAACCTTTCCCTTTGCAAAATAAAAAAAATTATTAGGGGAGAGGGCCTAGTAGTCATGCGGGGTCCAATAGTCACGCACTCAATTGTGATGATAATACCCAGTCTTACCACATATTTATACTATATATTGTAAATAAACAGTCCAAATGTAAATAAAGAAAAAACCAAATGTTGATAAAAAATGTACCCATACTTGAACACATGAGAACCTCTAAATGTTATATGAAAAAAACATAAATATACTCATGAAGAAGTGAAATAAGTTTTTTTTTGTTTCAAATAAAATATCACAACTCTCCGCTATAAGTATATCATTTAAAAAATAAAATGCTCATTTAATAAAATAAGACACTCATTTAAACAAGTATTGTTATCATAGTGAAAAAATATTGTTCTTATGTGTACAACAATTGGGGTAGCAATGTACAAGCATTGGATAATTTTATATTAGTAGTTTGTCCTATCACAAACATAAAAGGTGAGCACAATAAATAACATGTATTTTCCTATTAAATGTGAAGGATTTTCATAAAGTTTTAGTGTTCAACTATTGGTCCATTTTTGTTCAATATAAGTTGTATTTTAAATACTTATGTGTGGTTTTTATAGCAACAAATAGATTTTTTGTGTTCAACTATTAGTCCATATGTGCTGAATATAAAAGGTAGAGATATCAAAGATTTATGGTTATCAATAAGTATTTGGTCCACTTAGGCTATATATTAATTTTAATTTAAATAAAAATATGATTTTCTACAAGCAACAAATGATTTTTTTTTCAACTATTGGGGGTTCCATGATTAAGTTTTGGTCAAACCTTTAAAAAGTCAAATTTTAGACACTTCTCAAAATATCTTTCGATGTGGCGAGTTGCATGATGAGTCACACCTCCAAACCTTAGTTATAGATAAATAAGAGACCAGTCTACATTTCAAAAAAAAATGAAGGTTCTACGATATTCTAGTCAATTGCTACATGCTGAGAAAGTTAGCCTACACATCTACTGGGCCCTCTCCCCTAAAGGAATAAGGGGACATCACTAGGCCGATGAAAAACAATGACATAAGTTGTTTTAATGAGGGAACATGGGACCAACAAAAGACTTAGGAAAAATACAGTCAGGTGAAGGAAATCAAATGATAAAACAAAAGGGGGACTAGCCTAGATGAAGCGATGGGGCTTAAGTCATTTTAATGCCTTCCCAACAGCTCACCAACAAATCATAATCTGAGTTACCCTATTTTTGAGGGTTTTGTAGTCCAAACATGATAAAAAGGGGATCTTACACTTTTTGTGATTACTATAGCTTGTGTAAGAGGCCCCATGGATACTGTTGTAATTGTAGGATGCATGAATAGGGCAGAAAATGAGAAATAAAGAGAGTATAGCTATTTTCCTCAATAGTTTTGTGAAGAAAAGCATGTGAAATGAGAGGTTTAAGCCTAGGTTTCAACAAAACATGTAGGTGAGATCTAATTTTATGAATTTTTATCCATGTGAAGACCCAATGGGTTGTTTCTGAACACTAAATATAAATTATATACATATACACACAAACACACATATATATATATGTATGTATGTATGTATGTATGTATGTATGTGTGTGTGTGTTTTTAAATGTAAATGTAAGTGCAATTACTGGATGGTCTCTTAGAACAATAAATGCAACATACGAATAAAAAAATATATATCTATGTATATAAATGTGTATTTCTACATGCAAGTGTAAATGAAAATAGCATATGGTTTTGTAGTGTTATAGATACAACGTATCCATAAATTTATGCAATTGAAATTCTAAATTCTTCAACACATATAATATGATATCGATCAATCTATTAAACTACATGAGAAATAAATGAAAACAGTAAATGCATATTTATGTGTATTTGTAAAAGTAAGTGTAAAATAAATAAGAATAATGAAAATTATAAAAGAATACAAGGAAAGGTCTCCTACCTTCTTGGTAGTGATAACCTCCTCCACACACAACCCTTAAAAATTATGAATAAACGAATATAATCTTTGAAGAACTCGAAGTTGATTCTCTCCTACCTGATGCAATTAGTCATTTTATCCTTACAAACATTTATAGTGATTACTAAAGGCACATAGACCAATTCTTCATAATAGAAGAATTTGATCATACTTTTCCAATGATGGCATTATGAGAAATCCTTAGGTTAAATGAATAATTCCTAGCTAAGTTCTTTAAATCATGTCCAACCGTATAAGAGAAGACTGCTGCTATGTGTACCTAGATACCATGAAGAAAGGCTCTTTGGGGTCTTTCATCAATCATCCTACCTTAAAACATACCAAAAGTCTCCTATCTATTAGACATAGGAATATTTAAGATGACTTCAAAAAAAATTATTGCCAAAGCATAAACTTATGATGACTTAACCAGGCCTAGTACACACTCCTTCCCTGTTAACCACTTAGACATATGGAAATTAAATATAAATTTGCTGCTATTTTTAGTCATGTAGGTGTCTAATAAACCACTTGGTGTTGTTTCCCTTCAAGTTTATTTACTTAAATGAAGAGAAAAAGTCCTTTGATTACAATTAGATAATACATTTGAGGCCTTGGTTGTGTAACTGGTGGACCATAGTCACATTAACAATTGTTACAAATTTTGGGAGTTAAAATGTTAGGTAGATTTGATTTGTGATTGAAACATTTGGACAGTAGTAACAATAATTTGCACTCTATCAAGACTTTATTACCTTATAACCTGTGAAATTCTAGTGATGAAATGATAGATTAATCATAATGTCACCTTAGGATCACATCACTATGAAAGAACTTCATCCAACATCCTTATGAGTGCAAGTACCACCAAATAGGTATTTGTTAGATCTATCTTCCTTGAGCAAGGGAAATTCAGAAAGAGAAGAGGAAAGCGAGACATGTAGTATGTCTAAAAGAGGGAGATCAACTAGAGGTCAAAAGATTAGAAGAAAATTATGTAAATGCATGGAATTTTTTCTTGCTGAAGGGGGGTCATGTTCTTATGATGATGAGAGCATAGGTGACATCGAGGTTCCCTTGAGGTACAAACATCTACGGAAACAATGGGTACCCAAGGAACTTCCTCCAATAAACACTGATTTTGTGTCAACGAGAGGATATATCACATAGCACCATCATCATTACATGGTTTGGGCCTTTTTGCATGGACGACATAAAGGTCTATTACGACAAAGTTAATGAATTGATGGAGTATGTCAGACCCTGTTATAGTTACAAATATTGGATGCAACTGGTTCGATATACATGAAGTATGCATAGGTATGCACTATCAGCAAATTATATACAACTAAAAGATAAGGATAAAAATAAAGGAGTGGCTATGTACATTGATAGAAGGCCAAAAGCATCACGGAATATTGTAGGGTTTATAAATAGTACATGACCTGGGTCAACAAATAAGCAACCCAATTGCATATTCGAGGCACATGAGGGAAACCATGTATTTGTATGTGCAATAAAATCAATAACTACAGAGGAAGAGTTACTAATTGATTACAATTTGAATCACTTAGTTACAAACACAGTTACTATGGGGGTGGTATGTACTATGTACCATTTTACCCAACCTCTAATTAATGACTCCAATATACCATTTTATTCTTATGTTTCTTTTTGTAAGTCTATTGGTTTCATTTCGGTAATGTTTTTTTATATTGATTTTTTGTCACAACGGGAAATTGATCACACAAAGAAGGCTCTGGCCTAGAGCAGAGATTGCGATTTATCTTCAGGAACTTCTACCCGACAGGTTTACCTCATTGTAATTGTACAAATTAGATATGAACAAAATGTTTTATTATTATGTTGTTTTGATAAGTTTATTGGGTTAATTTTGATAATGTTTTTAATATTCTTGTTGTAGTCGACTGATCAGGGAAAGGCACCAGCAATAGATGAGAGCATCCATAGGGAGGTGCAGTCAATATTATGTGATGATGACATCACTTATTCAACAAACCCTCTCGATATGATAAGGAAGACCCCAAAAAAATGCAATGAAGAAATACTTAAGTTGTTATTCATAGTGCCTCAAACAGAAGAGATACGAGAGAGGGTTAAAATATTGACTAAGAGATCACAAAACTTGCAAGTAAGTTGTCATGAGGTCTTTAATTATAACATAAGTTCATTCATGGTTTTACATTTTGTACTCTTTTATGTCATGAACTAAAATATGTGTTGTTTTTATATGATTTTTGCATCCTCATGATGCTCCTGGCCATGATTAGGGTACTGCAAGTGTTGCTCGATGAGTTGGGGTTGGTACAAGTGTCCACCCTGATCTTCCTTCACATACATCACATCATCTGACCCCATCATTCGTGCCTATATTGTCATCTAAAATGTTAGCAACACATACCATACAGGCATCTGTTAGTGCACCCTCTGGCAACGAACACATGCTAGAACATGTGTCAGGACATGTACCTGGGGATGCAGAGGCCACTGGTACTAGTGATATTTTAGTAGAATTTCTTGGATCTTCCTATATTACTAGTACAGGAACATTGCCAGTCACTTTTGTGGTGAGCAAAGATTTTGTTCCCATAAAGATAGAGAAGGTCCCAGGTACTTTAAAATGTTTTAATTATTATTATATATAATCCAATTGAAATTTACTTATTGATTTCTCTTTCTAGACTATTGATCCCATGATCATTTTGTAGGAAATGATGTTTTCTATAAACATCTAAGTGATATTACAATGTGGAATGCCCAAAACCAAGATTTAAAAGATGAGCTCATTAACCGTTTTGTTGTGCTCTTCGGTGATAAAACATTCAACCGAACCAAGGTCCTTAAGAAAGTTGGTACCTATCTAAAGTATGTGAGGGACCGATATAGGTCACATTTAGAGAAGAACAAAAAGTACGAGCGTCCCCCATGATTCCAGAGAGGGAGTGGAAGGACCTAGTGTCAGATGGAAAGGAGAAGGCTGAAAAGAAAAAAGGAAAGACACCACTAGGCCAAGGAAGGTATGTGATACTATCAACAATGTAGTTATATACTGATTACTCTTTCTTTTAACATAATCTAACATATTTCAAACTTTTCATAGGCTGCCCAACACATCGAAGGAAACAAAGGCAAGACTAGAAAAACACGGGCAACACAAACTTGGCTCTGGTGGTTATATGAAATTAGCTGCACGAATTGTAAGTATCAATAAATGAAATATTGTATCCAAATAATAAATTGAAAATAATTTTTGTTTTATCACACCATAGAAGCAAATTTCATGATCTTATGCAAAAATGTAAGGCTATGAATTCAACAGAGTTCCCATAGAAGATGACCTGAAGATTGCCTTCCAACAAGGCTATGGAGCCGTGGTTGAACACCTAAGAGTCTTGACTGGGCAAACACAATCTTCCACTGCATCTGACACACAGGTAAATAAACTCAATAAAGTTTATTTACAATTGAATACTTTTGCAATCTATTCAATATTAATTTCCACCATAAAGTAATTACATGCCTATTTGCTTTAAACATTCAAGCAATGATAATACTGCACATGACATTGGAATGCAACCTAGTGAGGGTGGATTACAACCTGTAGATGAAGGTCATGATGTGCATCCCGGTACTTTAGAGTATGTAGAGCGTGATCAACATATTGAGCATGATCAGGCTAGAGAAGATCAAGAACATGATTTGGCCCCATCAGGTAAAGAGGACCACTCTAAAGTTCTTTTAAACATATTCAATTGTGATTGATGTATTAATTAATGTAACCTTTTGTGTTTCAACTTTAGAGTATGTAGAGCATGATCAACGTGTTGAGAATGATCAGGCTAGAGAATATCAGTAACATGATGTGGCCCCATCAGGTAAAGAGGACCACTCTCATGTTCTCTTAAACATATTTAATTTCAATTGGTGTATTAATTAATGTAACCTTTCATGTTTCAACTACAGATTAGGATTTAGAGGGTGTTCAACATGTTGAGCATGAGTCTATAATAGAAGTTTAGGAACATGATGTAGACCCATCAGGTAAAGAGAACCACTCTAATGTTCTTTTAATTAATGAAATTCTTGTAACAATAATAATAAAACATATCAATTTAACATTTCTTTGTTATTGCAACAAACCCCCCTTGCAGTGGTGTCCACTTCATGAGCAGATGAATAGGCGTACATTAAGATCACAAGCAGAGGGAAGAAAAACTAAAGGGAGGACAGATGATTTAGAAAACAATACTCCACTTCAGATTTTTTAGCTTTAAAAAAGAAACCAAAAAAAAGTGATTGTAATCATATCATGACAACCATATTTTTTATAATATGTAAAAATTGAAAGAATGAATATTATATGTTAATGAATGAGTGTGAATATGTTAATTAATGAATGAATGTTATATGTTATTAATGGATGAATGAATGAATGTTAATGTTATTAATGGATGAATGAATGAATTTTATATGTTATTAATGGATAAATGAATGATTAATGTTATATGATTGGGTATGGGGAATTGAGAGTGATGTGAGGGGGGGAGGGGCCAAATGAGCTTCCACTGTCATGTGGTTGGCCCTATTAAGTAGAGAATATTAAACTATTCTCAAATCAAAGAGAAGCTCAATAAGGTAATGCACTTTTCAATATAAGAAATGCATCGTTTGAAGCATCAAACCAATATGCAAAGATGAAAGAAAGTGCTAGTTTTTCACTATGGTGGCAGAAAAATGATTCTTTATACCCCGAATCCATGCTCTACATCATAATTTGAAGTTTTTTCCATTCCACTGTTCTGAGTTTAGCTTGTTTGTATTGCTTTGTATGAATATCACATTGTGTTGTGTGTGGATTTGGTTTCAAAGCTTTATTTCTTCTATTTTTAGTGGTGGCATAGCTCTAAAATTTGACTTTTGTGTGTAATAGGTTAGTGGAAAAATTGATAGCTCTAAAGGGTTTAGAGGCTTGATTGAGATAGATACACAGATATTTGGATCTTGTTGTTGATGGGAGGCTTCCACTTAACCATGAAATTTTTTACCATCATTCTTGATCATAAATGTTGTAAATGATATTAATGCTTCAAACTTAAGATTCGTTTTATTGTTATAATGATCAAAATGTTATACTTTGCTATACATTCAAGCATTCTCTTGCCCCCTAACCTTTTCTCTCTCCCCCCTCCTTTTAAGAATTTTCTTTGTCATAAAAGATTCACATTTCTATCTCATTTACACAAATTTATTTGAAGTGCTAGGAGTGAATAAAGATATGTAAAAGATGATGGATTATGTCTAAACAACAACTTTCCATCTTATAGCTAATTAAATCCTTAATATTTGAATAGTTTAGAGCTCGAATAATGCTTGTATATGCATGTGTAGCAATAAGGGAGCCTATGTGAAGATTGAAATTTAAAACATCACTTTGGTATTTTTTCTTAGGCAGTGAAATGATATTTTGAGTAATACAAACCTACGCACACATTATTATTTTGCGGCATTGCATTGAGGAATTTTTTTCCTCTTATATCTACCCTCAGCTAGACATCGAGGTATATAATATTGGTTTCTGGGATTATTTTGTAAGTAGTTAATTTCACAGAGGAAGACTAAAATCTTCTTAATGTCCTGTGTCAGGTGTGAAAGCATATGAATCATTTGCTAAAGGCACCATTTTGTATTCATCCAAAAAATGGTTTGTTCTTTTTTTCATGTTTCTTGCATGTGTTTTTTAGGCTCTAGAGATGTATCTCGACTCTTTCCTTTGCACTTTTCATCTACTTTGATGATTACAGTAGATTGTCCTCATAAATTTTCATGTAGATCTATTTGTAACCTTATTTTCTACCAATCAATTTGCAAACTGGTCACATATTAAGGACCACTTCACTAACTTGTAGTCATCCATTACTTCATATGTTGCAGGTTGTGTCTGTGTGCTAATAAATCTTGATGATTGTGAGAACTTTAATCCTACAAGTGTACCCAATCTTTCTCAAGTAAAAGTCTTACCTTATTTTATAGTAATTTAAATGGTTAATTGAAGGTGCTTCTTTAGATCTAAGATAGTTCAACCCTAGATTAAAATATGGTATTAGATGGGCAATATAATGATAAAACTGAGCTCCATTGAACACAAATTACAAACATAATTTACTGGACTATGAATAGTGTTACAATTATAATTATTTCTCCTTTACCTACCTCTGCATTAATGAAAAAGATAGCAGATATTGGAAGTTCATTACATGTCTCATGTATGTGTTAGTATTTTAATTTTGTTTAAGTTGTTCAAGAGCTTGATTAGGTCAAGAATATGCTCTACAAGCTCTGTTCTCTTGACACTGCTCAACATTTTCCCTACACATTTTCTCTTCAATCCAGACATTTCTTAACTCCTTCCCTTGTTATCCCTTGGTTGTTCTCAAGTGTAATACTTTTTCTATGCATCTTGTAGTCTGTATGTATGATCGGTCGTCTCTTATGAAGCATGGATAGCCTTTCATGGAATTGTTGTTGTAATTAGACAATTTCCATTGTGAGAATAATCATTTAATTTGTATGGAAGTAAGTCTTTTTCATATTATTTAAAGTCTTGGTATTGTAAACTTGTCTTTGTAGGATTCTCTCGGGGGAACAACAGAACTGTGATGATAGGTAGAGTTGTACAACACCATAAATCATTTGGCATTATCAATATATTGCTTATAGAATACTCTATGGAAGTAAAATGGAATGTGCAATGACAATTGGTCTTGAATTCAAATCTGAATATAAGTACATTATACACAAGAAGATGGTATCTATTCTATGATTTAAAGAACCCAAAAATAAGAAAATTAATAGGTTCCATTTGTTTACTTGCTCTTAGACACTTGTTTAATCGACAAGACCCTCAGAATGTCTTGCTGATAACCAACAGTGTTCAAAACTCCTGAAGAGGTCAGATCGGTTTGACATTTAGTTTTCTATCCTATGTCGATGATTGATCTCTCACTGATGGGTTGGCTTCAGTGGTCATCAGCAAGAGTCTCCGTGATGGTACATTTCAACGATTTTTTTTTTTTTAAATTGCATTGTTTCATCGCAATTTCGACGAAACCCACCGACGAATCACCGAAAAGGTCCAAAAAAGTTGCTATATCTATGATGAAGGCTTCATCATAACTCCTTTCCCATTTCATCACAATTTCAATGAAGGCCATTGATGAATGATAGAAAAGGTTTGACGAAGTTGCTTAGCTGCAACGAAGGCTTCATCGTAACTCCTTTCCCATTTCATCACAATTTCGACAAAGGCCAATGACGAATCACTGAAAAGGTCTAACAAAGTTGCTTATCTACAATGAAGATTTCATTGTAACTCCTTTCCTATTTCGTTGAAATGGGGATGAAATTTTGGTGTTGTTTCGATGCTTTGAAAGAGCCATTGAAATTGCATTTTGGTTGTAATTCATCAATGGATACACAAAGTTTTTGTCAATATTCCGATGAACATCCAAGTCATTTTATGATGCCAATGACTGACAAATCTGCACCGTTATTTTGACAAAAAAATAGCGACAATTTTTTTTTTTAGTTTGTTGATTTTCCAACAAATGTTTGTCGAATGACCGATGAACATTCATTGGAAAATGGAGTCAAATTCAGTAGTGTCTCCATTCTCCATTAAGATTTTGTAACCATTTTGGAGCATTTCTCCAATGCTCAATGAATTATGCTTTATGCAAGGGGCATAATAGACATTCTAGATTTGCTGCTTCTCACCATTCTTGGTTTGGATGCTAACAACACCTCTTCCTATGATGGGAACCTTCTCATCATTTCCTATTTTGATTTCTATTTTTATACTACTATCAATGGAGGCAAAGAAATTTGTGTTACCAATCATGTGGTTGTTGCATATGTTGTCCAAGTACCATACTTCATCATTGTTGTGTTTAGCAAGGTTGCAAACAATGAAAACATTTGACTGTTTGTCAGTTTCAACTTTTTTCTCATTTGCTACATTAGCATTTTGGCCTCCATGGTCACGTTGCTTCTTTCTACACTCACTGGCATAATGGCCATACTTGTGACAGTAATAACACTACACATTGCTCTTGTCATTCCTTGATTCAAACTACTATTCTTCCTCTCATTCTGGTTTGCTGACAGTGAGTTGCTTGACTCCTCTGTGTTGTCAAAACCTCATCTTGTAGAATTGCTTCTTCCTCTACCTTTTTGACCTCTTCCTTTGTTGTTTCTTCCACTTCCCTGACCTCTTGCATTGTTCTAAGCCTTGAAGGCTTGCTCTAGGGAAGGAGTAGATCTATTCAACCATTGATCACGGGTTTGTAGTGAACCCATCAACTCATCTAAAGTCATTTGAGACAAGTCCTTTTCCTCTTCAATGGCTAAGACTACATAATCAAACTTAGTAGGAAGAATTCTTAGGATTTTCTCAATAATCCTTTGCTCTTCCATTGTTTTTCCATTGAATCTTAGCTAATTTACTAGGGTTAAAACCTTAGTGTGATAACCTAAAATGGACTCATTATCTTTCATTTGTGGAGTCTCAAAATTTCTTCTCAAGAGCTGCAATTTAGCTAACCTCACTTTGTCAGTCCCTTTACAACTATTTTGCAATATATCCCAAGCTTGTTTTGAGTAATTTTCTACTACAATACGTGGGAAGATAGTCTCACTCAAGGTTGCCTCAATCAAACTGAGGGCTTTTGCATCCTTCATTCTAATCTCCTTCAATTGATTTTTTTGTGCATTTCAAAGGGTTGCGAATGCATTTAAGTCTATGATATTATTGAACCCATTAGAGACCAACTCCCATAGGTCATTTACAACTAAGATGGTTCTCATCTTCTTAGCCCATATATCAAAATTTTTTCCATAAAAAATTGGTGGCTACTACCAACCTTTGCTCTCACCTCTTGCCATATTTCTTGAATTTGAGAAGACTAAATAATGCCTAGATAACCTAGGGCTTTATCCACAATAACAAACTAAATGATTGACTGCCCAAAAAAAAGGGCTCTGATACCACTTCTTGGGCGATAGGGGTGCAATATAACACAAATTCACTGCTGTGATAGGATAGAAAAAGTAGAAATAAACACAAAGAATACACATAGTGAATGCACAGTGACAACAAGACTAAACAGACATAAATTAACTTTGCATATATTCCTTGTTTTCTTCAAAATACAAAAAAAATCAAAGGATATTCTCTAATTTACATGAACAAAATAAAACTAAGCTATTTGGACAGATGTCAATTGATTGGATGCTACACTCACACCTCAAAAACATAAATTGCTACAATCCTGTAGCTGCAGCTGACAATGCACTGCGACTGATAAACATTCCTTCTATGCTATTATTGTCACTATTCTGTGTTGAACATTCTATACTTCATCTACTACTATAGGGTCTTCACTTCAATACAAAAAACTTGACTAACTCTAACTCTAATCATTGCAAAGATATTCCTTTTGTCTTACATTTAGCTCATAAGAATGAGCGCTTCATTCAAATTTCAAAATCACCTAACTCATTAATTGTTGTAGGCTGCAATAGCTCTTTCAAACTCAAAAACATGCGCTCCATTTCAAATTCAAATATACCTACCAAAATAAATATTGTAATTTTACATTGGATGCAACTTGGTGTTCTTCATCTGACGCGGGGGATGAGGTGTCAGGTCTACTGACTACATAATAAAATATTCGAACAATGGGTAAGCTTATCTAAATCCAAATATTAATTATAGTTTTTTTTATTTTTTTTATAAATCTACGTAAAAGAGATATTTTTTTTCCAATTGGGAGGATAAACATCCTGTATTTTTTTAGCATGTAGAACCTCCTTCATATAGTGCTAAGAATGTGGGATTTTATGGTTGTTAAAGATATTTCTATATCTTATAAAAGGGAAATTTTTTTGTTGTTTAAAAATTTGATTTTTTTGGGTTGTTAGGATAATTTTGTAGGGATTGTTGGAAGCATAAACAATCTCGTATGTTAGCAGCTCTCAGAAATTGTACATGTTTTCTTGATATGGATGATACTGAAATTCTTGGGAAATTTGTTCTTGCTATTCATTAGCATATGTTTTCCCTGTTTACTTAATTTTTAATATTGACTTACAATTTATAATATTGATGTTCAGTGAAAGCAAAAGAAGAAACAGATGATGTGATAGATGTGATAGCAATACCAGGTCTTCCACAACTATGTCAATCAGACATGCCAACCTCACTACAACCTTCAAATCAAAATGAACCATTACTGCCACTAGTGATGAGTCAATTTAGTACAATTTCACAGGCCACAAGGATATTGGGAAACTCTTTCAATGAAATAGAAATGGTAGAGATACAATCCATGGAGTCACTCTTTCCAATCTGAATAGTAGGACCTCTTGTTCCCTCAACTTTCCTAGATGGAAGCAATCCACAAGACCAAGATGTTGGCACACATCTTTGGAAAGAAACAAATTGTATAGACTAGCTCAATACAATGGAAGCCTCAACTATTGTATATGTTTCACTTGGCAGTGTAGCTATCCTTATCAAAGAGCAGGTCATAGAAATAGCCCTTGGGCTAAAGGCCAGTAGACATTCCTTTTTGTGGGTGATTCATCCTTATCTTAACAAAGAAGAAAATAAAAATTTACATGACTTTCTAGATGGTTTCCTTGAGGAAACTATAGATCAAGGGCTAGTTGTATCATGGTGTCCACAGATGGCATTGTTTAATCATCCTTCAATGGGTATGTTTGTCACACATTGTGGTTGGAATTCTATGCTAGAGAACCTCAACTTAGGGTTACCTATTGTAACTATTTCTCAATGGGGTGATCAAATAACTAATTCTAAGTATATTGAAGAGGTGTGGAAGACTGGGATAAGATTGAATAAAATAGGAGATGGACTAGTTGGGAGGGACGAGCTAGAGAAATCTATTTGGACAGTTATGGAAAGTCAAGATGGTGTGGAATTGAAGAAGAATGCTTTGCGATGGAAGACATTAACAAAGGAAGCAATGGTGAAAGGTGGATCTTCTTATAAGAATTTTGAGTATTTTATTAATGAAGTCATTAGTAGAATAGCAGTGGGTAGACACATAGTTATTGATTGGCACTTAACTTCCTCTTTGTTGAGAACTTCAATGTATGGTGTCTCTTTTCATATGTCGATAAATTTCATTTATAGTGTTCTTGTGATTGTTGCATCCTACACATTTAATTGCAATTAATTAGTAGCACTAAGTTTATACAAAACAAATTAGTAGTAGATATCTACAATGAATGAGATATTTCACTTATTCCATAATCAATTTATTTTTAATATATTGATATTTGAACTCAGCATCATCTAGGAATTTACAATGTACAACACGTCATTGCAATTAAATCAAGCATCCATCAACTATTCCATAATAAATTGTTGCACACATGTTATAATTATTCTTTCATAAAGGATTCTAGAGAGTGAGAATACCCCTCCACATTATAAAACAAGTTTTAATTTTTTTTAAATAACCTAGCCCAGTTCAAGAAGGATTTGTGTATACCTAGACAATTGAAAAACAATGTAAATAGTGGACTGTAGAATTGAGGTGAGAGCTTGATGTGGTACTATCCTTAGAGACTTAAAAATAATTCTATATAAATTTAAAATATTTTATGTTTAATCTGGCGCACAAGGATGCCTCTATTGTCGCACCTTCATCTGCACATGAGGGTGTTTATGGACAATTTTCTAGAGGCAAAGGCTCCCTTCCTCCTTCGGTGGCTTTCAATGAAATAGGTAGTGGACTTGGCGAGGTGAATGCCAAGTTTTTTCTTGCTCGCACAAGGGATCCAAAGCTAAAATTCATTAGCGGTGGCGGCCCCTCTTTTTCATCAATTTTGTGCCCTAATTTTGTTAAGGCTATGGATGCTCAAAGCTCAAAAAAAAATTTGGCGGGTGACTCAAATCATTACCAACCTTCTATTGGGTCTCAGGATTCGACTGGCTTCAAGCATGGGGACAGTCTGTCATTCAGGGATATGCTTGTTGGTTTGAGTCAAGGGGAAAAATTCAAATCTCCAACATCGGATGCTCGACCACTGAAGGGAAAATTGGTCTCCAATGGGTCCAGTCCAAATACCCTCATAAAAAGTGAATCATCTTCTCCCATTCTGGTATTCTCAAAGAAGTTAAGAAAGGAGGTCAACATTGGCAAACAATATTTTGCATCTAATGGGTTGATAGGCCAGTTCAACCCATTGTGGCCAAAATTACCATCTGGATTTGTATGATTGGATATCAACAAATTGGCAACCAATGCTTAAAGGTAATGTAGAAATTTACCCTTGTGCTCAGGGATTTTTAACTGTGGTGTTCAATTGTATCTAGGATAGGGATACAATTCTGCAAGAAAAATAGTGTTGCGGGCAAAGAATACTTCTCAAGTTGTGGTTTCCAGATCTTAACCCTGCTATGACTGCCTTCTCTATCAAACCAATCTAGATTCATCTTCCAAACCTCCCATTACAATTTTTTTTTTTGGATTACTTCCAAGTGATTGGTAATTCTTTGGGAAGCTTTCTTACTGTGGATTCAAATACAACAAATTTTACACATACGACTTTTTCTTACATCCTGGTTGATTTGGATATCACAAGAGATCTTCCTGGTGACATCACATTTAAGTTTGTAGATTGTAGCTAGACGCAAATTCTAGACTATGAAATTTTACCATTCCATTATAAGATATGATTTGAAACTAGACACATGGCCAACTCTTGCTCCAAAATAATCATAAATTTGGGTCTAGAGTCTTGGTGGGACTATGCTTTGCCTCATCACTACTCAATCAAAGCCCCGTCAAAGGAGGAGTTGAATTTAGTGCCCTTTAAGAAGTTTGGGTCTTCCCAAAAAGGTGGGGTAGGGAAAGCTAAGGAAAAAAAAACTACAAAATTCTCTTTAGTAGAAAGTTTGGCGTAGGAGCAACATTTTCAAGTAGACAAGGAAAATTTAAACCCATCATTAGAAAATATTCAGTTGGGTGTGGGGAATTCATTAGCTATGGGTGGAGGGAGTATGCCATAGGTTGAAATTGCAGACTCCATGAAAATGAAACATAAAATGGATGGGGAGGGATGGCAAGAAGTACAAAGTAAGAAAAAGAAACCCCTCCAGTCAGAATTAAATCAGAATAAGGAGAGGGTCCCTTTTTCTTCCCAACACTGCAATAGAGCCCATAGAAACTTTGGTGTGTGTGGAAAGCCCAAAAGGGATTTACCAACTACAAACTCAAGGGTGGTCAGAAGTAAAAAGAAAGAAATATATTCCACCACGTCAGTCAGTATCTCTTCAAAGAAGGGGGATAATGGAGTATCTTAATTTTAGAAAGTCCAATTGTTTAGTTTAGGATACGCCAGTGCAAGTTACATCAATCTAGGTTTGATTGTTGCTATTTTAGGTTTCATCATTTACTTTGGGTCTGATTGTTCCCAAGTGGGAACCTTAGTGTGCACCCCTATCAGAGGGTTGATATGATTATTATTTTCATCTTTCTCTATAAGGGAGTGGACCCCATGTCCACAATCTCTTACTGATAAAAGAAAAATATTTTATGTTTATGTTTGTTTATTTGTCAATATTTACTATTTTTTTGGTTTTCTAATAAAGTGTGGTAAGTTTGTGGTACCACATTTCATTGCATTTGTATCTATTTGTTCAAGCTTCATATCTCTTATCATAGTATGAGTTGTAATTTGAAACATAAATTTTAAAGATAATCATTCACATTCATGTCAAATTTCATGTGGATCTGATTATTGCATATATGCTAGTCATGTTGAGGACTTGGATCAAACTATGTGTTTTATAATTAAACATTGTTTGGAACTTATGAAAAATATTTTAATTTTACTTAATTCATAAACTTCCTAATTTGAATATGGGTCTTAAAAGGAATTATATACCAAATTACAACCATTTTAAAGGCTCCTAGATAAAGATGCATTGGTGAAGATGAATTTGTATGTTAGTTTTGAACTTACATATTATAAAAAATCTGGAACCCAATTATAATTCTAACTAAAGATCAAAACATTTAATATTGGACTATTTATCCTTACAACATTCCCTTAGGTTGGTCTAATATAGTTTCATATGGCACTAAGCATTTTACATTCTAGGTTGGTATGATATGTTTTATTTGGTGCATATCATTTTACATCCACACATATAAAGGAGAGTTAATATCATTGGAGGATAGCAACACATAATAGATAATCAATATTTTTTTGAATTCAAAAGAATAGAGACATTTCATATTTTAATTGAACTCTAAAATATCGTATTTGATCTATTTTTAACCATTTACTATGTCCTATCATGTATCAAACTCATTGAAGCTTTACTAATATTTCATCTATAGAAATATATTAGTTAATAATGTCAGATTTTTCCACTATGTATTATATTGTGTTTACTTTAGTTGTATGGCTAGATAATCCTTAATTGGACTCTCCAACCAAGATTGTATCAAATGGTATTAGAGTAAGTTTGCTAAGAAAAAATTTCAAATAGTATTAGAGATAAGTTTTGAAAATTGATATTTTCATATGGTATGCATATTCCATAGTATTTAAATTATACTTTACATTAAATTACCTTTATAAATTCACATAGTTTACACTAGAGCTTAATTGAAAAGGATTAGATTGAAAGAGGATATCTAAACATTAAATTGTTAGAATATTATTTAGAGTAAGACTTCCAATACTAAAAATTATTGAATAGAATATTCCTTATTGATTTTTTTAACATAGCACTAATTGTGGATTAGTTTGCATTAGGGCATCTTAAACTAATCTAGAAAATGCCTCCTAGAAGGATGGATAGAGGTTGAGGTGTATTTTATGTTGTTTCAAATTAATCAAGGAAATAGTTTAAATATGATGAGAAATATCTAGATCATATTAGATATTGTCTTGAAAGAGTCAAAAAATGGGTCATAATACTAGAGCTAATACAAGTGATGATGATGAACAAGAAGTTTACCAACTAGATCTAGTTGAATATTTTGAATATAATAAGGAAGAAACATATTTTTTGAAGGTAGACTCCAATATATTAGTAATAGAAGTAGAGTGAATATTCTTAATTATTTCAATAGCTTGAATTTGGAAGAGTTTATTGATTGGGTAATTGATTTAGAAAAAAATGAAAATATTTTGTTGATCCTAAAAGGAGAAAGTTTTAAAATATTAGGAATTAGGTGTGTTATTAATGTAATGAAACATTGATGAAAGTTTTACATGGTAGAATTGGAGAATACTTAATTATTAGTGGGCATAAAATGTAGTTAGCCCTTTATGGGGAATACTTGGGAGTTGCATATGCCAATTTGAGTGGTATAAATCAAAGATGCTTGTGTGAGTTATTATTTATATTGTGATTTCTCCACACATGTGAGGATAATGAAAATTCATACCATGGTATTTTTAGAATTTTTTTGGGCCCATAGTATTATTTTTGGTAGTTTTTAAGACCTCCTTAAGCCTATATATTGGATGTATGGGCTAGAAGATGTAAATAATATTTTTTAGGATTATGTTATTGAATTTATATGAAATAAATGGGAGTGTTGATTAAATTGACATACTGCATAGTGAAACTCTAAATATATTGTAAAAATATGTATTTAGTAATAAATTAAGTTATACAGTGCATTAGAGTTTAATTTTTTTGAAGGATTTGTCTTTTAATGTTAGTATTCTGTAATGCCCCATCTTATAACCTAAGGAATGTTGCAATTGTGTATATAAAAGTGAAATAATATTTTTTTAAGTATTAATATTAACTTAATTAGTTGCATAAATTCACTAAGTTACACGACATTACACTACTTGAGTTTCCATAGATGACTTTAGTATTTAGCATTGCACATATTTAATTAACATAAACATAAAAGTAAACATTGCATATCATTTGAAATTCCATTCAAGATAGTTTAAAGTACAAATATGATTTCTTACACTACATTTGATAAGATATTACAATACTCATTCATTTGATGAGGTAGATCAATAATAGTTACAATTACATTTGACAAATGTTCTCCTCATAAACAATTGAGGGATGTTACAATACAAGATTTCTAATAATGCAATAAAGATGTACACATATGTATCCAAGTACGAGCTCTCCATCCATGAAGCTCTCATTGCCATGAACATAAACTGGGGACCCAATGGAGTAAGGTGCACATTCCACCCAACCATGTGGTACCCGTAGGTCCACCCCCCATGCTAGGAGATAGTAATATGGTTACGTAGACATAACCTATTCACCCTAGACACAAGTACATTACTAACTGATGGTTACATTGCTTCCATATTTAAGACAATCAAACATACTAAGAACACAAGGTTAACTGTTATTTTAGGTGGAGTGTCATCACAACGTTGCAAAGGTTACCCTGGTGTTTCTTCCTAGGCCTGGCCCCCAACTTGGGTTACCCTGGTAACCTCTTACGAAACCCGACCCCATTTGCAAGCTATTGCAGAATTGAATATCTTTTAAGGTAACAAGATATCGATTTGCCATTCTAGGCCTTTTCATCTTATACTCAAGACTAAACTAGCTCAAGAGTCCATAAGTGAGGCATAATCATCTTATTTAAAGATTTTAATTATAACTACTATGTTGTTTAGTTATCACTGACTTACTAACTCTTTGTAAGTTACCCTAACACCACTTTGTGTGTCGGCCCTTACACAGAGCCACTCCCCTAAACATAACAAGGAATTCTAAGTTCTCTAACTAGGGTAGACAAGGTGCACAAAATTCAATCATATAATAACAAACAATACACAATGGTCATTAAATCTTTATTCATAAATCTAGGTGTCAACACACCATACTATAACACGTGCACTACCCTAGTCAACTCATGAAATGTATTTGAACAATAACAACTCCCTTACTATACATAGCATTCTGGAAGACTTATACAACTAAGACTTTCCCAATTTTCCCAATAAGAAACACAATTAAAGAAAATAAAGAAAAGTAAACGTCTATTATTTGAATTTACTAAATCCAATCAAACAATAATTGAGACATAAAATTTAATCTTCTAAGATTTAATTCGAATTCCCTTCAATACAAAATTCAAATCTACAATTTACTCAATTTCATAATCATGTATTATGATAACATTTTTTATTTATCTACTTAATTTATATTTCATTTAAAAAAATCCTTGTTTTATACTTTCTACATACTATTTAGCAACATACATTCATCTAAATATATGCACATTAAATCATAATAATTAAACATTTATTTAAATATATATTTATAATAATATATTTATTTAAATAAATATTCCAAAAAATTTCCAAATTAAACTTATATTTATTCATTTTCTTATAAACAATTATAAACATATATATTATAATATATATATACATTACATATATATCATATATTTAAATATATATATATATATATATATTATATATGTAACATATATATTATATTGTAATTATATTTTAAAAACTAAATAAAAACTATTAGAAAACTTTATATCAATGAAAAGGGCAGGGCCCGACTGCTCACATAGCCGAACCCTCCATGGGAGGGCGCGGCTATGCAGGCAGCACCGGTGCTGCCTGTGAAGGCAGCGCTGGGCGCTGCCCTCATGGCCAGCTCCGTTGTGGGGGTCGGCCGTGGCGTTAGCCCCTTGTGGCTCCCATAAAATATTTTTTTTTAAATGAAATTTATAAAATATAATTTCATGCGATATATAATATTTCTGAATTAAAATCCCATGTGATTTTCTATGAAAATTTGCATACGGATTTCAATATTTTGATATAAAACTTCATAAAATTCTTCATATAAAATATATATATATACAAAATTTCAACAGTAATTAAGTAAATACTTTCCACAGGGTTTTCCTATAGAAAAAATGAGAAACTTATCCATTTAAACAATTTTTTCCTCAAAGACTTTTCAATTAAAAACACAGCAGATTCTCAACTAAAAATATCAAAATCTTTTCTACAGAAACCCATAACATTTTTTTTTTTACAGGAAACTTCATTTAAATTTTTTCAAAGATCTTTCCTATTTCCTTTGAGAATTTTCTACTGTTTAAACAAAATCTTTACAAAATTCATCAAGAAGAAATACAGGAATCACAAAGTAATTATTTCTTCAAACAAATTTTCTTTTGAAAACAAATTAAATACAAGGAAAATACCTATTTTCCTGTAACTTGAAAACTGCCTATAGAATGCAATCCTCCAATGCTTCTCTAGAAAACCCAAATCCAAAGGAAGCTAAAACCAACCACAAAGAACTTCCAACCAAAGGGATCTTCCACAAAAATACAACAAAGCAGAGGAAATCTCAATTTCTTTAAAAGCAATTTTTTTAACAGCAAGCTATTCTTTCATTTCCCGTGAAGAAAAAAAAATGATAACCCTTTTGTATTTCCCAGGTCCCAGATATCCTTCGAGAATTTCCTCAACCAAAAGCAATAAATTTTAACTATGACACATGTTATGAAGAAGAAAATATCTTCAACAACTTCCCGGCAATCTTTCCTTTCAAGATTTGCATGCCTTTAATTTATTTAAAATTTCAATTTCCAAATTGCAAATTTTATTTAATAATTAAAAATGCCATTTCCCAAATAACAAATAATTTAAAATTAAATCTATTTACACACATTTAAAACAATTTTAATTTAATTAATTAAATAAATTTAATCTCTATGATCAAATTATTTAACCAAACAAACTAATTAATTAATTAAATATCATGTAAAACTTATTTCTCTAACATTTAAAAAATTAATTTAAATAACAGTAAATTAGAGAATAATAAACTATCATTAAAATTGACAAGATTTTCCTATCAAAGCAATTTAATCCAATTCGGAACAGACTAGACAACCAAAAACTCCAAACTAAACTGACAATGTACTGAGACTGGGTTTAAGACTAGACTAGGATGAACCATGCTACTACCTCCCAATCAACATATCCGTTGAGTCTTGACATGCTCAGACCTAAGTAACCAGGTGGAGTCGATGTCATGTACCTGCAATCCTACAACCAAACCAATATCATGCATATACATATAATCCATAATACAGGCACACCATGTGGAGAAAATCACAGACATCACAGGGCACTCGCAAGCAAGTGATGCAATTCTGTTCTCCACACCAATACACATCACATTAGACTGATTAATTAAATAATAGTTAGTCCATCATAAACATATACATTGCAATAACATCTGAAAGAAAACATCTACGCTATATCAAATCATGTTAGAAATCAATTATTACCATACAATGTATCATCAAGTCACAAAGTGAATCCACTGTCACTCAAAATCAGCGATCAAAATATCCAAACCAAGTACCATAGTCTAATAGTGTGAAAACATGCAAACATAAAACATAATCATAAATGGAGGGGTACTACATCTTCTTCTGATTGTTTCTATTCTATCATACCATTATTTCTTCATTTATTATTGTTTGCATGCCAAATTTTACTGAATTTATGTAAATTGATTTTTATAATATTATCATCAAAGGATTATTGTAAAAAAACTTTATATTTAAAAAAAATTGCAAAAAGGATAAAAATATATTAATCAAGAAGTCTTAGAATAAAATAAAGAGATTTCCAAATAGGAATAGTAGCCATGGAAAATAAGATTAGGAGAAAGTAAAGTGGTTTTTTGCCAATCCACCACCACCAAGAACCAAGAAAACCAATAAAGCTTATGAGTAATAAATAATGATCATATCTTATCATCTTGAGGAAGATGAATAAAATTAATATTGTGTTAAGGGGCTAATGAATCCCAAGAAAAATCTTTCCATCCTCGATGAGTGGTAGAATCTCATTTAGGTAAACAATCAACAAAAAAATTTGTTCCCAAGGAATATGAACAAAGGGAATGGAATGAAAGTGGATAGAAATATTTTGAATCTAAGCCACCAAGGATTCCAATTTCTAAGAAAAGCTATCAAAAGTTTCCTTGTTTAAAAGAGAAACTAAAATAATAGAATCCATCTCTCAAATAACATTGTTTCATCCCAAAGTACAAGCTTTCTCTAAAGGAACAATAAGAGCATGAGCTTCCATCTAATTATTAGTATCAAACCCAATAAAAATAGAGAAGATGAATTCAAAAACTAACACTATCATATCCAAGAAAACCAATCTCTATAGCACCACGATTACCCCTAGAAGAGCCATTAGTATTTACTTTAAAGACACCCATAGGGGAAGAGACCATTTACCAAATCTGTTAACTTTAGAAGAAGGTTTAACTTGAAAAATAAAAGAGTATAAATTATTTCAGCAACCTAGTTCTAACTTCTTCACAATCAAAAGATCAGAGAATGTAAGATTTTGATGAAAAGAAAACTTAGTAGATATAGTCTCTTTCATTAAGTTCAAGACCTTGTTCCAAATATACCTAATGATGCTTTGGAATCCTTGGAAAATACAATGATTCCTCTCCAACCAAATCTTCCAAAGGAGAAATCTTGATAAGGAGGTAGCATGAATAAAGGCTTGATTCTAGCAATACTAAAAACTAATAGAAAAGGGGCATTGAAATAAAATATTAGAAACATCTTTCTCATGGGTTCAAAAAAGTACACACTTAGAGGGTCCATGAAATTATTTCTTTTTGATGTTATCCATAGTAAGACATTCATTTTGACATAAAATACAAATAAATAAATTACACTTAGGCCAACAAAAGTTATTCCAAATATTTCTTCACCAAGGAAAAACCTCTAAACTAGTCTACTAGAGATATACCAATTCATATCCCTTAGAAACAGAGTTTAATCCCTTTGTATCATACCCCCAAGCTAGGTCATCCTCCATTTGTAAACAAGAACAATGTTGATTAGCCAAAATAGAAGCTAGGTCAGCCTAAGAAGCATGATCTCCCCTATAGGCCAACAAGTAATATCTTTCCAATGAGAAATAAAAATGTTCCCACTTAACAATATTATTTTAAATTAGAGTGTTTATACCTATTAGAATTGTTCATAACATAAGACACAAGATCAAGCAATGAAAAAAGACACCTTCTATGCAAGAGATCTATAAAACAAATATTTTCTATTCCTCAATAGGAAAGGACTTATGGAATATCTAGATTGATAATACAATGAGGATTGAGTTCTATATAGGATAAACCCTAAATGATAATGGGATTAGATCATGACAAGTGTCAGCATCATATGTGATGAGCCAGAATGATCTAATAATAGATCACTTTAGTTAACATAAAAAGAACTTAGTTAACATAAAAAAGAACTCCTAAGTTTAGCTTAAGTACATGAAATGAATTAGACTAATAATCAATCAAATATTAATTAATTATTAGCTAATATATGATTATTTGAACACCCCCCCTTAAGATGAACTTAGGAAGTAGCTAAAAACCATCAAAGGAGAATGCATAATGGGTCCTAGAAAACAAGGCCTAATAAGGTACCCATGTACAAACAATATAATGAAGGATTGAAAAATCCTTCAAACCAATGTGAAGGACTAAGAAGCCTCCAACCAAAAAAAATTCCAAAAAAGAGGAACATGAAGAACATCATTGAAGCTCATGAAAAAGTTGTAAAAAACTATCAAAAGATGACTGATATAGTGTTGAAATGAAGAACCTCCTTTGAAACAAATGATGATTGGGATCAAGAAGACAATAATCTACATATATGTCCATAATGACACTACTCAAATCATATGTCATACAAAGGAATTACATTTGGAACTCGAAGATACAAATGTTAGGATCAATAAGACAATAATCTACATGAGTGCCCCTAATGAAACTACTTGAATCAAATGGAAAACAAAGGAAAATATTTGGAAGTTGAAGATACAAATGGTACATGAATCTACATGACTGGCCCCAACGATACTACTCAACATGCAAGATGCAAGTTGAAAATATAGGTACCTAATAGTCTATGATCAAATGAAGATAGAAGGTAACATCCAAAAATAGGAATCAAAGAATTTCCATATGGTAAATGCTCCATCTCATCAAAATGCATGGGTAACTAGCCATTGCATCCACCTAGTACATAGGAACAAGAACTAGATACATAGATCACTTAAAAAATGAAACCAGGGAAGAACTAGAATCAATAGTAGAAACCTCCCCATAATGTGAAAAGGGAGAGCCAAGATAGGTGCACTAAAACTATTTGAAACCAAGAAGTGCATATAGGAGAACAAATAACATTTAAACATGCAAATGAAAGAGCACCTACAAATACAAGGGTGTGCAAACCAAGGAACACATGCAATTGTATGAAGCAAGAAAAGGTTGTGATTGAAACTATGAGGCTCACACAAAAGACCTCCCATGGCACTTTATATCATAGTACAAGTACATAAGGCACAACAAGATGTGTAAAATCTCTAAAAATACCCTAGAATGACACTTTATTTTAGTGTATCTACAAAAGATAAATTGCATGCTAAAGATGCCTACAATGGCTAATTAGGAAAAAACTAGAAATACATGTATAATAGCCAAAAATGAGTCATGCCACAAAAATACGAAGTTTCTAGGAGCTAAAACATCCAAGTGACTCACTAGAATGAGAAAACATAAAAAAAAATGAATAAAATGTACCTAGATAAAAAAAAAAACTAGGAAAATTGCATGGATGGTTGTGAAGAGATATAAAAGATCATCCCAATGCCACTATAATCATGGAAAATAGAAAAATAGGTCAAATTTTATGAGCTTAGGAGGGAAAACAACACCTTTGACTTAAACAAGTCGTATAATTTACCATAGGAAAAAAATGGTGATGAGATCCATATCACTACAAATTTGATGGAACCAGCTTTATAACGATATCTTGTTTGCCAAATTTTAATACAGTATGCCCAAGTTATGGCCAAGAGAAAAACACATACTTTAGGGCCAAAGAGGGCTTGAAGGTGCCCCTACAAGCAGGTTGTACCATTGATGGAAGCATGAAATTATGCTAACATCAGTGGAATATTCTATAAAATATTCCCATGTTGGAAAGAAAAGGCTTAGTTCCCTGCAAAAAAAAAGAAAATTAAATATTTTGTTCAAAAGGGAATATTCTTGCAAAAAATTTGCGCTACAAGGAAAATAAAAATTCATCATCAGTAAAAATTTTGTGGCCTAGAATAAAGTTTATGGCTACCAAAAAAAAAATTGTGGGCTACTAGGGGCCACTGCTTCAATGGCCACTCTTTTGGGTAGTATGACTACTAGGGCGTTGCTCTATGGGTGACCACCCTAAATAAAGTGCATCATTCTTTTAAAAAAGCATCGTTTAATATTTTTACTTTTTTTACTTATGTTTAAGGGTCATGAATAGGGGTTGTACAACTCTTGTAGTAAAAAAAAAAAATTGCCTCAAAATTTCTTGATGGCCAAATTAGACAAATTTATAGTTAAAATTCATCGAATCAGCCTCCTACATGCAATGGTGAGGTATTTTTTGGCTTAACATGCTTTGAAATTCTAGCTACCCTCTAGATCTAGAAAAAATTTAACTGCTTCAAACCCTTGTAAATTTGATTTGTAGAGTACAAATTAGGCCAAAAAAACCTAATAGTGACTATTCCAATAAATTTGATTCTAATGGAAGACTCCATTTTGATCCCAGATGCACCAAAAAATTTCCACCTCCAAAATTTACAAAAAGAGCTAAGGAGATTCTAGATCTAAAGCCTATAACCCTTGTTGAAGAAAAACCCCTCATAAATCAAGAAGGGATTCATTGAATCCATGCTCTGATACCATGTTAGAATTGTGAATAACATAAGATGTAGGATCAAACAATGAACAAAGACACCTTCCATGTAAGAGATGTATAAAACAAATATTTGTTATTCCTCAACAAGAAAATACTTATAAAATATCTAGATTGATAATACAATGAGGGTGGAGTTCTATATAGGAGCAACCCTAAATGATAAATTGATTAGATCATGACAAGTGTCAACATCACATATGATGAGATAGAATGATCTAATAATAGCTCACTTCATTTAACATCAAAGAGAAATTAGTTAACATAAAAAAGCTCTCATAAGTTTAGCTTAAGTGCATGAAATGAATTAGACTAATAATCAATTAAATTTTAATTAATTATAAGCTAATGTATGATTACTCTAACAAGACCAACTAGCATTAACAAAAATGTTTTGCAAATGGAGAAGTTGAGAAATGAATCAGACAAAATTGGGGGATGGAAATCCCATAAATTAATCAAAAAGGACCCTTATCACCATAATTTATAATCCAAAAGAGACCATTCTTTACAAGAGAAGCACCCTTCTTAATAGTGTTCCAAAACATAGATCAATTACCAATTATATCAATTATTGGAACCTCCTAAGGAGCTACACCATGGAGATGTTTAAAAATAATAAATTTAGCCCAAGGTTGATCATGTTGTGTACACCATCTCCAATAAATTTTAGCAACCAAAGTATGACTATTAAGATCAACATGTCTAAGACCAAGACCACTATTATGTTTATCACAATAAATCTCATCCCAACCAACTAGGTTCCACTTTTTAGTATCTAAATTTCCAACCCATAATAATTTATAAGGAATAACATCAAACTCCTTCCAAAATATTTTAAGGGCTGAGAGAACCATAATTTTATAAATAGAGAGATCCTACAAAAAAAAAAATTAGAAGAGTAAGATGACTAGAAAAAGATAACCAATGATAATTCAAATAAGTAACTTTCATCCAAAATTAATCAAGAATATTCTTCCAATGAAGGTGGTTAAGAGTTCTTGTAGACAAAGGGATAAATATATATTCGAAAGTGAGTTTTCCTATATTAATTCTAAAATATATTTTCAATCCATTGTTGAATGGCTAAATGAGTATTGAAGAACAAGATATTTGTTTTTTCTTCATTAATCAGTTAACTAGAGGTTGTTAGATAAATATATAAAGAATATTTAAGATGGACTACTTCTAAATTCTTACCAACCCCAATCAAGGTAGTATCATCAACAAATTGAAGGTACAAAATAGAATCCAAACCCCTAGACACTTTCCAACCTTAAATGAAAGCAATACTTCTTTGATAAGTGAGAAAGCTTCCCAAACCTTTAGCCATAAGAATAAAAAAAAGGGGAGTTCAGATCCCATTATTGAAGCCCACATGAACTAGATAAGAGAGAAGATGAAATCACATTGAAAATAATTGAGAAAGATAAAAATTTCACACAAATGATAACCCAAGAAATCCAATCAAGACAAAATCCAAAAGAAGATTGAACATTCCTTAGAAAAAACCATTGAGATCTATCATAAGCCTTAGACATATCAAGTTTGATAAACATAGCTTTATCCTTAGAAGAATCCACTGAGTGAATAATTTGAAGCAATAACAACACCATCAAGAATTTGATGACCCTTAACAAATCCTCCTTACTCAGGTGAGATGAGACTTGATCAAGATCCTTTTTCAAACATTGAGAAATAATTTTAGCAATTATCTTGTAACATTGCATAGAGTAATTGGGTGAAATAAATTAAAAAATTAGCACTGGAACCTTGTTAGAAATTAAAGCCAAAAAATTAAAATGTGGATTTAAGTAATTGCTTATTATTTTGAGGCTCACAAACAACCTCCAAAAGATGATCCTTTATAATATCCCAAAATTCTTAGAATAATTCAATGGGAAAAACATTAGGACTGATATTCTTGCCTTTCCTTATTTGGAAAATAATTCTCTTCAATTCCTCTAGATTGATAGAAACCATGAGTATAGCATCATTCGAATAGAGACAAGAGAAGGGATGCAATCCAAAATAATACTTTCTTTCTCCACCTTAATATGATCACATTTCATAAATAAAGAAGAAATTTTTTGAACAAATTCCTTATTAATATCTTCAAATGAGGTCAAATTAAATCCTTGAGAAGAGGTAATAGAATTAATAACACTACTACTAAGGTTATCTTTAAAATAATTATGGATGAAAGAAGCATTTTGATCACCTTGCAACCAAGAAATTCTTTATTTTTGTTTCTAAAATATCTCTTCATGAAGATTCCATTCATGAATATCTTTTGAAAAAGTAGAATCCTCCAAAAGACAATCTCGAGTCATACCAAGCTCTCCAATTTGAAAATTAATATCATTAACTTTCTCTTGTACCTAATCCCAATGCCGAAAAATGCGACCAAAACTAAATTTGTTATGCCTTTTGAGTTGAAACTTAATGGTGTTAGGATTTGGTGTTGTACACCATTGCATAATATTGATATATTTTAGCATTTTAATTAGATCATTATTTAGTTGTGATGCACCTAGCAAGTGTGTTTAGCCATATTGGATAATTATTTAGGACCAACTATAAAATTATATTGTAACATTGGGTGATTATTTTATGTGTGGGAGACTAGATAATAATTTAATATTTTGGTAAAGCATTCAAATGATAAAATAAAAGCTTAGTACCCAATATTAAATTAGTGGTCAATATTTTTGTGTTTACATGGTTTTATGGCACATATTTTTAGCTTACAATTTGGTTGTATTTTTATGAGCTTTTATTTATAAAACAAAACACATGTTTAGTGGTTAAGGTTGTTTGGGTGAGTGGGGTATCATTATTGAGTCTTTTAGGATTGCATATGTGAAGCATGGAATGGGATGTGTTGACTCATCCTTGGACACATGGAGGAAGTATTGGAGAGGATTAATGCTTCATAATTATTCATTGTAGCTCTATAAGTGCATGTATTGTTTTGTTGTTGAATAATATATGGAGTATAGATGATTTTGGAGGCTAGGTTTTTCCGTCTTGAGGGTTTTCCCAAGGTATATCTTGTGCTATCTTATGTCTTGCATATTTTGATCTATGTATTATGTATATTTTGTAATCTTGCATGCATGCTTCTCTTATGGGGTTATGTAGGAAATGGGTTACATGAATTGAGAATTGATGCATTATTTCCCAACAAGTGCTATCAGAGCTTTCATGGTTATGGGAGGTGTGAGAGTCCAGGTTTTGTTATAATCCTTGTTTGAGTAGATTTGGTGCAACGTTGAATCCATGGATATGCAAGATAGATCTAAGGAATTACAAGATATGGAACACATGTGTAGGTGTTGTTTTGTAGATTTAAGCTTTTGGGGTTTGTAGATTTGTGCGATTTATTGTAGATCTGGGGTTTGAAGATTTTGAGTCAAAATTGTTTCTTGGATTGTGCTTTCATATGAGGGTTTTGTAGATGAAATTTCATAGATGACCTCTTGAGATAAAACCTACCTCACCATTGGAACCAGGATGGCCAAGAAATGAAGATTCATATAAAATTTTCCCTATTTTGATTGCTTGGAAAAATACAAAATAAAAAATATCCTATAACCCATCATACAATTGTACATCTATAGAGGTGTCATTAGAAGAAAAAATAAAACTAAAATAAAATTAAAAAGCTACTATTTATTATTATTATTCAAAATATAACTTGAAAAAATATTTAAAAATATGTTAATGGCTTCTGGGGGGTCTGCAAACCACCCCCGTGACTTTGTTTGTCATACTGTGGCTAACAACCATCGACTCTATTAGGCCAATGATCAACCAACCTACTTTATTCAATGGGGTTTGGTGCTAGTGGGGTTCAACCCCTACACGAGTTCCCCCAGTCCTATGGGGAATCGCAAGACAACACCTCTAGGGTATAAATAATTTTTTTAACCACTCTTTAAATAAAATTTTAATAAATTTAAATTCTACCACCCCGTCCAGTAGAAGCACTGCATGAGCACCACCAGTGCACCACTGATGTTTCTAGGCCACCAGTGGCTTTGCTCGAGGGTTGCTAGCCAGCCACCAGCTAGCCTAATTGGAGAAATTTTTCAAATAGGCATAAATTTCACCCACAATGTTAGATTTTTGACCTCTAATAATTGATAGAAAGATATCTTTGAGAAATATGCATTAGTATAGGTTTGGTTCCTTGATTTTTCTATTTTTATTAGTTTTTGGGGCTTAAAATCTAGGCGTTCTCAGTTTCATAATTTTTTTATAATATTTACATATAGAATCAGATTTTTGATTTCAAATAGGCGTTAAAGAGCATGTGTAGTGTAATACACAATGGATCAATTAAATTTTTAGTTTTTTTTGTAGGGAGAGGATTATACTTGTTTAATCACTTATAGGTGTCAAATATTCATGATGTGATTACATGAGCATCTAGATGAGTCAATAGGTGAAAACTTCAGAGAGTACATATTTTTAATATGTAATATTTATGATGGTACAATTTATTATCAGTTTGGTGCTTCTTTGTATAGGTTTACATTTTTTTTAGGATTGGACTTTGATGATGATAGGTACACAAATTTTCTTGTGTTTTAAGGACATGGGTTGACACATGTGGAAACTTGGAGTCTCATGTGGGTGATATTTGAGTGTAGGTATAGTATTGGTGATGATTATGGTTTAATGGATATGTAGGTACATTTGAGCATTAACATGACATGATCATGTATGTAGTCATTTGGTGGTAATAATTTTTGGTGTTAGGAGCTTGTTCTTATCTCCTTGGTGCTCTATTGGTTCCTTGACTATGGTTACTAGTTTTTGTACATATTTGGAAAATCATATATGTGGTTGATTTAGTGTTTGAGTCTTGATGTCTACAAGATTATCTTCTTCTATATCTTGGTTTGTAGGTTACTAATCTAATGATGATTTTGCATGATTTAGTGTTTGGGATCTACGAGTTATGCAATCCTTGGGTATGCAAAAATCATTTATTATAGTGGGATGACTCAGATGTGGATTGTCTATATCCACGATATTAATTTAGTGTTGATGCAACCATTGTTAGTTGGCTTTTTCTATGGTCATTAGTGTATTGGTATGTTGCTTTGGGATGAGATGGATGGTTAGAGTACCTGATTAGTTAGTTATTGCGACTTGTAGCATGTGGTTTTATCATGATACCATGATATCTTGGTTAACACATTTTAGTGGGAGCTTTTGGTAGTGATTATTTGGCTATATAGGATTGTTTCCTAATGTTTTGATGGTGGTTCTATCTTCATGGCTTGGAGATATTGGTTTTGTTTCTTATCTAGAGTTAATGGGATTGTAGTTGATTGTGTGTGGACCTGAGTGATCTTTATTTAGGATATGGTTGTCATGATGCGATGTGTAGCTTGATATCATAGTTCAATGAGAGTCATTGGTAGTGAAATGGATTCATCATTGGTGATGGATGATCTTCTTTAGTGTTTTTAGATGTGTTGAAGGAATTCTTAGATCCTATTATTTTAGAAGATTTAGTTTACATTTACAGTTTCACTATTAGGAGATGGTAACCTTGATGTGATTGGAGATGTTGATTCTTAGTTTACAGTGTGTTTGATATTGTATCATGGCTTACTCTAGATACTAGTTTTAGTATTAACATGATGCAGGCTCTCTTGAGACTAGGATGTATGCATTTGATCTTCCAGGAGAAGATGATTAGATCATGATGTCATGTTTTGTTCCTAATTCTATGGTTGGAGCTTTAACTTTAATCTTGTTGGTTCTATTGATATTGAGTATATTGGTCATTTTCTTGGGATCTTCATGATAGTGTAGTGTTTCATTTGGATCTTAAAATGGATTGATTATAGGTAGGTGCTCATGGATACTTGGATACTTGGGTGAGGCTAGAGTTCTAGTGATTAGATACATTTTTTTGAGATGGTTAATCTTTTGGAGGTTTTAGCAAGAAGACCAAGGAGCCTTCACCTCCATATGGACATGAGTTCATGATGGACATATAGAGGAGGTTGTTCTTGGAGTGATTCATGATGACTTGGTTATCCTAGAGGAGCATTCTCATTCCCCACTCTTGGTCTTCTCAATGATTTGTCATCTAAGAGGTATTTTCCCATTCTTTTTTCAAATGTGTTATGTTTTTTTCTTTGTTTTCTCATGTGAATGAGTCTTGAGCCTTGCTGATTGATTATGGGAGACTCATTTGAGGAAATTTTAGCATGATATTAATCCTTTATCTTTCATAGATATGGATCTTCAACTATGGATAGTTGGCTATGGAGGATTCATTTTGAGGGATGTTTAGCATTGTTATCTCCTTGACTATATGAATTTATTTATGTTATTAGTTATTGATGAAGAGTTTTTGGAGATGTTTATTGGGCTAATTTCTTTATTTGGGAATTAAAACATTGAGCTTGATTTCCTTGGTTAGAGAGGCTTACATCCTTGTTGGCATATTACAAGTTTCATATGTTGTATTTGATCTTTGAGATTGAGTGGATGGGTATTATATAGGATTTTTATTTGGGGTTGTAAGGAGATCATACTTCACACAACATAGAACTTTAAGGTGTTGATAGAAGCACATACTATGATTTACAAGTTTTCTCTCTTTATTTTATGGTTCCTTCCTAGCTCATGTTTTTATGATTTGGGAGGATTGTGGTGACATGTTGTGAGAGAATATGTAGCTATTGGTTTTGCATGTGTGGATCATTATTTTTGTCTTTGGTACTTCATGTTTTGATTATTTATTACACCTTGACATAGTTTTAATTTGTAGAATTGATATGTATTGATCATTTTCATATTTTACATTACCAATACAATGCTATTTCTTTGATATGTATGTTCTTCATTGACAAGTTTGATATATGGAGCTTGATTGTGGTTAATGGGTTCGACATATGTTGGCATGATTATACTAATGTTGATGGTATGGATGGTTGGATGTATTAGCATGTGTTTTGGATACTATTTCCAATCTTGTGGGTTTTTTACATTTGATGGTAGCTTGGGGCATTTTATATCTTTCTTATTTCATGCTTGTGTTCTTGGATTGGTGCATATTCACCTTAGTATGTTATTTTTCTTCTATAGGTGGCATGTAGAGGATGAGAGGAGTTTTTGCTTAAGATGGTGTTCACTTTAGTTTTAATGTAGGTATCTTGATGGAGCATGAGAGCATGGTTGAGATTCATGTGGTTTCATTTATAATTATGATGTATTTCATAGATTGACCCTTATGCAATGTACACAATAAGTGAGAGAATGTTAGGATTTGGTGTTGTACACCACTGCATAATATTGATATTTTAATGTTGTAATTAAATAATTATTTAGTTGTGGTACACCTAGGAGGTGTATTTAGCCACATTAGATAATTATTTGGGACCACTTATAAAGCTTTATTGCAATATTAGGTTATTATTTTATGTATGGGAGACATAAGATAATAATTTAATAATATTTGGTGAAAGCATTGAATAAAGTGAAAACTTAGTACCCAATATTAAATGAGGGGTCAATGATTTTTTGGTCACATGGTTTTATCATAACACTTGGTTGTATTTGTGTGATCTTTTATAGATATAAAAGAAAGAAAATGTTTAGCGGTTAAGGTTGGTTGGGTGAGTGGGTTGTCATTATTTAGTTTTTGTGAGGAATGCATGTGTGAAGCATGGTATGAGATGTGTGGATTCATGTTTCAACACATGGAGGATACATTGGAGAGGCTTGATGCTTCAAAAGTATTCATTGTAATGCTATAAGTGCATTTAATGCTTTATTGTTGATTAATAGATAGATTATGGATGCTTTTGGAGGCTAGGTTTTTTCCCTCTTGAGGGTTTTCCCAAGGTATATCTTGTTTTATCTTGTGTCTTGTCTATTTTGATCTATTCATTATAATTATTCTATAAGTGTGTGCGCATGCTTTTCTCTCATGGGGTTATGTAAGAAATGGATTAAATGAATTGGGAATTAATGCATTATTTCCTAACAAATGAATAAAAGTATTTTAAAGAAAGAATAAATAGATATACCAAATGAAGGTTTCCCTAAATTCTACCAAAATACAATTTTTTCATGCAAATAATGTTCCTAGAGCCACATTAACTAAAATCTAAAAGGAGCCTTCCTTGAGCAAGAGAAAATAAAAGAAGTGAATTTAATAGGCCACTAATCAAAACCACACCATTGTAATATTTCTAAAGAAGTAGTCCACTTATCACCAATTCAATGATCATAAAATAAAAACCTATCCAACTCTGAAATAGAGTCAAGACCACATCTCTTACTGTTCCAAGTGTAAATACCACCACTTGGTTTTACATTGACAAGATTTACAAAATAAATATTATCTTGAAACAAATTGGAATAATGATCAAGTCTACTCAAACCTCCAATTTTCTCCTCAAGAGAAAGAACTGTATTAAACTATCCATCCAAAATAGAGGCATAAAGAAGGATTAAACTAAATGAATATGGGACAATTAACTAGTCTTTCCATGAACATCAAAAGGAAAATAGATATTAGAAAGAAAAATAGAGTTCCCAGAGGAAAATAAAGTGCCCACCAAGGAAATAAAAAAATATTATTTGTCCAAATAGAAGGAGAAAGCTAATGTGGGTCCAAGAGACAAGCCACTCCTCATGTCAAACCTTGATCTCCAACACATTGACACTAATGACCTTCATAAAAAATAAAGGAAAGATCTTGCATATCCTCCACATAAATTTTTATTTCTTGAATGAAGAAAACACCAAGACTATAAATCTAGTTAATATAACAAATATATTTTTGATGAGGGACATTTCCCAAACCCCTAACATTCTATGAGAGAATAATCCTTTTTGAGAGATAGAGAAATGATAATCTAGAGTACAAGTGACACTAGATTTAATCAAATTTTCCTTGATCATCTTTAATTTCTCTTGGTCACTCTTCTAACCCACTTTAGAGACTTAATCCATATTATTATTTTTAATAGCCTTTTGATGAAGACCCAAAGGATCAAGAGTTTTCTTTTTAAAACTACCATTGGCTACATCCTTTTGCATGCATATAAGAAACTTCCATAATCTTACAATCTAATGGATTTATAGAAGGGACCACTACTAAATTGGGAACAACAACCTTAGGATTCTCCATAGTCCTATTCATTAGAAAAAATATTAAGGATAATATACTTCAACTGGTAGTACTTGAACAATAAGAGAAACTTGGGTGTCATGAGTATTATTCGAGGAACTAGTAGAAGGAACCAAATTTTGGATATCTAATTTTTTTTTCCATTAAAATCATATCCATATCTTCAAAATATTATAAAACATCGAATCTCTTATTATAATCACCTCTTGACAATTTTTTTTGTCATGACACATTATTTCCCTTGTTATGAGGTTTCACTAAAATAAAAGCATGGGATTCTTTTGCTTCAAAGAAACCAATAATTTACATTTTAAATCACTCTTATCATTTGAAATAATAGATTAATATTGAAGAATAACATAAGGTTTCTTTGGATAGTTACATTGGAGGTGACCATAAAAATTACAAAAAGGACATCATAGTGGAATAGCCTCATAGTATAAATGTTGAATGTATTACATGATACCTAATAAAATTTATATAGATTATAATTGAGGAGTACTAGGATCATTCTCAACATAGATACAAGCATATAAGAGTATATTTTTTCAAGCATGTGATGAGATGGACCCACTAGCTTACCAAGAAAAGTTATAATAGAATACAAAATATGAGGCCGCCAAAACTCCATTGGAAGTCGAAGGAGATGAACCCAAACAAGAATACTAGAAGGAAGCTCAATATTTGGATCAAATACAACATGTCATGATTTGATGAACAACCCAACTTGGTTATGAAAATAAGGACCTCCTTGAAAAGCCAAATTTTGATCAACTATGTGTAAAAAAACTCAATGAAAAACTATTTTCCATGAGAATCACTTCCCTATCTCCTTGTGGCTACCATAAAATCTCCTCGTGGTTTCTAGGTTTTATGAGCCTATTTTATAATGAAAGATAAAGATGCTTGTATACCCATAAGTTTTCATATCAAAGAATGCTCAGGATAATACAAATTATCTTTAACAAGAACTTTAATATTAATTACCACCACATGATTAAAATCACTCTTTCAAAGATAGCCATTGGACCATTAAGGATTTTCAATAGGTTTATTAGATAAAAAATTATGCATGCATAGATTTCAAGAGAAAATTAATAACATACTAATGACCAGAGGTTATAGATCCATATATTTAAATAGAATCTTTAAAATTAAAAGGAAAGGGACCCCTTGTATCTCTTCCCAATCTCATCATTAAAAAAACCAAACCTTTGAAATCTTGAGAAACATCACACAGAGAATGTTGGAAACCAATGAAATAAGGAACCTGCAACACATCGAAGATGATAAAAATAAATAAAAAGAGCAATGCATCCCATATGTAGAAGCATGAAATAAAATGCAAAAGAAAAATCACTACATAAAAGTGTTCAAATCCATTGCCAGGAACTCATCCTATTATTTATAATTTAGTCCAACTTTATATTGATATGGGATTTGTAGTATTTTTTCCTTATTTCTAAGACTAAGTTAAAAGGCAATACTATTATTTGGTGGAAAATAGCTCTAAAGAGGTATCGATAAAATGATAAAATATATCAATGGTTTAGGAGGTCTCATTAAAGAAGATATATTTCAAATGTATAATATGTTGATAAGATATAATAGTTTGTCAAATATGCAATTTATTGATGAGGCATACGATTTTAACCTAAAATCTAAAAAACAAGTGAAAAATAAAATAATGGATAAAATAATTAAGGAAGAGATGGTAGATTATTTAGATGAAGATATCAAGAAAAGGGTAAAAAAATTATAATGATGAAATAGTGACAAAAGATATCATGAAAGATAATGTAGAGATAAATTTAATCATTATAAATTGAAAATTAAGAAAGAGAGTTATAGAAAAAGAAAAGAGAAAGTTACATGATATAATACAAATGAACACTACCTAGATTCCTCAAAGGAAACTAAGAATGAAAGGTAATAGACACAAATGACACACATATCCCAAGTTCTTTACCCACGAATGATTTCCCAATAAGATGAGAAATATTTCTTTCCAAGTATGTAAACAAATATAAAAGTGATTGTATATTAGGCCTATGAATCACATATAACCTTCAGGAACACATAGATTCATTTTCAAATATAGGTGCGCCCAAATATATACTAGAGAAATATTGAAAAGTAATATAAAATTAACACCAAAAATCTTACAATCAAAAGATAATAGAAAGGATGCAAAAATCCCAAACATCTCATCTATTGAATACAATGGAAGTTCACACACTTCTCCCTTCTCTCTGTACAAATTCCCTCCTTGAAAATATCGACCACCACTCTATTTTCATAAAACTAAATATTCCCCTCCCTTCGTAAAATCCTTATTTTGAAAGAATAATTGATTCTTGAAAATCAATTACTAAAGAAACCTCCAATGCTACATAGAATATGATTTATTTTTTCCTTTCATATTTTAATTCTAACAATTTCCAAAAATTAAAATTTAAAATGAAATTATAATCTCACATCACCTTTTCAAGGGAAACAACTTGAGAAACACAAGTCTTGTGAAGTTCATCTTTTGTTAATGCTTATATCTTAGACATTTCAAGGTCCTTTTCTATTCTAACAACCAATTCACTCAATGTATGGTGCTCATTCTACTAAGCTCTATTTTCAAAAAAGAGAAAGATCTTAGGACTTCAGCTCTAGATGAGATTTCAGATGTGAAAACTTATTTTACAATGGAAACAATGTTTTAATTTCTACTTCAATTCTTCCTAGCTTGTTTTGATGAATGAAAAGCTCAAAATATACCTCTGACAATGCATCAAGATTCCTTAACAACTCATCTCCTCCCTTGCAACTTCCACCTATAAGAAGACCACTTGGCTGAAAAATGTCCCCTTCAAGAGTTACACCTGGAGATTGTATATATCTATGAAAAGAAATCCCCTTCGTAATATTTTAATTGATATGGATAAATATACTACAAAATAAAAATACCATAGGTTCTTCAATTTCATCTTCATATCCAACAAGATATAGTGTTAGCCTTGTGTTTTCCTTTCCCACTAGTTTGGATACTAATTCTTAAGTTCTCGATGAAATGGTATGAGCTTGGATTTTGTTTAAAGGGATAATCATTACTCTTATTTTTATACCTCCTCTTTCAATTAGTAGCTTTCCTATTTTTCTTCTATCCACTCCCACATTTCTTAGATGCACAAGACAATTGAGAGGGGGTGAACCAAATTTTCATTAAAACATTCAATCCCTCATCAACATTCAAACCCTTATTATCCATTAAACCCTTATCATGCATTAGTAGAATGTAAACATATGAAAGAGTAATGAAAAAACATCCAAATACATAAGAATTCCATATTTATGTGGAAAACCCAAGGGAAAAGCCACGGTGAGTATTAGCTCACATATATATGAATAACAATATTGAATACAATTGGGATCACTACCAAGGGCTCACTACCCAAAAAAAGAAGAAAGGCTCACTATCGGGTGGCTCACTGAAAAGAAGAAAGAAGAATATGAGAAACTATTATATAGAAATTCAATATCTTAGAGCAACAAGAGAAATCCACCACTACAACTCTATGCCATATGCACTCTTTGGCTCAGTACCTCCAATAACTTCAAGCACATAAAAAATGTAAGCCCTTTTGCTCACAAAATTGAAGTCATAGGAATTAAGCTTGCACTCAAATCACCACATAATAAAATTTGTATCTTTTGCACTTGCCACACACACCACCTAGATCTCCAACAACTACATTGCATTTCTACCATCCACAATCTAAATAATCTCAAGTAGGTTAGCCTTAATGAAATGTATGCACCTCAAACATGTAACATCAAATCTAGGTCAGCACCAAATACTTTTGTGGTGGAAAGAAGTGAAGGACAAAAATGCCAAGGGTTAATTAGAACCCAAATCCACATCACCACATTACTTAACACATCTGTAATCCATGAGGTACCTCCATAAATAGCACTAGAATGCTAGGTCATCCAAACTTGAACTAACACTACAATCAACCATATACATGCTTCTCTAGGTCACACAAACCAAAAAAACAAAACTTCACGGCATCCAAACAACATCTCAAAATATTCCAACATCATTAAAATATTTTGTAACTCTATCACAACCATTTGAAACTAAGAACCCCATCATTTTGTACAACTAGACACACTACCACAAAACACAACTTATTAACCAACCTTGCAAAACACCTCGACACCTAAAATCTCAAGGGAAGGAAGTTACATACAATATAAGCACATTACCAAATTTGAAAGACAAGAAACCTTACTACAGAGAAATGTGGAGCAATCTCATTTCTCTCAAACAACCCTCTACACAAACAAACAAAATTTCAAACACAACTTTCACTATCAAACGGTCTAGAAACTAACACTCTAGATATAGAACCTCTTAATACCTTTGATCATCATATCCAAACCACACAAGCATATCTTCAACCATGAAGAAGTGGAGAACAACATTGAGCACACCTCTATCACATTGCACCACTCTTTTATTCAAATTTTCTCAAAATCACTCGGAAACAAAGTGAACTTATCAGAACTACAACTCTTATCCATTAAGACATCAATGAAAACACTAGTAAAAACACCAAAAAACCTTCTTATCAAACCATAACACATCCATACTAGCACAAGCACTTGACAACACCAACCATATCCATACTATTGGCGTCAATGACCAACACTAACAACTATTGATATCAATGGAAACATAAACAACATTCTTGCAACAATCTCCCCTTTTTCATTGATGGAAACACCAAATTTCTAAAATACCATAAACAAAAAAAACAACCAACAACAACTCTTCCATAAAAAAAAAAGAAACTAACAACAACTGTGCAACAAGAAACAAACCCCCTGACTAGAATATCTCTTACTCTTCACACTCTCTCTTTTACTTCTACTTCACAAACTTCTCCCCCTACTTGATGAGTCATCCATTCTCTCATTCTCTTGTGAACACTCTTTCCCCCTATATTTTTCAGGCCATATTCTTTCCTACAATACTCCTTTGCACTATGGTTTTTCAACCAACTCTCTCCCCCTTACATCAATGTAAAAGGGCACCAAAATCAACCAATTCTCTCTCTTGCATACTTCACATTTTTCACTGCTCTTTCTCTCTTATGTATTTCTACTTCCTCAAAGGGACAACACTGGAATTAAAATATATATATATCCTAATCTCCCCCTATTACATCAACATACATCACTTTGACACCACTTGCAACACCAACAAGCAATTTCTCACTCTCTCCACTACACTCACTTTTCTATATTTCCCCCCTTAGGGGCTCAAAATATGCTAAACAAAAACATTGCATCAACCAAAACCACTACTACCTACTCCCCCTAAGAGGTAGCCTTCAACATCAATCTAAGACCAATAATGTATCTTGAATGCTCACCTAGACATATGCACCAACTTATGCATCTAGTTGAGAGGAGTGGTAGCAACCCCTAACTTCTACTAGAGATACTCAAAATTATCTTTTGGAAGAGCCTTAGTGAAAATATTTGCAACTCGATCCTTAATAGGCACATACTCTAGCTTCACTTCAATATTTGCAACCTTCTCTCTTAGAAAGTGATACCAAATAGATATATTTTTTATTCTTGAATGAATTATAAGATTTTTTTATATATTGATAGAACTTGTATTATCACATAAAATAGAAAGTGGTTCATCATATGATACTCTTATAGATCCTTCCAATTTTTCTTCATCCAAAACACTTGTGTGTAGCATGATGTTGTTGTAATATACTCTTCTTCTACATTAGATAATGGTACTAAATCCTAATTTTTACTCAACCATGAAACCAATCTACTTCCAAGAAAGAAAGAACCACCACTTATAGTTCTTTTGTCATCTATACAACCTACCTAATTTACATCTGTATATGTACTCAAGGAGAAATTAGTATTTCTGGGATGTCATAAACCAAAATCCAAAGTTCACTTCAAGTATCTAAATATCTTGTTTACTACTGCAACATGATATTCTTTGGGATATTCTTGAAATATTACCACAAGACACATTGAATGCATGATATTTGGTCTAGTAAAAGTTAGATATAGCAGTCCACCAATCATTGATTTGTACTTTCTTTGATCAACTTTAGGATATTCATCATTCTTTCTCAACTTAAAACCAATAACAATAGTACATACTGGTTTAGAATCCTCCATTCCAAACTTCTTTAGCATTTATTTAACATATTTTGATTGTGATCTAAATATAGATTTTTTTTATTGACTAATGAAACACAAAAATGTGAAGAGAGGGTTTCTATATTTTTGGAGATAGGGTTCTTCCTATTTCAATGATCTATTGTTTCACTCAAGGAAATCCTAGAGATCTCAATCCTAGGATGGAATGAAGGAAAGAGTTTTGCTAAAGGTTGTTGTAGGATATGATTAATGACTAAAGAGGGGTTCACCACCAAGCTAGGGCTTGGAAAGACAAGTAACTTGCAAAATCTAATGATAAAATCCAATGATATGCAAAAGTTCACTAAATGATCTAGAAATGAATGAAAAATAGAATAGAAAATTGGAAAAGTACAGAGGGGCACCTAGAAACCTATAGCGACTTGATTGAAGAACTAAAGTGCTAAAATGTTGAACTTAATGTCTACTAGGACTCAAACACCAGTATGGGTGATTTAATCCTAGATTAGGGTTTTTGGGAAGGAACATAAATCTAGCAGAGACAAGTCTTGAACACCTAAAAACTAGAAAATTCACTAAACTAGGACTCATATGCCAGAAGTGGCATATCATTCTAGCTTGGCCTTTTTGGAAATTCAAATTTTGAATCTACTCTTCAACCTTTGCATTTCCTTTGCAACATAATTTCCAAATCTGAACTACTCAAGTCTACTTTGTAGATGTCTTTTAATTATCTTCTAAACAAGGTGACAACTTGAATGACTTTGCAACCTTGACAACTTCTTTCCAATCTTTCTCTTCAATATGTCTTCAACCTAGATCTGCAAATCACACACTAAAGAGAGGGGAAAATATTGTTTTGTTACTAGACAGGGGTTTTCCTTAGTCAAACCCCTATTTGGTAATCAAAACTTGTAATGAAATGAAATAGAAAGGAGGAATGATGGATGAACAAAATGATATGTTACAACTCACCAAACCCTAGAAATAAAGTGTTGCAAACATATATGAGATGGCTCCAATGGATTTAGATCTTGATTCTTGCTTGAATAATAGGGATCTTGAATTGAAATCTTACTTGAATCATGAAACCCTACATCACAATTGTTAGCTCAAAAACAAACATTATGCAAGATGACTTTGACATGATGCTTGATACTTGATTTATGCTCCAAAACACTTGATAATCAGCTCTTGAAGACTCTTGAATCTCTTGTAAACTCTTGAATTCTCTTGTGATCTCCAATTTTCTAAAATGAATGAATACTCAAGTTTCTAGGTGAAAAATGAGTGAAACAACCTTGTATTTATACTTGTTTATGCCTAATTCCTCAAAATTACAACACTACAAGCTGACATCAGATTTGGGAGAATGAAATCCTACCAAGAATTTAAATTTAATTTAATTTTAAGCCACAAGAGACACATACACCCACAGTGGCGTATGAGTCCCATTAGGCTAAGCTTTGGGACACATTTTCCAATAAATGTTTAGATTCATGTGAAATCAAGATCGGAGCCCCAAAAATTAGGTGGGATCCATACGCCCAAGGTGGCATATGAGTCCCAGATCACTGAATCTAGGCCATACAATTCAAAAAAACTTGAATTATGATTGGATGTTGGTTAATGTCAAGATTGTCCTTGGAAAGATGCATTAATTTAGGATTTTGGATGCAAAATAAGGCCAAATAAGGGATAAAGAAGCCCAATTAATAATTAAAACCCTAGATTAGTATGAAAGTGTGGTATAACACTTTACAACACCTTAAATAAGGTTAAATTAAGTCATTTTAGTTTACAAGGGCCCAAGACCTAATGTGAATGTGTTAACACATTACAACACTAAAACAAGGAAACATTATGCTTAATTTAACAAGGCCTAAACAATCATGAAAATTTAGGGGGATATATTTTTCGTTGCCACAATTGATTTGTGATCCAAGGAAGAAATTAATTTCCCCACACATTGACATCTCAAACTCTTTATGCATCTCCTCTAAAAAATTCTTGCACATACCCTCATTTCCCTGAAAGACGATGTCCTCCACATACACTTGTACAATCAGGATTTCCTCTCCCTCAAGTTTGAGATAAATATTGTTATATACAGTACCTTTTTTGAATCCTTATTGTAACAAGTACTTATCTAACCTTTCATACTAGGCTCTAGGAGCCTGTTTGAGTCCACACAATGCCTTCTTCAACTTGCAAACCATATCAACATCATCTGATAACTAAAATCCTTCTAGCTGTTCCATGTACAAGTTTTCTTCTAACTCACGATTCAAGAATGCAAACTTCACATCCATTTGATATACCTTGAATTTTTTATATGCTGAAAAAGATAGAAACATTCTAATGGCTTCCATCCTTGCCACCAAAGAAAAAAGTATCTTCAAAATATATTCCTTCTACTTGTGAGTATCCCTTACATGCAATTCTAACCTTGTTTCTAATAAATTTTCCATTCTCATTCAACTTATTCTTGAAAACCCACCTAGTTCCTATCACATTCTTATTTGTTGATCTTGGGACCAATTCCCAAGTCTAGTTTTTTCTCAATCTATTCCAACTCTTCTTTCATATCCCTGATCCAATTCTCATCTTTGCATACCTCACTCGCTATTTTAGGTTAGGTTACACCTCTAAAATTAAACAAAAGTTTAATTATTTCTCTGTCATAGAAGCTTTTCTCCTTGTCAGCACACCTTTTCTCTTATCACCAATAATTTGATCTTTAGAATGAATATTTTTCGCATACTTAGGAGTCTAAGGGATTTATTTTGGAGCTTCTTCCTCTTCAATTGTCATCTCTTTTTCCTTCTCTTTATAATTTTCTTCTTCACTATAAGGGGATTTACCAGATTAGTGTCCCTCTATTAGTACTAAAAATTTTAGTGATTCTTCATCCACCTTAACACTTGCACTTTCAACAATCTTCTTCAATATTTTATCGTAGCTTCAATAATCCTTGCTCTTTGTAGAACATCCAAGGAATATTCCTTCATCAAATCTTGCATCAAACTTTCCTAAGTTTGCTTCATCTCTCCTGATATGGCATTTTCTTCCAAAAGCTAAAATATTTCATAGTAGGAGGTTTACCATACCATAAGTCCTAGGAATTCTTTGAATTGTTCACTCTTGCTTGACCTATGTTAAGAATGTGACTGCAAATTATGAGTTGCTTCTCAACAAAATAAATTTGGTATATTTTCTTCCTTCATCATAGTTCTAGTAGCTTCTTGAACTATTATATTCTTCCACTCCACCACTCCATTCTATAGAGGAGTCCTAGGAGCTGACAAATGTCTCTTTATTCTATGATCTTCACAAAAACTCTTAAACTCATTGGAGGTAAACTCACCACCTTTTTCAAACCTTAAGAACTTGATTTTTACATCCATTTCATTCTCAACCATCAACATAAATGTTTTAAAATTATCTATAGCTTTTGACTTTTCTTTAAGAAATGTCACCCATGTCATTCTAGAATAATCATCAACCCAACAACATCGAATACATGTCACCATGTTAGCTTCTTACTCTAGTAGGTCGACACAAGTTGATATACTCCAACTCCAAAGGATATGTGGTAGAATATTCCTTATTCTTAAACATTGCATTGATAGGATTTGTAATCCTTGGTAGATCTCTCACATCATCAATAAAACTAATCTTCACTAGGTTGTTAAAATTAATGTGACCCATTATTTTATGCCATATCCAACTTTCATTGATTTGAGACATAAAATACTTACCACAATTATCTTTAAGCTGATAAACATTACCTTTGTCCTTGTACCTATAGCAACCAAGGTCCTGTATCTTCCTTTTTTAATTTCACAACCATCATCCTAAAACACAATATTATATCTTTTCCTACACTTAGAAGATTATGTCGGAGACCCTTGACATAAAGAACACCATCCATTTTATGCTTGCCATCAAAACTAATTGAACCTTTTTCATAGATATTAGCAGATGTATCATCACCAAACTTTACAAGACCAGCATCATACCTTTGAATTTTAATGAACTTACTCTTATCACCTGTCATATGATTTGAGCATCAACTATATAAATTATCAAGTAATTCCTCTCTTCTCTTGCATGAAAAGTAGTCAATATAGTTCTGTCAATGTTGTGACTTGTTACCAGAGCACTTTCCTTCACACATCTTTTAAAATTATTAGAATTAGTTCCAAATTTTAGAGCCACGAATAAGCATTCATCACTGTCATTATCAAGATAGTTTTATTTCTCATCATTAGATACACCATTGTTTCTTTGAACATAATAGCTCTTCTTGGAAAATTTACCTTTATGATCCTTAGGTTTGTCATTTGCAACTTTGATTGGACATTTAGAAGCATAATGACCTATCTTTTCACAATTGAAACATTTAAAGGGTAACTTACCTCTATATTTTCTAGTTCCCTTTTTCAATCTCCTTACAAAATTTTCTTCCACCTCATCAAGGTCATCTAGATCTAAGTCATCATCCTTCTCTATTTTATAGACTTTAAAAGCAGTTTCTTTCTTTGTAGCATCTTGAACAAACTCTCTTAATTCATAATAAATTAAAGCACCAAAAATTTGATCTCTAGAATAACTATCCAAATTATGAGCCTCCTCAATATTAGAAAATGTAGAACTATAAGTTTTAGGAAGAGTTCTTAATACCTTTTTCACCACTTGTCTTTCTTCCATCTTACCACCAAGACTATTGATGTGCCAATTGAAAACTTCATCTACTCTGAGCATGTAGGATATAATATATTCATCTTCAAACATCCTTAGGGTTTCAAATTTGGCTTTGTAGATCTTCATCTTTTCTTTCTTAACTTTATCATCTCCTTCATTAATGGGTATGTGTAGTATCATCATGGAGAAAATGGGCCCTTAAGTCATGAAAAATTCAGAAAAATCATAGTTAGGCAACTTGACATAAAAATTTGAATAAGTTATCTATATTATTTCAAAAATATGTAACAATAGAATCTCGAGCGAATTGAATGTAGCTTCTAAACTACTAGGTTTTTTTTTTAAATATATTTGGTAAAAAATTGAAATTTCAAGCAGTAGTACTTAAATCTCAGGGAAAAAATAAGTAGGTGTCTGTCTAACCACCCTAACCACAATAAAATGATAACATTTTTTTATAATATTTTAGATATAAGTAGAGGACTCATGTCCTGATTTGATGCATATTTTTTTGTAATTCTTTTCCAAGTAAATAATTAATTATGAAATTTTTTATTACAACTTTTAAAAAATATAAAAAATCATATGTCTAACCACCTTAACTTGGTCAAAACTTCATGAAATTCATTTTTTTTAATCCTATAGTATGAAAATAATAGAATGTAATGCACGTTTCAGATTCAAAAAATGTGATACTATTTGAAAGCTATAGATGTTTTTCAATCAGCCTATCAATCAGGACTTTAGTTGTAATTCAAATAGAAAATGAATAATAATTATTTATTAAATTCAAAGTAAAACATAATTTATATTGGTGCAAAGTTGAGAACCTCCTTTAAAAACTCTTTTCGTTTCATCAATTTTGGGTAAAAAAAGTCGTCAGCCACATACCCTACACATACCCATCATATTGCCACTTTTTCCAGGCCCATCATGATCCTACACATACACAAATACTCTCCAACTTTTTCCAGACATCTTTAGTAGATTTTAGACTTATCATTTTTCCAAGTTTAAAATATGAGAGACTACTTAGAATAGCATTCAATGCTTTACCATTTCTCTCATATTCCTTGATTTTGTCATCACTTGTTGGAATAGCAGTAGGCATAGTGTATCCTTTTTCAACTAAATGCTAGACACCAAATCCAGGAGAGACCAGAAAGGACTCCATCTTGTCTTTCCAATAAGTATAATTCTTCCATGAAATATAAGAGCTTTGAAACCCTTCATGTGTTACATTTGTATCTACCTCAAGCAGCTAAGCTTTCTCCAAGGAACCATAGCTTTGATACCAATTGCTAGATGCATAGGACAACTGAGAGGGGGAGGTGAATCAATTATTCATTAAAAACATTCAATACCTCATCAACATTCAAACCCTTGTTAGCCCTTAAACCCTTATCATGTGTTGGCAGAATGTAAACCTATGAAATAGTAATGCAAACACATCCAAACATGTAAGAACACAAAATTTACATGAAAAATATAAGAAGGGAAAAACCATGGTAAGGACTAGCCCACATATATATGAATAGCAACACCAAATGTAATTAGGCTCATTTTCAAGGGTTCATTGCCCAAAAAAATGAAGAAACACTCACTGCTGGGTGGCTTACAACCAAGAAGAAAGAAGAATAGGAGAAAATGTTATAGGGATATTCACTATCTCAAAGCAATACCACTACAACTCTATTTCATTTGCAACCTTTAGCTCATTTCCTCCAACAACTCCAAGGAAATTAAAAATGTAGACCCTTCTTCTCATTGCATTGAAATCATAGGGATTATACTCACACTCAATTCACCACACTTAATAAAATTCACATCTTTAACACTTTCCACACACACCAAGTCTACATCTCCAACAATTCACCTTGCATTTATACCATCCACAACCTAAAGAATTTCAATTAGGTTGGCCTTAATGAAAAGTATGCACCTCAAATGTGCAACACCAAATAGGTTGGCAATAAAATCCTTCGTGGTGGAAATAATTGAAGGATGACCACACCAAGGGCTAACTAGGACCCAAATCCACATCACCACACTACTTAACACATCCACAATCCATGGTGTACCTCCGCAAATCATGTAGAATTATAGATCAACAAAACCTGAACTAACACTAAAAGTGACCACATACACACTTCTCTAGGTCATATAATCCAAACAACAACACTTCACATCATTCACACAACATCTCAGAAAATTCCAACATTAGCATAATATTTTGTAACTCTACCACAACCATCTAAAATTGAGAACACCATCATTTTGTGCAACCAAACACATTACCACATGACACAACTTACTAACCAACCTTATGGAACACCTCAACACCTAAAAAATTAAGGGAAGTTATAGAAAATATAAGAATGTTCCAAAATCCACAAGACAAGAAACCTTACTATAGATAAATGTGGAGCAATATGATTTCTCCTAGACAACTTTCTACATAGACAGATAAATTGTCAAACACAACTTTCATTGTCGAATGATCCAAATACTGAAACCCTAAATATAAAACCTTTGAATATGTCTGATAATCATATACAAACCACACAAGCATATCTTTAACCATGATGAAATGTGGAGCACAAAACTAAGTACACCTTTGTCATACTGCACCACTCTTTTACTTAAATTTTCTCAAGAGAACTTGGAAACCAAGTGAAATTACTGTACAACTACAACTCTTATCCATCAAGAAATCAATGGAAACACTAATGATAGCACCATAACACCTTATCAAACCACAACACATCCATACTTGCACAAGCACTTAACACCAACCATCTCCATATTTTTGACATCAATTACCAACACCAACAATTATTGACATCAATGACAACACCAACAACATACTTTCAATAGTATTCCCATTTTTCATTGATGGAAACATGAGCTATTTGAAAAACCATCAAAAATAAAAGAAACCCACAAAAACTCTACCATTAACAAAAAAACCAACTAATAGTAACTCTACAACAAGCAATGCTCCTAACTGGAGCATCTCTTACTCTTCACACTCTCTCTTTAGACACTTAATTAGGTCAATCTTAATGAAACATATGCACCTAAAATGTGCAACACTAAATAGGTTGGTGTCAAACACCTCCTCAGTGGAAAGAAGTGAAGGAAAACCACACCATTAACTAGGACCCAAATCCACATCATCACACTACTTAACACATCTGCAATCCATGAGGTACCTCCACAAATAATGATAGAATGATAGGTCAGCCAAACCTAAACTAACACTACAATCAACCATATAAACACTTCTCTAGGTCATGTAGACCACACAATAACACTTCATATCATCCACACAACATCTTATAATATTCTAGCATCATCAAAATATTTTGCAACTCTACTACAACCATCTAAAACTAAGAATAAAATCATTTTGTGCAACCAAACACACTGCCACATAACACAACTTACTAACCAACCTTGCAAAACTCCTTAGCACTTGAAACCTTAAGGGGAGGAAGTTATAGACAATATAAGCACATTCCCAAATCCGCAAGACAAGAAAAATTATTGTGGAGAAATGTGGAGCAATCTTATTTCTCCCATACAATGTTCTACATAGACATACAAACTATCAAACAAAAATTTCACTATCAAATGATCCAAAAACTAAAACTTTGGCTATAGAACCTATAAATACCTCTAATCATCATATCCAAACCACACAATTATATCTTCAACCATGAAGAAATGTGGATCGCAACATTGAGCACACCTCTATTACATTGCACCACTCTTTTATTCAAATTTTCT
>VDFB02000020.1:62558255-62575933 GCA_007258455.2 Sequoia sempervirens | reverse complement strand
ATTTAATGTATACAATAAGCTTGATATCTAGGTTCATGGAGGAACCTAAGGAGACACATTGGTAAGTGGGAATAAGGATTTTGAGGTATGTCAATGGAACAACTAGTTATGGAATTTTGTATGTAGAATCTAATGAGTTCAAGTTGGATGGTTTCATAGATAGTGATTGGGAAGGAAATGTGGATGATAGGAAGAGAACATCTGGCTATGTCTTCAACATGGGCATTGAAGAAGTAGCCAATTGTCTCACTCAGCATAGTAGAAGCAAAGTACATAGCGGTAAATCCAATAACTTGTTAGGATATTTGGTTGAGGAGGATCCTTGTAGACTTATAGCAACAACAAGTTGACAACATAGTCATTCATTATGACAATGTTTCCTCCATAGCGCTGACAAAGAACCCGGTCTTCCATGGATGACAAAAACACATTGAGATTCAATATCACTTCATAAGGGAGTCGGTAGAACAAGGTGATATATAACTTCAGTATTGTAGTTCTGAGTAGTAGCTCCCTGACATCTTCACCAAGGCATTACCAAAGGATAGTTTTGAGCGCCTAAGAGATAGGCTTGGCATTATGGATAGCTTCAAATATTAGCTCCAGAAGGAAACTAAAGATTGATAGCTAACTTGCATATTAAGGGGGAGTGTTGGAATATTTTATTATGTAGTCAAAAGACTTGACACCTTAGCCCCCATGTCAGATGAAGACCACCAAGTTGTAGCCAACGTAAAATTGCAATATTTATTTTGGTAGGTATATTTGAGTCTAAAATGGAGCACATGTTTTTGAGTTTGAAATAGTTGTTTTAGCCTACAACAATTAATGAGTAAAGTGATTTTGAAATTTGAATGAAGCGCTTATTCTCATGAGATAAATGTAAGACAAAAGGAATATCTTTGCAACCGTTGGAGTTAGAGTTAGTCAAGTTTTTTGTATTGAAGTGAAGTCCTTGCAACAATAGATGAAGTAGAGAATTTTCAGCATAGAACAGTGACAACAACAACATAAAAGGAATGTTTATCAGTCGCAATGCATTGTCAACTCCAACTACAAGATTGTAGCAGTTTATGTTTTTGAGGTGTGAGTGTAGCACCCAGTCATTGGAAATCTATCCAAATAGCTTAGTTTATTTTTTCATCTAAATAAAAGAATATCCTCTGAGTGTTTTGTATTTTGAAGCAAACAAGGAATATAGGCAAATTTATTTTTTGTTTGTTTAGTCTTGCTATCACAGTGCATTCACTGTGCATATTCTATATATTTATTTATGCTCTATCCATCTTGTCATTGCAGTGACTTTATGTTATATTGCACCCCTACCACCCAACATCCATTCCTATGTAAAAATGATAATAGATTGAATAAACTGCACATGACTACGTCTAGAAAAATGTTGAAGGAATATTAAACTTGTTCACAATATGAGGAGCCCAGTATAGCAGAGAATCATAGACAATGCAAGAGACTATGTCACCTTGAGAGTTGAGCCTCTCTATCACTCCTTCAAATGAAAGACCTTCAACCTTTTTCAACAAATCAAATATCATGCCTAAGCATTTTGTCTCCTCACAATTAGGAGAAAACCCATATGAAATTGTTTCAAATCAGATATTATGCAAAGCAGTAGTCACATGAGTAGTAGCCCCCATCCTAAGCTTTTATCAGTCACTCCATAACTCTCTTTGTGGTGATGAAGGTCACATGGAGGATTTTGCAGACAAGCCTCTTAGAAAACTCCATTAATGGATTCATATGACCCTGAACTGGGTAAGGGAAAACTACTACATGAGGCCACTTAAGTCTTTCTCACTAATCTAATGACCCCATCTTTGAATGCAACTCAAGCTTCAATTTTTCCTTCAGAACTCTACTTAATCTATTCCCAAATCAACATTTTCCTTTTACTCTTTTCGAAGTGGTGGGAGAACATATTTGATCCTAGGACCTACTTCTTGTATTCAATAGTACCTAAGAGATTTGATCGTAGGATCTACTCCTTGGCTCGCACTACTTTTGTTTTGAGGTAAAATGACAAAAACCTAATCTAATGAAAGCACTTACATAAATGTTAGACCTTATCAGAACATATCTTATCTTTCTTTTGGCTATGATTTGAGCCATAAAGTGGTGATGGATATATTTTTTTTTAGGAAAGTAAAATTTCATTCAATATGATACTAGCAGTTCCATGTAGTAACACGCAACAAAGAGCCGATAGGCGGGGAGCGACATGAAAGGCAAGTGATGTGCAGGTAATGTCTATGGAAAAACATTAGAATGTGAATGGGATGAGTGCGCACAGTAGCTATATGAAAATGTAGATAATATAATTATACATTAGGGAATCCAACGAACAATACAATGGATCGCTAGATATATTATAGGTGATAATTAAAGTGATTGAGTGAGGCGTAATACCCCTCATGTTGCTATTTGGACTTGTTATTTTTCTATGGTTTTGCTTGATACTTTGAGACTTTGATAGTTATTGTTTATTGGTTGGATTGGTGGATTGGATAGTTTAGATTGATTGATGATTATGCTACTTATTTGATGACATGGATATTATGATATGAAATTATGGTTACATTTGGTTTGGAGATGTTAATTTGATTTCAGTAATACATTGTGATGTAGTGGTTTAGTAATTAGTTTATGATGTGATCAGTTAGTTAGAATTGTTACTTTATATATTTAATGTTGTAATTGTTAGAATAGTTTTGGTGAGAGGACAATGTAGCACCACTCATTCGCGAGTGCCTGCTACGCTGCAATTCCTTCTCACAATGTGATGTTTTGATTATATATATATACATGTACATGATCTTGTTTGTATGCGAGGAATTGAAGTACAAAGTCTTGATTCCACTTGCTTCGGGGATAGGGTGAGCATCAATTTAACCCAATAAGCATGATGTTGAAAACAGAGATGACAAGGAAGTCACCCTGTCTCATGTTTGTCAAACCATCCTGATTGAGTGGTATTGTGCATCTTTGTTTTTGTCATTTTTGCAATTTATTATAGTAATTTGTGTGAGTGTATTTTGGTATTTATTTTATGTTGATGTTTTGTATGATGTTGTTTATATAATTAAATGATGTTAATAAATGTTTATAATAGTGTTGGAATAATTTGTATTAAAATATGAAAGTCTTTTATTAAAAGTCATGTGATTTATTTAAAAGTGTAAATTAAATTATTTAAAATTAGTATTTTGATAATTTAATTAAATAAGCATGTTGAGGATAATTATGAAATAAATTAATTAAATATATTAAATTGTGTGAATTACAAGTAAAATTTGCAAAATCAGAATTAAAACAAAAAGTATTGTTAAATGGAAAAAAAATCAATAAAAGAAAGAAAAGATGAAAAGGACCAATGGGTGTTGAGTTTAGCTAAAAAGCTGGGAACAAAATTAGAAAACTTCTTTTCATTTGGATTTTTAGAGCTTTCGAAAAAGAAGAGATATATTTTTATTTAATAGCCATTCACGAGAAAATTTTGACAGAAGTTACACAAAAATAATAGTTCTGAAATATTGGATCCTCTGGGGTTTTCTGGTGAATTGTTTTCACTTTTTCATTGTTCTGGGGAGGTTCGTCTGAATTGAATATTAGATTAGAAATTTGAACAAGGAAATCGGGTGGAGAAATTTTGAAGAAGGAACGAGAGCTCTTCGAAAGGCTATCTGGATCAAGCTAAGCTTCATCAGATTTTCAATAGCGCAGGACTCCAAGTTCCATTTTCTTATTTTGTAGTTTTCTGATTCAAAAAAAAAAAAAATTGAAATAGATATATAAATATGCTTTCTGGGAAGGAAAATTCTTTTGGAGTTTTAGAAATTTTCTAAGATGCAAACAAACAGAAGAAATGCTTTTGAATTTTTGTTTGAAAATGTTCATTATTGTTTTTTTTATCATTTTGTTGTGGAAAAGATCAATTTGCCTTTCTTTATAAATGAATTTGTTGTTTTTGGATATATATATACACTTTTTAAAAGATGTATGTACATATTTATATATATATGTCATAAAATTGTACAGAGATCTATGACAGAACAGATTATATTCAATTGATTGAGATATATATATATGTTTATACAATGATTTTTATATATTAGTTTATATATGAAGATTTGTTTATTTCAAAATTGGTTGGTCGTACCTGAAAAGAGGTTCATTTGTTTGTAAATAAAATGAAATACCAAAAAAAATATATAAAAGTCTTTTATTGAATGGAGGGAGGGACGTGCGTACACCCTCTCTCCCTTGCAGCAAAGCTGCTACACACCCACATGGACATTGTGCAATCTATAACTCGCGACAATACTGTGAAGTCGTTGTATTTTATTAATTTTTATTTTTTTAATATGTATTTATATATATATATATATATTGATTTTACACATATATTAAATATATATATATATATTGATTTACACATATATTAAAATATATTTTTTTGAATAATTAAAATTAGTTGAAAGATATATTTGTATATATATATATATATATATATATATTAAAATATAGAGAGAGAGAGAAAGAAAATTAATAAGCATAATGATATATTGTTTTATGTTTTGAAATTTAATGTCATGACTGTGATGGTTATTAATTTGGGAAATTAATCTCATTGGTCAATTGTGAATGAATTAAATTTAAATTGTGCAATCTAGTAAATTGATTTGATTATTTCCCTTTATTGTATTTTATTGTTTTAGTGTTATCGATGTGGGAACTCAGTTTGGTTTAGAAACTTGATTTTGGATGTTGTGATCCTTAGTAATCCAGAGGTCAAATTTTATTGTTGGATATTTATCCTCGTTCTTTGTGCTCCTGTTGTAGCATGTTATTTGGTATCATCGTTGTGAAAGGGTTCTATAGGGTTTTGATACGATACTTTTGTATGTTTTTTAGCAAGATGGGTAATGGCTCGCAAGTCATCTGTTGAGACTTAATGCTTTATTCTTGATGGTACAACCCTTGCTTGATTTTATTATGTTTGGGGTCTCAGGGAGAGTGGCTCTTCGTGGGGGTCGGTGCCTCAAAAGAAGGAAAGGCTCAAGATAACCCACGTAAGAGTAGATTAACAAGTGAAAACCTAATAATAAAACTTAGGGGGATGGGTAGTAAAAACATATAAGATAATCTTGGATACCTCATCTAGTCATTAGGGCTATCGCAGACTAATGGTAGACTGAGAAGGCCATGGTCAGCAAAGTCATAACCTCATCCTCAAGAGAGGTTAACGGCTCTGCATGAGTCACCCTATGGGGTCAGCGCCTCAAGTAGGAGGAAGGGCCAGGATAACCATAGATGGGGGTCAGTGCCTCATGTTGGAGGAAGGGCTAGGATAACCCATGTAGGCTATGCGATGACACTCTCCACTTGTTGCCCTTGTGCTTTACTTTCTTGGTTGCCTCTGGAAGTGTGTTTTGATTGTTGTTTCAGATTCATTTGGAAGTTTATTATGATTGTCTCTTTGGTTCACTTGGTTAATGGTTATTGCCTTGGTTTATTTGTGATGAGTTTTATGGCTTTATTTTTATTATGTTTGACTCATGGATGTTGTCGTTTATGTCCTCTGTAATGCTTGATGTTGTATGTGGAATTATTGTACTATGTTGTCCTTTATTGGAGTTGTCTTATGGCATTCATGGTCATGGTTACTTCCTTGTCACCTCTGAGCATGGGGGGTGGGTTCTTTATAACCCACGTGGTTGGGTGGAACATGCTCTACACCCGTTGGGTTCCCCATCAACGTTCATTCTTCTCATCATTCTTCAGTTGGAGCTTGTACCTGATGCTCATTTTGTAATTCAGACATTTTTGTACTATGTATTTGTCCCACATGTATGGGAGGATTTATTGTAATTGATTTATTGAGAACATGTAATGTAATAAATGATGATGTATTAACTATGCACTTTTGTAACCATTCATTTGATGAGATTTATTATGGTTGTATCACGAGATGTAATTATACTTTTACTTATGTTTACATGGATGTACTTCTGTAAATGGTTATTGTAATGTTATGATGGATGTAAATTTAGATAAGTTATTTAGCTTTATCTTTTACCTTTTTGTTATGATTTTTTTTATGCGATGTGACCTCGTGTGCCCCAGAGGACTTAACGTTATGATGTTAATGTGCAATGTAAATATGTTGTTTTAACGTTTCGTTATATGTTTACTTTGTATTATTTAAAAAAAAATGTGTGCAATGTTTTGTCCTTTGGGGTAATACCGGCGGGCATTACAACAAGTGATGTGTAGGTAGTGTCTATGGAAAAACATTAGAATGTGAATGGGATGAGTGGGCACAGTAGCTATATGCAAAATGTAGATAATATAGTTACACATTAGGGAATCCAACGAACAATACAATGGATCACTAGATATATTATAGGTGATAATTAAAGTGATTGAGTGGGAACAATATTGTATCCCATTTTTACCTTATAGTTTAGCATCATTATTTTATTTTAAATTATAATGGGGACTGAATGAGGGTGTTAACCCTAATGGGTTGAAAGGAGGATATGTATATAAAGGATAAAGTGTGTAAGAAATAGTTGGTGGAAAAGTAAGTTAGTAGAATATATATATATATATATATATATATATATATAGAGGTTTGGTTGAAGAACAATTCTATTAACATTCAATTAATTATTTGGTGATAACATCATTATTATTGGTAATTGGTTTGGTGGGGTAAATAATAATATTATGTAGTTAAGTTGTTAATTAAAGAGAAATATTATTATTAAATTTTAAGTGATTTCATTAAGTAATAACAATATGATTAAGTTTTATTAGTTAATGAAAATATAATATTATTATGGATAGGGTTCAATGTCTAAATTGATGACATTACTAATGTGCATTTAGTTGGGAAATAATAATGTTGACATAAAATTAGTTGAATTCATCATTATATAAACCCACCCAATCATTTAGCCACTGCATCAATTATTTAAGATGTAAAACAAACTAAGGATATTTTCATAGCTAGTAACAAAGAACCCTACATCAATTATAGTTAAAACAATCTAAAAATAATACCAATATCATTAAGTTTCATTAGTTAATCAAAATATAATATTATTATGGATAAGGTTGACTGTCTAAATAATTGATGACATTACTAATGTGTATTTAGATGGGAAATAATAATCGTGGCATACTATTAGTTGAATTCATGATTATATAAGGACACCCCATAATTTGGCAACTGCATCAATTTTTTATGATACAAACTAAGGATTTTTTCATAGCTAGCAACAAAGTACCGTAGACGAATTAAATTAGTTAAAACAATTTAATTATTCGTGTGATGTAGAGTATAAGCAAGAGAATAATAATCAACAATTCCCAATAGAATCTAACATAAAGTGTATAAGATCAACTATTTTACTCCAGTGTAACCATAAGCTTAAACATATGTTTTTTTTATTGTTACATTAGAAAGATAGCAATCTATACATACAAAATATAAAGTAAAATTCAACACAATGAGGCCTACTCTCCACCCTAGGTACCATATTGGGTCATGGAGCCTCATGGACCCTCACCAAATCCCTAAGCAAGAATATAGATTGGCCACCACTGTGATTAGTGGTGAAATGAATATTGCCTATTACAATCAATATATAGTACACTAGGATATGATTGTCTATTTGACCATTGTTGCTGATTTTACAGTCACTATCATTATTTTGGAAGGTTGTTTGTAACACATTAGTTCATGAAACACTAGATTATTGTTGGAGCATGGTCTGCAATAACAAAAAAGTGTTAGTGTAATAAACACACACCATTGGCACATAATTAATAAGTCAGAAAATATAAAGGCTTATACAATTAATTACCAAGATGATGCAATACAGTTGCAGTAGAACACAATAAGTAAATAAAATATAGGCATACCTTATGTAGGGAATGGATTGAATTCTAGACAAACAAAAGAATGTTTTCTCTCCACCCTACCATATTGGGTCATGGAACATCATCGACTATTCTCCCTTGGGAAAGAGAGTTCAAGAACTAGGATGTTGATTCATAACCACAATTAAAATCACTTCATCTTCATAGTTGGCTGAACTTCATTTGCAAAGGTCATCCATCTCTTTACCATATAAACTAGAATATCAACACCCAAGTCCTTGAACTGTCTCTCCCAAGGGAGAAGATAAATTAGATGATTGGCAAGGTAATTTAAGAATTCAAGCACAAAACACAATGCATAAAGGGAGAGGAAGAGGGAATTGACAACAACTCAACATAACCCTCCCAAAAATTGAAACAACATAGCCTTTTTGACAACACCTCAATAATTGAATGCTATAGCTTAGGCAAGAGAAAAATAACAAACAATTCCCAATGGAATCTAACATAAACTGTATAAGATCAAATAGTTCACTATGCTATAAGAATAACCTAAAAGATATGATTTTTTTATGAATCCTATGTTAAAGAGATAGTAATTTCTACAAAAAAAATATAAAATAAAACTCAACACAATAAGTCCTGCTCTCCACCCTACCATATTGGGTCATGGAGCCTCATGGAATCTCACCAAACCCTTGAGCAAGAATATACATTGCCCACCACTCCGATCAGTGATGAAATGAATATTTCTTATTACAATCAAAATAGAGTACATTAGGATCTGATTATGTAATTGACCATTGTTACTAATTTTCTAGCCACTATCATTATTGTGAAATGTTGTTTGTAAGACATTAGTCCATCAAATACTCCATTATGGTTGGAATATGGTCTACAAGAATAACAAAAAAGTGTGAAGTTTAGTATGTTGATTATGCAAAAATACAATGAACTGCATAAAATTAACTATTTTATTCCATTATAGCCATCACGAGCTTGAAAGCTAAAAACTGATACCCACGTTCCTATGCAAAACTTTTACTACAAAGTCCAAACCTTCTAGATGCAATGGATTGAATTCTAGACACACAAAAGGTGCCATGCTCTCCACACTACCATTTTGGATCATGGAGTGTCATCGGCTATCATCAGACCCCTATAATTACTTACCATAAAGTACAACAACTTTTCATGATGATGCCAATGAACAATATTGTTCAAGTGAGAGATTCAGTTGCACACATCACAAATATAAAATGGAAGAGAACAAAATGAGGCCTGCTCTCTCAGATTGGGTGGCTACTACTGTGATGAATGGTGAAATAAATGTTCCCATTCTCTTATCTAGTCTTATAATCACTTCATCTTCGCAATTGTTTGAAAGCTCATTCATCTATTTAGCATGTATACTGGAATATCAACATCCCACTTTTTGAACTCTCTCTCCTAAGGGAGAAGCATGCATTCTAGAACAACTACAAATATGAAGGGATTATAGAACTGACTAAGAGCAACCAAATGATGGGGGCAGAAAAATAAAAAATATACACCTCTTCCTAGTTCCTTCAATTACATCTCTACCCACTTGCTTTCTCTTCCCTCCATTCTTTCTCCACCACCTATAAAAATGAACACAAATTTATCAGAACCCAAAAAATTTGCAACCATGAATGCATGCAAAGAACACAAGATAACATCCAACCACCTTTATAGAGATTCCATAGCCAATGAATGCACTTGCACCTCCATAGAAGCTTTCCATCCTCACTCACAACTACCTTCAACAACAACAGAAACCTATAGAATGAACACAACAATACACTATTGATATCTGCACAAAAATTAATTTTGTTTGTCGAGGGCTTTAAAATAGATGTTACTTGCATGATCACCACTACACAAAAACCATACAACAATCAATGTTGATGGCATTTCGCTAGCCTCCATAGCAATCTTCAACAACAACATAAACCTAGAGAATGACACCCAAAAATATGTTATTGATAACTACACAAACATTTGTTATATTTTTTGAGGACTTTAAACCATATGTTACTTGCAAGGTCACCACTACATGGAAACCATACAACAATCAATGTTGATGACATTTTTCTAGCCTTTTGTACAGTCACGCTATTTTGTCAGCCTCCTCTATGGAATAGTATAGCTTAACCAAGAGGTCAATTATCAAAAATGGTCAATGCAAGCTAACATAAAGTGCATAAGATCAACTATTTTTGTACATTGTAACCACAACCTAAAACATTTGATTTTTTTTGTGAATCCTATATGGGAAAGATAGCAATTTGTATATAAAAAACTATAAAACAAAACTCAACACAATAAGGCCTGGTCTTCACCCTACCATATTGGGTAATGGAGCCTCATGGGCTCTCACCAATCCCTCAAGCAAGAATATACATTTCCCACCACTCTGATTAGTGGTGAAATGAATATTGCTTATTATAATTAATATAGGGTACATGAGGATATGATTGTCTATTTGACCATTTTCACTGATTTTCTAGTCACTATGATTATTCTGAAAGGTTGTTTGTAACACATTAGTTCATCAAACACCACATTATGCTTGGAATATGGTCTGCACGAATAATAATTTTTTTTGAAGTTTAGTGTGGTGATTTTGCAAAAATAGAATGAACCACATAACATTAACTATTTTATTCCATTATAGCCATCACGGTGGAAAGCTAAAACTCATAGCTACAGTCCTATACAAAAAAATTGAGTGCAAAGGTTAAACCATATACAACCTATGTATATACAAAGTGTGAATTTGAGTCCAGTGATCATGCTTTCTTGATAGATGATAAGTAAATAAAAAATATATCAAAGTTGTATATTTTATAATACATAATTTTCTCTCTACTTGTAATGGGATGAATGGAGCGATTATAATTTATCCATACCTATTGTGTGTGGTAGAATGTCATATGCACAAAAAAAGAGAGGTTTGATTTCCACCCTACTATATTGGCTCATGAAGCATTGTGCGCTCTCACCAAACCCCCAAGCAAGAAAATAAACTGTCCACCGCTATGATCAATGGTTAAAGCAATTTTTTGACCACCAATGACTCAATACAAGATCTAATCACATGAAAAGGCCTATGAAGGACAATTATTTCGGTTGGTAGACAATTAAAAAATGACAAAATATAAAGACTTATAGAATTAATTACAAATGAGATGCAATGGAGTTACAGTATAACAAAGTAAATAAAATCTAGAAATGCCTTATGCAAAGAATGGATTAGAGTCTAGATAGAGAAAAGGAATCCTGCTCTCCACCCTACCATATCAAGTCATTGAGCATCATTGGCTATGACCAAATCTCAGAGCAATAACATTAATTTTCCACCACTTTGGTGAATGTTGAAGGCAATGCTTTCACACCTTGAGGAAATCTGTTCAGTGGAAATCAATGTTATGCATTTTTATAATTTGACATGGAGTTGTGAAATGAGAAATGGAAAAAAAATATGTAGGTTTACATTGTATATAGATGGATTACAGGTGAAGGCCGTACAACATGCAAATGTGGAATTGTAAATCCATTTAGCATTTCTATGGAGCCCTACATCTTGTATATGAATACAATGTAGATGTAATCTAAAATCATTTCAGTGGGATAAACCTACACAGAAGCAAACTGTGAACATTTTTTATTGGCAAGCAACATTTAAAACACAAAATTTAAGTGCCTTTATAATTTATAAGTAAAATATACATAATAGGACAATTACATGCCACATATAAAAAATGATAATGAACTGAGTTTAGAGATAGTGTAGATTCTATATGCATAGAGGTGAAGAGAAAAGGAGAATCAATTCACTTACCATAAAGAAGAGAAAATTATGATGATGATGATAATGAACAGTTTTGTTGGAGAAGACCATCTTGTTTGATTTATAGTGCACTGTACTTGTTGGTATGTATCATGCAGTTTCTAGCAAAATACAAAGGCAGGTCTACATAGTTCGAGTGAGAAACTCAGTTGCTTATTATTCAGTGCAATTTTTTTGGATGCCTAACCTCTTAGAAAAATGTGATCCTTTTTGAAGAGGCACATATATACACATTTTTTATTGCACAAAGCACAAAAAAATGTGACTGGAAAACTAATGGGTAAAAAAAACCTAGGGTAGCGAGCAACATACCACAAAAAGAAAACTGGATTATGTTAAGAATTTTATTTTGTTGCAAACATAGCTAGAAAATTGAGGCCATACAAAGAAGCATATAAATAAATTCATGTTGAGAAGCCCATACAAACCACTAGCTTTTTTTTGAAGAGAAGCACTGGCAAAAGATTATCATAGGGGACGCAGTGCAAAATTCAATCCATGAATGAAAAAATATTGGGTTGAATAAAATATATAGTCTCTCCCAATACAACCTTACCAAAAAGAGAAAAATATACCCTAATTCAGAGTATAACAATTGACTATCCCTTACAGAAAATAAGGAAACGTGTATAACTCAAGCTATTTGATTTGAATGCACAGAGAAACAAGCATCACTTTGCACAAATTTCCATGCAAACATTGTCTCATGTATGTGCTAAATATATTTCCAATGGTTGTAATAAGACTTTGCATTTAAAACTCACCAAACTAATTGAACTTAGTTTGTGGTAGTTTTAATGACTCATTATTCAGCACTAGGTTGTGGATTGAGCTGCATAACATACATAATAGACATTATATCCAAGAACCATATGACATCCACATATAGCATGACACTATCATTAGGGATCACAAAGCAGTAGCAAGAACACTTGGTAAGCATTAGATGGATACCTAGACATGATAGTTACATAGAAAAATACATTATAGACACATATATCTACACAAAACTCTGTCACGATATTCTATGCACTTATAACATTGTAAACAAGATGAAAACAAAATTATCTTTAAAACAACTCACAAATAGTTGTAAATATTGAATTGTGTATGCATATATGCATACATGTCAAACACACGAACAAATATCTACACACATCTATACCAGGAAGTTGTATAACACAAGGAAATCTCAATTACATGCATGTATATTTATCTATATGCATATGCAAATGTACACATACATACAACTATATCCACAAGTAGATACATGAGAAGGTGTAGACAACGATACATCTCCTAAAAAGGACAAGAAGTCTATTTAAATAAACAGTATAAAATTAAATCAGAAATATACACTTGAAACATAACAAAATTATAAGCAGCATGAATAATAGAAAAGAAAACAACTGAATCTTTTTTACTTAAAAATTATAATTTATACTTCATTTTCTTAATATGTAACCACTCAAACAAACAACAAATCAATAGTAGTAGAAAGGAAAGGTCTTTTTGATGTGACAAGAAGTGTGAGGGAACAAAACAAATTAAATGTCCAAACAACATGAACTATAAGAAATATGCAAAGTCACAATTATCTATGGTTGTTTTGGTGTTCAAGGCAATATGACAACTATCTCCAAAGACTGTTGCATGATAGAAGAAATAGCAAAAAAATCTGATAGTAAGAGTTTGTACACAATTTTAAAATTAAGCTTTGCAACCTTCACTATTGTTGTTTTCAGTCTTGTTTCTGAATTATAAGTTTGAGTTTTGATTAGAACGGTGAAGAAAAATGACATGTAGGTGACATCATTGATAACAGACTCAACACTCATTTCAGTGGTAGACTCATATTACAACATGTAAAGCTATTTTGTTGACATTTGTAATAGGCTTGTTGCAACCTCATCAAAAGTAGTTGCCCAAAGCTCACCTATGTGGTCTTTGATCTTAAGTTGCAATAAATATTGAAAGTCACAGTCAACTATTGTTCTCTGGCATTTTGGGAAGAGCCATGTATTTTTCCTAGATTTTTCACACTTTTTCTTGCATTTCCCACCATTCACCTCTAATGAGCATGCAACATAACAGAATGCATCATTTTTTATAAATTTTATTGTTTCCTTGAGAGTAGCTTGCAAAGTATCTAGCAAGCCAAGACAGTAGTCAAACATATATGAAATGGTGACATTTTTATTCCCAGAGCAACCTTTCGAGGGACTGCCTGAGGGGCCTCAACAATAGGTAGATCAATATATCCTCTTCTGATCAATGGTTGTGCTTCTAGTATGTCAAGATTTATATATAGAAGAGTCCTTGTAGCTATGTTCATAACAACTCCATTGAAGTGCCCACCATGTGCATTTTTAATAGCAAGGATGAGTGTTGAACTAGTGGTGTACAACCTCTCCAACTCATGACCCTTTTCTTCCCAGTTTGAGCCCCACAAATAAACATCAATTGAAAAGAATGACAAAACATTAAGTTTAATAGTCCTTTGAATTGTTTGGGACCGATCCTTTCTTTGTATAGTTGAAACCATTCCCACATGAACCATAGTGCCAATAGCTTCAATTAAACTATTATTAGTGTAATTTTCAATTTCATTTAATGGGGTAAACTTAAATACTTTATCTAGCACAAAGGCCTCATCATCACAACATTTTAACATTGAACTTTGATCCAAAATGATTTCCATCTAGCTATTCAACTTATTAAATTTTCTATCTGCTTGTTTCACCAATCCCTTTGACACACAATAAGTACGTCCCACCTCAACCCTATCATAATGCATGTCTACAATGTCATTAAAGCACGTAATCTGTATTTATGTTCCCTTATCATCAATGATATCAAAGCTAAATACCTTCCCCTTGTGCCCTTTCCTGCTATAATGGTGCATATCCCTCTTTGTTGTTAAACAACCTTTTATCATCCATTTGGTTTGGTAAACATTCAACCCTTTAATAGGGTTGGATTTTTTAGGAGCATCTTGTTTCCTTGGGGATGTATTAATTCCAAAGGTGGAGGCTCGTTTGGATGGGGAGGGTGACTCACAACCAAGTTTTTGTTCTTCTTTATCTCTAAACAAATATTTAGGTTTTCCAATTAGCTGGAAATCTATCATCTTCACATCTAGGGACAATATGACAATTTTCCTAGAATGAAAAAAACATTAAATAATTTAAAAGGTAGCCCCCACAAACAAGGAAGCAGGAAACCACAAGTACAAGCAAGGTAGAACTATATCAAACCTCGATTCCCGCAGCTTTCTAGACAAATAGTTTGTCAAACACACAATCAAACCTATTTTCAATTCACCTATGAACAAAAGGTCATTGTGTTTTGTGGGAAAGGCTCCCATTTGCATGTGGGTGCCATCAAACAAGATGACTTTTATCGTTTGACTGGGCTTTGATCACATCCTATTTTTTGGTAAGACATTAGTTGGACTAGAGATGGGACATCTCACACATCTATAAATCATAGTGCGTCTCTTGTTAAGGTTGGATTCACATTTGTAGCCTACAAGACAATTAAACTCAGCATAGTGGCAACAATGAGATATTTATAAGTATGACTCAACTCTAAAAGAAAATAGTAATATTGACACATTTCAAAACTAGGAAAATTCCCCCTCTAACATATAAGTTAATCCAAAATGGAAAATAAATTGAAGGTGAAACAAGAAAAATAGTTCAAATATAAATAAGTTAGAACATATATCATAGTAATTGTTAATTCAAATGAAGTATATTCTTGGTTTGTTTGGTGCACTTGAGAAATTGTCAATATAATTGGCAGCAACAATAAACTAAACAACAAACACACTTATAGGACTGCTGCTTGAGGATTGTTCACCAGCTTCAAAAGAGCTAGAGGCTACTGACATTGTTGCATCTACTATTTTAGAATTGAAGAGATGCAATGTTGAAGGCTGGCTAGAAGGTCTATGACTTCAAAACACAACATGGGAACTCAATCTTTTTACATAGGCATTAACAATATGATAGGAAAGGATTAATAATAACAATGGCTTCAATGATTCAAATAATACTTAAAATGCAATTGGTTATTCCAAGTTCACTGTTTCAATTTTAAAATCCCTCTTTTTTTCCCCTAGAAACACCAAGAGCATGAAGGAAAACAAACAATTAGGAAAAAAGGCTTCAATTTTGTATATAACAATTAATATGAAGTATAGCATTTGAAGTATGCCATGTCAAGATTTAGACAAATAACTATTTTGAGAAAACAATAAGCATTGTGAAGAGTACATATGTAAATTTCTCACATCTACTTTGACATACATACAAATATACACAACAAAATTTAATATTGTCTCATTTATGGCTTCTATTTTGTGTAAATGGTTGCAATATATTAAAATAGTCTGTGTTGTTCTCCACAACACAATCTTATTGTTGTTTGCTAGCTTTGGCTATTAACACTCTTTGCAATGCATAATCAAATACTTAAACACATTCTTCACTATTAGATATACACACACATATATATACAATATTGATTCATTAATCATTCATGTTTTGTGGTAGAGGCTTTGATTCACTTTGTTATTGCAAGCTTTTTGTGTTTTGTGGGTGTTCCATATGGGTCACTGTTGCAAGAGATATTTTATGTGGCAATGGATAGAATTGAATAAAATAGTACAAATGTTAAGAAATTGTCATTGTTTTGCACAAGAAATTGTTCATTGTTGTTGTCTGGACAAGGCTATATTTTCTCATTTCTAGCCTCTAGTCAGTGTGGCTAGAAAATGAAGTTGGCGGATTCTGTTTTGATTTTTATATTAAAATAATTTGCTACATCAATAGAGAAGGCCAATGAAATGGTATCAACATTAATTGTTGTATTGTTTCCATGTAGTGATAATAGGTATAAGTAGTAGCTGGCTTTTCATGCAGTCACAAAGATAACAAATGCTTGAACAATGTTTGAAAGGACATTGCCATATAACTATATTGATTTGTTTCTCAGAGGGTCCCACTAAGAAAAAAGCGATATATTGTTTTAATTTTCGATAACACATTGTTGGGTGTCATTCTCTAGGCTTCGCTTGTTCTTCAAGATAGGTATCAACAATGGAGAAAGCATGCATTAACTACACATTCCTAGTTGCTATTTGTTCAGCCTCAGAAAAGCAATTGTCAGAGTGATGGATTGTATACTAAGTGTCATAAAAGGCTTATGGGTACCCCGTATCTAGATGGTTAGAGGTTATTTTTGGTGTTTGTAGGCAACAATGTTTGCAAAAGCAAATAAAAATTGTCACTTGTGATAATTTTTTCCAACCCTTTTTTTGGGATAACAAGGTATTGGTTTGCATAAATTTGTTTGTTGACCTCCATTTTCAACTTCCAGATTTTACCCAATAGAATAAAATCTCTTTCTCATTCCCGGTCAGTTGTCTTTCGCGGTGTTTGCTCCCTTTAGTTCTATCATTGGTTTTCGCTCCTAATTTTTTGTCCTTTAATACGATATTTATGCATATATATATACACACACACATATATATGTATATATATATAGATATACTTACATAAATATGTATATATATATGCATATATATATATATATACTACATATATATATGTATATATATATATACATACATATATATATATGCTATATATATATATATATATATATATATATATATATACATATATTTACATAAATGTATTCACCAGCACCCTATCAAAAATTGAAATAGTACAGCCTCTTGAGCTCCACCCTATCAAAAAGAATGCCTTTTGGAAAACAACATTAACTCTATAATATCAGCTATTTTATTATGCATTGTAAATGAAAGTATATAGCCAAAGCTAGACAACAACAATTAGCATTGGGCTATGGGAAACATTGGTTGGAATTT
>VDFB02000020.1:62533595-62558155 GCA_007258455.2 Sequoia sempervirens | reverse complement strand
CCATAGAGGAGGCTGACAAAATAGCGTGACTGTACAAAAGGCTAGAAAAATGTCATCAACATTGATTGTTGTATGGTTTCCATGTAGTGGTGACCTTGCAAGTAACATATGGTTTAAAGTCCTCAAAAAATATAACAAATGTTTGTGTAGTTATCAATAACATATTTTTGGGTGTCATTCTCTAGGTTTATGTTGTTGTTGAAGATTGCTATGGAGGCTAGCGAAATGCCATCAACATTGATTGTTGTATGGTTTTTGTGTAGTGGTGATCATGCAAGTAACATCTATTTTAAAGCCCTCGACAAACAAAATTAATTTTTGTGCAGATATCAATAGTGTATTGTTGTGTTCATTCTATAGGTTTCTGTTGTTGTTGAAGGTAGTTGTGAGTGAGGATGGAAAGCTTCTATGGAGGTGCAAGTGCATTCATTGGCTATGGAATCTCTATAAAGGTGGTTGGATGTTATCTTGTGTTCTTTGCATGCATTCATGGTTGCAAATTTTTTGGGTTCTGATAAATTTGTGTTCATTTTTATAGGTGGTGGAGAAAGAATGGAGGGAAGAGAAAGCAAGTGGGTAGAGATGTAATTGAAGGAACTAGGAAGAGGTGTATATTTTTTATTTTTCTGCCCCCATCATTTGGTTGCTCTTAGTCAGTTCTATAATCCCTTCATATTTGTAGTTGTTCTAGAATGCATGCTTCTCCCTTAGGAGAGAGAGTTCAAAAAGTGGGATGTTGATATTCCAGTATACATGCTAAATAGATGAATGAGCTTTCAAACAATTGCGAAGATGAAGTGATTATAAGACTAGATAAGAGAATGGGAACATTTATTTCACCATTCATCACAGTAGTAGCCACCCAATCTGAGAGAGCAGGCCTCATTTTGTTCTCTTCCATTTTATATTTGTGATGTGTGCAACTGAATCTCTCACTTGAACAATATTGTTCATTGGCATCATCATGAAAAGTTGTTGTACTTTATGGTAAGCAATTCTAGGGGTCTGGTGATAGCCGATGACACTCCATGATCCAAAATGGTAGTGTGGAGATCATGGCACCTTTTGTGTGTCTAGAATTCAATCCATTGCATCTAGAAGGTCTAGCCTTTGTAGTAAAATTTTTGCATAGGAACGTGGGTATCAATTTTTAGCTTTCTCTCATGATGGCTATAATGGAATAAAATAGTTAATTTTATGCAATTCATTCTATTTTTGCATAATCAACATACTAAACTTCACACTTTTTGTTATTCTTGTAGACCATATTCCAACCATAATGGAGTATTTGATGGACTAATGTCTTACAAACAACATTTCACAATAATGATAGTGGCTAGAAAATTAGTAACAATGGTCAATTACATAATCAGATCCTAATGTACTCTATTTTGATTGTAATAAGAAATATTCATTTCATCACTGATCGGAGTGGTGGGCAATGTATATTCTTGCTCAAGGGTTTGGTGAGATTCCATGAGGCTCCATGACCCAATATGGTAGGGTGGAGAGCAGGACTTATTGTGTTGAGTTTTATTTTATATTTTTTTTGTAGAAATTACTATCTCTTTAACATAGGATTCATAAAAAAATCATATCTTTTAGGTTATTCTTATAGCATAGTGAACTATTTGATCTTATACAGTTTATGTTAGATTCCATTGGGAATTGTTTGTTATTTTTCTCTTGCCTAAGCTATAGCATTCAATTATTGAGGTGTTGTCAAAAAGGCTATGTTGTTTCAATTTTTGGGAGGGTTATGTTGAGTTGTTGTCAATTCCCTCTTCCTCTCCCTTTATGCATTGTGTTTTGTGCTTGAATTCTTAAATTACCTTGCCAATCATCTAATTTATCTTCTCCCTTGGGAGAGACAGTTCAAGGACTTGGGTGTTGATATTCTAGTTTATATGGTAAAGAGATGGATGACCTTTGCAAATGAAGTTCAGCCAACTATGAAGATGAAGTGATTTTAATTGTGGTTATGAATCAACATCCTAGTTCTTGAACTCTCTTTCCCAAGGGAGAATAGTCGATGATGTTCCATGACCCAATATGGTAGGGTGGAGAGAAAACATTCTTTTGTTTGTCTAGAATTCAATCCATTCCCTACATAAGGTATGCCTATATTTTATTTACTTATTGTGTTCTACTGCAACTGTATTGCATCATCTTGGTAATTAATTGTATAAGCCTTTATATTTTCTGACTTATTAATTATGTGCCAATGGTGTGTGTTTATTACACTAACACTTTTTTGTTATTGCAGACCATGCTCCAACAATAATCTAGTGTTTCATGAACTAATGTGTTACAAACAACCTTCCAAAATAATGATAGTGACTGTAAAATCAGCAACAATGGTCAAATAGACAATCATATCCTAGTGTACTATATATTGATTGTAATAGGCAATATTCATTTCACCACTAATCACAGTGGTGGCCAATCTATATTCTTGCTTAGGGATTTGGTGAGGGTCCATGAGGCTCCATGACCCAATATGGTACCTAGGGTGGAGAGTAGGCCTCATTGTGTTGAATTTTACTTTATATTTTGTATGTATAGATTGCTATCTTTCTAATGTAACAATAAAAAAAACATATGTTTAAGCTTATGGTTACACTGGAGTAAAATAGTTGATCTTATACACTTTATGTTAGATTCTATTGGGAATTGTTGATTATTATTCTCTTGCTTATACTCTACATCACACGAATAATTAAATTGTTTTAACTAATTTAATTCGTCTACGGTACTTTGTTGCTAGCTATGAAAAAATCCTTAGTTTGTATCATAAAAAATTGATGCAGTTGCCAAATTATGGGGTGTCCTTATATAATCATGAATTCAACTAATAGTATGCCACGATTATTATTTCCCATCTAAATACACATTAGTAATGTCATCAATTATTTAGACAGTCAACCTTATCCATAATAATATTATATTTTGATTAACTAATGAAACTTAATGATATTGGTATTATTTTTAGATTGTTTTAACTATAATTGATGTAGGGTTCTTTGTTACTAGCTATGAAAATATCCTTAGTTTGTTTTACATCTTAAATAATTGATGCAGTGGCTAAATGATTGGGTGGGTTTATATAATGATGAATTCAACTAATTTTATGTCAACATTATTATTTCCCAACTAAATGCACATTAGTAATGTCATCAATTTAGACATTGAACCCTATCCATAATAATATTATATTTTCATTAACTAATAAAACTTAATCATATTGTTATTACTTAATGAAATCACTTAAAATTTAATAATAATATTTCTCTTTAATTAACAACTTAACTACATAATATTATTATTTACCCCACCAAACCAATTACCAATAATAATGATGTTATCACCAAATAATTAATTGAATGTTAATAGAATTGTTCTTCAACCAAACCTCTATATATATATATATATATATATATATATATATTCTACTAACTTACTTTTCCACCAACTATTTCTTACACACTTTATCCTTTATATACATATCCTCCTTTCAACCCATTAGGGTTAATACCCTCATTCAGTACCCATTATAATTTAAAATAAAATAATGATGCTAAACTATAAGGTAAAAATGGGATACAATATTGTCCCCACTCAATCACTTTAATTATCACCTATAATATATCTAGCGATCCATTGTATTGTTCGTTGGATTCCCTAATGTATAATTATATTATCTACATTTTCATATAGCTACTGTGCGCACTCATCCCATTCACATTCTAATGTTTTTCCATAGACATTACCTGCACATCACTTGCCTTTCATGTCGCTCCCCGCCTATCGGCTCTTTGTTGCGTGTTACTACATGGAACTGCTAGTATCATATTGAATGAAATTTTACTTTCCTAAAAAAAAATATATCCATCACCACTTTATGGCTCAAATCATAGCCAAAAGAAAGATAAGATATGTTCTGATAAGGTCTAACATTTATGTAAGTGCTTTCATTAGATTAGGTTTTTGTCATTTTACCTCAAAACAAAAGTAGTGCGAGCCAAGGAGTAGATCCTACGATCAAATCTCTTAGGTACTATTGAATACAAGAAGTAGGTCCTAGGATCAAATATGTTCTCCCACCACTTCGAAAAGAGTAAAAGGAAAATGTTGATTTGGGAATAGATTAAGTAGAGTTCTGAAGGAAAAATTGAAGCTTGAGTTGCATTCAAAGATGGGGTCATTAGATTAGTGAGAAAGACTTAAGTGGCCTCATGTAGTAGTTTTCCCTTACCCAGTTCAGGGTCATATGAATCCATTAATGGAGTTTTCTAAGAGGCTTGTCTGCAAAATCCTCCATGTGACCTTCATCACCACAAAGAGAGTTATGGAGTGACTGATAAAAGCTTAGGATGGGGGCTACTACTCATGTGACTACTGCTTTGCATAATATCTGATTTGAAACAATTTCATATGGGTTTTCTCCTAATTGTGAGGAGACAAAATGCTTAGGCATGATATTTGATTTGTTGAAAAAGGTTGAAGGTCTTTCATTTGAAGGAGTGATAGAGAGGCTCAACTCTCAAGGTGACATAGTCTCTTGCATTGTCTATGATTCTCTGCTATACTGGGCTCCTCATATTGTGAACAAGTTTAATATTCCTTCAACATTTTTCTAGACGTAGTCATGTGCAGTTTATTCAATCTATTATCATTTTTACATAGGAATGGATGTTGGGTGGTAGGGGTGCAATATAACATAAAGTCACTGCAATGACAAGATGGATAGAGCATAAATAAATATATAGAATATGCACAGTGAATGCACTGTGATAGCAAGACTAAACAAACAAAAAATAAATTTGCCTATATTCCTTGTTTGCTTCAAAATACAAAACACTCAGAGGATATTCTTTTATTTAGATGAAAAAATAAACTAAGCTATTTGGATAGATTTCCAATGACTGGGTGCTACACTCACACCTCAAAAACATAAACTGCTACAATCTTGTAGTTGGAGTTGACAATGCATTGCGACTGATAAACATTCCTTTTATGTTGTTGTTGTCACTGTTCTATGCTGAAAATTCTCTACTTCATCTATTGTTGCAAGGACTTCACTTCAATACAAAAAACTTGACTAACTCTAACTCCAACGGTTGCAAAGATATTCCTTTTGTCTTACATTTATCTCATGAGAATAAGCGCTTCATTCAAATTTCAAAATCACTTTACTCATTAATTGTTGTAGGCTAAAACAACTATTTCAAACTCAAAAACATGTGCTCCATTTTAGACTCAAATATACCTACCAAAATAAATATTGCAATTTTACGTTGGCTACAACTTGGTGGTCTTCATCTGACATGGGGGCTAAGGTGTCAAGTCTTTTGACTACATAATAAAATATTCCAACACTCCCCCTTAATATGCAAGTTAGCTATCAATCTTTAGTTTCCTTCTGGAGCTAATATTTGAAGCTATCCATAATGCCAAGCCTATCTCTTAGGCGCTCAAAACTATCCTTTGGTAATGCCTTGGTGAAGATGTCAGGGAGCTACTACTCAGAACTACAATACTGAAGTTATATATCACCTTGTTCTACCGACTCCCTTATGAAGTGATATTGAATCTCAATGTGTTTTTGTCATCCATGGAAGACCGGGTTCTTTGTCAGCGCTATGGAGGAAACATTGTCATAATGAATGACTATGTTGTCAACTTGTTGTTGCTATAAGTCTACAAGGATCCTCCTCAACCAAATATCCTAACAAGTTATTGGATTTACCGCTATGTACTTTGCTTCTACTATGCTGAGTGAGACAATTGGCTACTTCTTCAATGCCCATGTTGAAGACATAGCCAGATGTTCTCTTCCTATCATCCACATTTCCTTCCCAATCACTATCTATGAAACCATCCAACTTGAACTCATTAGATTCTACATACAAAATTCCATAACTAGTTGTTCCATTGACATACCTCAAAATCCTTATTCCCACTTACCAATGTGTCTCCTTAGGTTCCTCCATGAACCTAGATATCAAGCTTATTGTATACATTAAATCAGGCCTAGTTGATGTAAAATACATCAAACTTCTAACCATGCTTTTATAGAGGGTTAGGTTCACTTCCTTACTACTATCATTCTTATGTAGTTTTAGACCTATTGTTGTTGGTGTGGGGGGCAAGTTTTCTAATATTAATTTTTCATCACCTCTTTAAAGTCATAAATTTTGTTGTCATTGTTACCAATAAAAATTGAATCATCTACATACAAAACAAGAATTAGAATATCACCTTTAGTTGACTTGATGTAGAGTGTGGGCTCATTATTGCTCTTGCTATAGCCATTTCTCAACAAATAGGAGTCTATTCTGTTGTACCATGCCTGAGGTGCTTGTTTCAGCCCATAAAGAGCTTTCTATAGCCAATACACTTTGTCCTCTTGCCTTGGGAATTCATATCCAGGTGGCTGCTCAGCATATACTTCCTCCTTCAGCACTCCATTTAAGAAGGTCGACTTTACATCCATCTAAAACACTTGCCATTGATATTGTGCTACAACTACTATCATTGTTTGTACTGTTTCTAGCCTTGGAACTAATGCATATATCTCATCATAATCTAAATCGGGTTGTTTTTTGTACCCTTTCACAACTAGTCTTGGACCTTGTGTCTTTCAATTTTCCCTTTAGTTGTACACTTGGTCTTATAGACTCGCTTCACTCCAATGACTTGTTTACCCTAGGGTAAATCAGTCAACTCTCATGTTTAGTTCCTCTCTATAGCCTCCAACTCTTCATCCATGGCCTTACACTATTTCTCTTCCTTTACCACTTCCTCAAAGTGTGTTGGATCACTATAGGAGAATAGTGCAAAATCCAAATTCTCATCAAAATCAGCATACCGTGTCTTGTCATAGATCTCCCTCACACTCCTTTTCTTACATGGCATCAATGATGCGAGTGTAGGGTCTTTGCTTCCAAACTAATACTACTCTGACCTTTGGAGCTACTGTACAGCTGACTATCAAAGCTATTGCTCTGCTAAATTCTGGAGCTACTAAACTGTTGTCTTTGTTTAGTGCTTGGTATGTGTAGGATCATGATGGGCCAAAAAGTGGCAATATGATGGGTATGTGGCTGATGACTTTTTTTCTTCTAAAATTGATGAAATGAAAAGGATTTTTAAAAGATATTCTTAGCTTTCCACCAATATAAATTATGCTTTACTTTGAATTTAATAAGTAATTATTATTCATTTTCTATTCAAATTGTGGCTAAAGTCCTGATTGATAGATTGAATGAAAAACATCTATAAATTTCAAATGGTATCACATTTTTTGAATCCAAAAGATGCTTCACATTCTATACTTCACATACTATAGGATTAAAAAAATAAAAATTTAATTTCATGAAGTTTTGACCAAGTTAAGGTGGTCAGACATACGAATTTTTTATATTTTTTTAAAGTTGTAATAAAAAATTCATAATTAATTATTTACTTGGAAAAATTACAAAAAAATATGTATCACATTGGTACATGATTCATCTACTTATATCTAAAATATTATAAAAAAATATTATCATTTTATTATGGTTAGGGTGGTCAAACAGACACCTACTTATTTTTTCCCTAAAATTTAAGTACTATTGCATTGAAATTTAAAATTTTCACCAAATAGATTTAAAAAAAAAACAAGCATAGTAGTTTAGAAACTAAATTCAATTTCCTATAGATTCTATTCTTACATATTTTTGAAATAATATAGATAACTTATTCAAAAATTTATGTCAAGTTGCCTAACTCTGATTTTTCTAATTTATTTGCCACTTAAGGGCCTATTTTTTCCATGATGATCCTGGACATACCCTGCTGCTAGACTGTTTTCTCTGTTGAACACTACCAGAGTTATTGCTCTACTGCACATCACTGGAGCTATTGTTTACTAATGCTCCACGATAGTTTCTTCTCAAGCTATTACTCTCTTGAGCTCCCCCTATGTTGTCTTTTGGAGCTTCATCATCATCAAGGGGTATTGTAACTAAAATACCCGTGGTGTCATCCACTGTTCCATCCCATGCTTCATTCTTAATAAATATAACATCCCTACTAATTACAACATTCTTAGTGATGGGATTATACAATTTTTAGGCTTTTTACTCCTCACTATAGCCTATGAAGATACACTTTTCTCCTTTATCATCAAATTTATGCCTCTTCTCTTTTGGCACGATTGCGTATGTCACACACCCAAATATTCTTAAGTGCTCAACACTCCATTTGCTATTTGTCCATGCCTCTTATGGAATCCTATCATGGATAACCTTTGTGGGGCACCTATTTAGTATATAGATTGTTGTTGCTACAACTTCTCCCCAAAATATGTGTGACAACACTTTTGCTTTCAACATACTTGTCGCCATATCTTGAATGGTCTTGTTTTTCCTTTCTGCCACTCCCTTTTGCTATGGGGTATACCTTGTTATAAATTGTTTGTGAATGCCCTCATTCCTACAAAAAATTAGGAATTATTTGGAGATATATTCTCCCCCTCTATCTATTCTAAGGGCTTTGATATAGTGACCACTCTCCTTCTCAACTACTTAAACCATTTAAATTTCTCAAAGGCTTCCAATTTGTTTTTCAAGAAATAGACCCATATTTTTTTGTGGTAATCATCTATAAAATTCATGAAATATGTATTTCCAGCTAAGGTGGTGGTTTTCATGGGTCCACACAAATTTGAGTGTACTAACTCAAGATTTTTTTTTTCTCTCCTAGAATACCCAGATTGAAATGGCTGCCTATGTTGTTTTCCTAAAATGCAAGCCTCATACTTGCCATCGGGTTCTACAATGGATGGTAAACCCCTAACCATTCCTTTCCTAGACAATAAACTCAAATTTGAAAAGCTTAAGTTCCCTTACCTTAAATTCCAAAGTTTGGATGGGTATTTCATGATTGTCTTGAATGCAAACTATTGTTCGACCGTCGACTATTGTGTGACTCATGTGGGTGTCGGTGAACAATTTTGTTGATGACTGTCTATTGTTCCTCTTGCAAACACTTTGTGCATCCTAAGAGGAAACATTTTGTTTCTCGTCATTTTCACTGCAACCATCACTTTCTTGCTACCTCATTTGTCAAATATTTTGCATTCTCACTAACTCATTTGACTGCAAAATTTGAGGAAAATGTCTGACAAAATATGTATAATTTGATGTATCATCGCCCAATGCTTGTAAAATTTGATGTGTAATTTTCAATTTTTTAAAATTTTATCCCCAACGTTCGTCAAAATTTTAACAAACATGAAAAATAAGAAAAAAAACAAATTGTGGCCGACATAAAAAAAAGTGAGTTCGCTGATTTATTGCGACAGTGTTTTGCTCTACTTGAGATAGTTTGTGGAGAACTAAGGATGATTTTCTTGGGAAAAATCATAAAAATTTCAAGAAGATATCACCAGGTTGAGGGTAGTCATTGTCTTTTTGCAGAATTCAATTGTGAAGTCAGATTTGTAGTTCCAGGTTTGAAAATCATATTTTAAAGCAACATCTCATCAGATTTCATTTTTAGAGGTTTAGAGTTTTGAGAATTTCATGTCCAATTTTGTTGTGTGGAATCACCATAAGATCACAACCAAGGAACAGATTCTTGTGACTATAATTATGTGATCCATAACTCTATTGGTCATGTGGCATAGTTGTGCTATAACAAATACAGGATGCATTCATGTGTGACCCAAGTTTAATTTGGCTATGTTGTGATAGAAATGGAGGCAATCATATAATGTAGTTAATTTAGGTTGTATAATGTAGGTGTCAATCATCATTGGGTGCATTTAGGTTGTCTCAAGTTTAACAGGTTATGATGTAATTATAGCATGATCCAAGAGTGATTACCTCTTGCTGCAATAAAGAGCCTATAACTCTAGTTGATATGTAGAGTGGTTGTGTTATATCAATTATGTAGTGCATTCAAGCACAACCCATGTTTAATGGGCTATTCTAGAGAGTGATCAAGATTTTCTAAACCTTATGAATGTTACTTAAAAGTGTATAGCTTAAACTACAAACCAATTTTGTTACATACTTGAATGCAATCTTGGGTTACCGCAAACTATAATAATGTGATCTACTAATAACTATTATAGAAAGTATTAAATCAAGACCCATGCTATATAGGATACATTTCCCTGATTAGGTTTAGATACCTTAATGATCAAAAACAAGCCTCCCACACACTCTAGGATACAATCCAAGATCATACCACAACTTTGTCAAGACAACTAATTTTCTGACCCAAGATTTAAGGTTGTTTTTTAATACCAATAGAAGAATTGGTAAGAGCATGATTAGGGTACAAAACCTAGACCTCTGTAGAAACATAAACAATAACTCTAGCAGATTAGTGAGGTTGCAATACTAGAAAAATTGAGACATTGTAGCTAATAACAAAATCTTGCAATCTAAAGATTGTAGCCAATAACAAGCACACTATGTAGCTTAGTGACATTTGTAAATGCAATCTACGATAAGAAGAATGACAGTCACTTGAAATGTGACAGTCAAAAAGAGGCTGAGTAGTGACAAGATAATAAAGCTCAAACCTTGCATAGTAAAGTGGAAATTTTAATAGTGAGTTTCCTTACCCCCTTGCTGACCTTAAGGGTTTTTCAAATGCTTTTGGTAGTGTTAGACAAGGAAAATGCAATCAGGGAATGACTGTCCAAATGAAATAACAGTGGTAATCATAGGTTCAATGTTTCTTCTTAGCCATTAATGTATAATGGAGGTAGTGGATTACATGTTTGAGCAGTGTTTTGAGACTCATCAAAGATAGGAGACTAGTGAATAATACCTTGTGGACTGTGAAGTAGTGTCAATAAGGTTGAAGGATCTTAAGATCTACAATACCATGAAACAATGAGTCCCCTGTAGTAAGTAGGCAGTCTATAGGGAATAGTTTGATTTTATAGAAGGATGCTCATGAAAGGAATATTCAAGTGATAGCACGAGTGAGTTGTTTGAGATTGCAGCTAGGGTGCAATACCCAACCTTAAAGGAAGTTAGCAAAGCAGTAAATGTGCAAGAAAATCAAATCGTACACAACAAACAATTCACAATGTTATCTTGCATAATGCTTGAGTTTGAAGACAAAATCTCATTGTATCTTGATGAAAGTGGTGACCTTAATGGTCAATCACTGGCAACCATGATTTTAAAACATGCTATTGTGCTTATGGAGGCAACATTTTAAGCAAGGCAGTGAGTGGTGGTTTGGAACAATGGAAAGTATGAAGGACTTGCTTTATATGCATACTATGCAGTCTAGCTTAAGACAACGTTCTTAGAAGAGATTGAAGGTGGATTATGGAACTCAAGGGTTACCATGAAAAGGATTAAAGCAAAAATTGAGATCTATTTAAAATCCATGGTCATGAAGATATTAAAGATGTCACATGCAAAACCCTAGTAGCTGGAGTAATGAATACAGTGCCAAAGAGGATAGTGTGTTGGGGCAGATTTAGAAGATCTCCACATTATCTAATTATAGGGAAATACATCATTTATTTATTTTTTTAATTAAAAGAAATCATTCTAAACCCTATATAGGATACATTGATACTTCAAAAGCCTCTGAAAAAATTTGAGATTATGCAAATATATGTCAAGTAAATACCTAGATTACAAATATTAGCAGGAACAATGTAAGATTTGTTGAGCAGAGTAAGAATAAGATAAGCAGCACTGAATCCTATGCCTCCTTTCACGCACATCTCCTCACCATTCTTTGTCATTCTTTATTGAAACATTTCTCCATTGTGGCGGTCTATGCTTGAAAATAATTTTTTGACGAAGATTTTAGAGTATGTTTATTAAAATGAAAACTTCATTCTAGTGGGCTACGCCTAAAAATAAGATTTTGACAAAAATTTTAGGGTATGTTTATTAAATTTTTAGAGTATTTTGGTGAGCTATATTCTTGATTCCTTAAATTATTTATTCAAATGAATTGTGACTAAATAAATGACTAACTATTTAGTCATTTTTATTTGTGTGACTAAATAATTTTTAATCAACGACCAAACTAGTAATTAATTTACTCATCTATAGCTAAGTTGCAAAAAATGAGCAGAATTTAGTCATTTTTAGTTGTTGTGACTAAATTTTTAGTCACCTAGTCATTTATTTTCCAAATTCTACTAGTGTGTGCTTCCTTGTGCGATTAGGGCTCTCTCAATGTTGAGGTCCCTAGGGATAAGCTCGTCATAAGAAGTGACACTAAAAGGATAAATCCATATTGGCATTAGCAATGATGATTATGACTTGTTGCTCCTTAGGAATGGGTCACTTGCTCTTACTATCTCAATACCTCCATCATTGTAGGAAGTTTGCGATCAAGTTCAATATTCTAATTTTAGGAGTCTAATGGTTGGAAATCATAGCAAAATCAGAATTTAATAAATTTTGGAATTAGCATTTTAAAGTGTTTTTTGGGGTCACTAACTTCATACTATCCTCTCTTTTGCAGGGGTGTTTGCATGCCAAATTTTTTTGGTGTAAAATATCAGAATTATTAGATTTTGTTACCTATCTATGAATAAAAATTATTGGAGTGTGAGTTTGATATTTTTTGAAGATCTAAATAGTCAAGCTTGGTAAAGAAAAATCATGTTAGATAATATTAGTCTAGAACAAAATGAAGAGACACATGATAGATTGTGGGATAGATTGAAAAGAAAGGGTGATGGGAAATGTTATTGTCTTTGCAATAATTGCAAGGGCTTAAAGACGAGACAAATTTTAATGACAACAGTTGAGAAACATTGTAGGAAGCATGGTCACATTGAAGGGGGGCATGATTATCGTCCATTGGTAAGTTTTTCATTATATGTGTTTATATTGATTGAATTTGTAAATGTTTATATCATTTTAACATTTTATATATATAATCACTTGATCAAGATCATGGTTTATTTGTGTCTATCATTATTATAAAGGTGGGGCTCCCTAGGGAAGATGATATGGATTATCACGGGCTGGAGAATGTGGTTTTGCAAGAGGACAGACATGGAGTTGTGAATATCAAAGATGAAGTTAATGATCCTATGGAAGAAGATCATGTGCTAGAAAACACAGTTGAAGATGATGGTATGAATACATTTGATCTATGACACATTTAGTGGTAGAGCTGATCATGATGATCAAGATGACTTTAATTATTTTCATGATTTACCTATACTTGAGAAGGCATACGAGCCCCTTTATGAAGGCTCCCAAACAACTCTTCTCTCTGTTGTATTGTTGTTGTTGAACTTGAAGGTTATGAATGGTTTATCAAACATAGAAATCTCACGGATGTTAAGGTATGTAATATATGTCATCTTTTTTCATCTATTTTAATTGGTGTTAGTTCATCACTACTAAATAAAGGATGAAATATGTACCATTAAGATTCTTTATATTAACAAAAAAAATTGTTGTAGATTGATTGGTGAATTTTTGTTACCACTATCAAATATTTTACCTCGCTCATACTGAGATTTATCTAGCATTATGAAAGATATCAGAATGGAGTATCAAGAAATAGATGCATGTCTCAATGATCATATTATATATCATAAACAATAGGAATTTGCAACAGAATGCCCAAAATGCCATATCAGTAGATATCGAATATATCAACTAACAAAAAAGGTGCCTCACAAGGTTCTTTGTTATATTCCAATTATTTCACATATGCAATGATTATTTAGGTGTGAAAGCTTAACACAATTTATAGATTACCATGCACAAAATAGAAGTGGAGATGACATTCTTTGAATTACTATAGATGGTTATGCATTTAGGGACATGGAGGAAAAATGGCCACACTTTAAAGAAGAACCTCGTAATCTCAGGCTTTCATTGGGAGTGGATGGAGTCAATCCATTTAGAGAGTTGAGATCTATTTACTCGTTGTGGCATGTTTTTGTTATCAACAATAACATTCCTCCATGGATGTCAATAAAGAGGGAGCACATAATGTTGTCAATGATTGTTCCATGTATTTTTTTACATCAATTTTCTTTAACATAGTAGCATCTCATTTGTCTTATTTTTTGCATAATGACTTATATTTTTTTCATTCAATAGTCATATACATTAATTTATATATATTTCAGTAAAATGGTTATAATAATTATGTAATTTTTATGTTCATTCAACTAGGTAATTACCAAGTTAAAGATATGAATGTATATATCAAGCCTCTTATCAATGGGTTACTAAAGTTATGGAATGGCGTCACTATGTATGACGTCTCTAGACCAATAGGACAAAGACAATTTCAATTCCATGCAATGCTTGTATAGACAATTCATGATGCCCCAGGGCTAACACATTTTTGTGGTATGTTATAATGTTCAAATGCACTTTAACAATATTTAATTTTATGGATTAGATATCCTTCATGTTTTTAAAATAATCTATTCATTATATATAATTATAAAAATTGGCATATTTAATCCAATTATTTATGATCTTGCAGGTCTTCAAACAAAGGGAAAATTTGCATGTCCAATTTGTGGTCCAAAGATGAAATCTCATCATTCAACAAGTTTAGGAAAGTAGGTGTTTGATGAGTATAGGCACTTCTTCCATAGAAATCATAAGTATCGAACTACTGAAAAACATCTTTTCAATGGGAAAGAAGAGACTACATCAAAACCATGAAGAATGACACCTCGCTTATGGAAGTTGGAATATAATATAATTAATCATCAAGGTTATACATTGGATCAAATTGTTTATCTATCCTATATGATATGTTTTGAATTTATATTTTTATATTGTGTTGTGTTTACTCATGTTGTAATTGACAATGATTGTCATTGTTAATTTTTTTAACTTATATGCTTCATGAAGGTTGTCAAGGCATTAATGGCTAGCTTCCACAGGGACTAAAAAGTTATCCTAGATAATTTAGTAGGTTGACCTACTATGAGTAGCTACAAATTGTGCATTTGTTTGATACAATGCATATTAGAAAGAATATAACAGAAACATTATGGAAAATATTGGATGGAAGGTATGACAAAGAAAAAATTGTCAAAATTTGTAATGACATTCAAGAAGTCAATCATGCAATGAAAAATTTCATTCAATTAAATAGCGATGGAGACCAAATTAATATAAGTGTTCTTCCTTGGTTATTAACAGAGCAGCAAAGCAATGCTATAAAAGAAGCCATACAAAAAATTTGATTTCCCATAGGATTTTCTGCAAACATAAACAATATAATAACAAAGAAAGGTGAATTTGGGTCAGGGATGAAAACACATGATTGGCATACCTTCATTAAGGTAATTATTCTGGTATATTATATACACTTGTATAATGCATGTACTTTTCAATGTATTGTGCTTACTACTTTTGGAAAAATAATGAAAAGATCATTTTAATAATTGTTGTAGTATGTTCTACCTCTATCTCTCCTAGACAACTTTGACAAGAATGTCAAGCAAGTTATATATGATTTTGGAAAATACATGAGGTAAGTAGCGAGATTTGATCTTATAATTTCCATTTGTTTTACTTCTTATGTAATATACTATATATTTTTGTTAAATCTCCTTAATATATTTTCACCTTGAATCACTCTTAGATGGTTGTCATCTAAAGAAATCCATAAAGAAGATATAAATTATTGGAAGAGAAAAATTCCTCATCTAATGTGTGAAATGCAAAAGTGTCTACCTTTGACATTTTTCAATGCACACGAACACTACCTCATACACCAAGTTGAGGAGATTGAATTGTGTGGACTTATACACACAACGTCAATGTGGATGGTTGAGAGGCACTTGAAATTTTTGAAGGCTTTGGTTAGACAAAGAGCACATCCTAAGGGTTCTATGGTGGAGGGATATATGGTATACTAGACCATGGTGTACACTAATGAATATCTTCCTAAGTTTGCTACAGAGATCCATGTAGATCGCATTTGGGATCCCAACACCACTAATAAATTCGAAGGGGAGTACTTGATGGGGGAAAGGTAGATTGAGGAAAGTGATCTAGGTAATTATAAGATGGTCATGGAGATTAATTGGAATACATTTTACATATAGTTTTTATCTATATTGTACTTATTTAAATTTTAATCTTCAATATACATCAATTATAAATTAAGGTTGTATACTGTGGTATTTAACTAGTTATCTACGTCATTTGTGAATTTCAATTTTTTTTGATATAGTTGGTTGAAAGTGGGATGCACTACATTTGTACGTCACAAAAAATCTTGATTGGATGATGGTATCGATTGAATAATTTCAACAATCTGGTTGTGCATTAACATGGGAAAGTGTGGCTTCATTGGTTAAAGAAGCTCGTCGTAATGGAGATTCCAATGTTACACAAAGGGAAATTGATTTAGCATATGGTTTAAGAGATACACAAGTACGTATAAATATATTAATCACCCATATTATTTAATTATTTTCAATTATATTGATGTATATATATGTTGAGATTATTTTCTTTGCATACATTCGGCTAAGAATAAATATGTTTATCAACTGACAATATTGCAATAACTTTTACATGTTTGACATATTGCAGGTGAAACACCACAAGGCTATGTGGTGCAACGGTCATAAATTTTAAATCAAAATGTTGGATGACATGAAGAAAACTTTTGATTCTAGTATAACTACAGTCTTTCAGGTGACTAATGTTTCATCTAGAAGCGACATACATCTAGAAGTCTCAAAAAATTGAAACTATGGGATTTTGGATGATATACTTGAGTGTGACTTTAAGTCCTTCAGATTAATTTTTTTCATTGTCCTTTGGTATAGGCTATGATTGAATGAAAATGATCCTGAGAGAAATTTTATTGAACATGATAATGGATTTACCATGGTTAATACAAGGTTGTTCAAGCGAGCTGGAAATGAGCCCTATGTTCTTCCAAGCCAATGTGAGTAGGTATTTTACTCAGAGGTTCCAGGTAAACCGGGTTAGTCATTTGTTGTTAGACATGATCCAAGAGGAAGCCCGATAAAGTATAATGTGGTGGAAGAAGAAGATACTGACGAACTAGAAGATGATGTAGATGATGATCATGATCAACAGTTAGTTGATGATGTCCCTGACGAAGATGTCGAAGAGGAGGAACTAGATTATGATGATGGAGTTAATGTTCATGAAGATGATATCTATGTGGATGATGACATTATTGAAACTGATATCAATGATGATGATGATGATATGACCAATTCCTACAATGTCGAATCTAGATTAGATGATATAGACAAAGAGTTGGATGAAGAAGACCAATGACATTGAACTGTATGAGTTATGTTATTATATTATCTATTTGATATTAATTTCTTGATAGAATTATATTTGACTTATGTGGTTACATAATTAATTCATGATGTTTTCAATTTTATGCCATTACATAATTAATTTAATGATGTACTTTTTAATGTTTGAAAGGTCAAAAAATTAAAACACTGCAATAGTGATGTTAACAACCTTGAAATTAGTGTGTTTTATGTTTCATGTCATCATAAAAGATTAAAAAGTCAGTTGTAGAGGTGGTTGTTCAATGGTTGACGTGTAAAGGCATTTGAAATTCATAAAGCAATCATTGTAATGGTTGTTGATGGTTGAGGATTTAAAATAAAAGCTCTTGACATTCAAAAATATGTGTTTTTCTTAAATGTTTTTGTATTTTTCATGTTATGCATCACTGTATGGTCACATGCAGCCATATTTTGATGTGAAATCCATTCCAAGTCATGAATATATGTGCTAGCTTTGATTTTAATCTAATTTGAGGGCTTAAGGCATTGATTTGAGTTAGAAAGCTTCATTTCTTTGCATACAACCCAGTTACCCTATTTTTGAGGGTTTTGTAGTCCAAACATGATATAAAGGGGCTCTTACACTTTTTGTGATTACTGTAGCTTGTGTAAGAGGTGCGATGGATATTTTTGTAATTGTAGGATGCATGAATAGGGCATAGGATGAGAAATAAAAAAGGTATAGTTGTCCTCAAGAGTTTTGTGAAGAAAAGCATGTGAAATGAGAGGTACTTTCTGGCCCAATGCTTATTTCATCCTTCATTTTCTATAAGAAGGATTTCAAGGCCAAAATTATGGGTTAGCAAGTTAGATATTTTTGGTCGATTCTAGGTAGAGTTGCAGAGCAAATTGTAAAGTTTGATGGTTTTAAGAAAAATGCAACTTAGGTTTTGAGTCATTTTGTAGTAGGTTTTGAATTCATGGGGATTTGATGTTTTATGACAGTACTGGCATTTGAATTGAAATGATTAATTCAAACTCATGTCTCTCCATTGTACATGCATATCTAAATTTTGACTAAGATAATCAAGGGTTGTCTCGTTCATCTCACTCTTGTGGTGTGTATGATTTCTGTTTTGGCTTTAATTCAAGGAATTAATTAAAATGCTTGAATGGGATTGTAGGTGGATATGTTATGTATAAGGATTTGATAAGTATTATTGGGTTAGAATACATGTTGATGAAATTCTAAAGCAATGTTCTCAAGGATCTTATATGTTATGTGTTAAATCTGTCATAAACCCTTAGATCGATGTTTATGAATTTTACTCCCTCAATGGATATATGGCACTGATGTAAGTTGTACTAATTTGTATGGTTTAGTATTTTGTTTGTCTTTACTTAGCACTTGCTACAAATTGCAAATCAATGACTATTTTACACTGTGGAATGTGTTGTATTTATCTCATGCTCCAAATAGTTGATATTATTGATGAATAACCAATTCTATTCAGTATTATGCTATTATGTTGACCTATTAAATGAGATTATTTGTTGTTGTTAATGCTGTTTACAATAATGGTGCAGAGGTTGTAAACACATTAAGGGATCACCCTCCTGGGTCTTGTAGAGCCCAAATTGTAGGAGGTATTTAAAATCCTTGTCAGTTCGTCCAGGTCCTTTGAGCTTCCCTTGATTGGAATTAGAAATTCCATAGGTAAATTAGAAGACCAACCTAGTTACAGTAAAAAAAACCAACACGTAGAGGGGATAGAGCTAGAGGGATTCAGTGAAAGAGAGACAGAGGGAGTGGGAGAGAGATAGAGGGTAGAGGAATAAGGGTAGAGGGGAGGGAGATAAGAGTGAGAGAGAGAGAGAGACTTGAGAGAGGGAGAGGGGGTAGGAGGGTGAGACTTGAGAGAGAGAGGGAGCGAGGAGGGAGGAGAGAGATAGGAGGCAGAGGGTTGCCGTGAGGGTTTATGCTTATAGTTTAAGGGTTAATGGTTTAGGTTTAGAGTTAAAGGTAGAGGAGAGATAGAGGGAGTGGGAGTGAGAGAGAGAAACCTTAGAGAGGAGAAGGGGTAGGAGGGAGAGTCTTGAGAGAGAGAGAGAGGGAGGGAGGGAGAGAGATAGAGGGTAGAGGGTTTAAGGGTTTAGAGTTTAAGGGTTAAGGGTTTAGGGTTTAGGGTTAAAGGTAGAGGGGAGAGAGATAGAGGGAGTGAGTGAGAGAGACCTGACAGAGGGAGAGGGGGTAGGAGGGAAAGCCTTGAGAGAGAGAGATGGAGTGGGTGGGAGAGAGATAGAGGGTAGAGGATTTAAGGATTTAAGGGTTAAGGGTAGTGGGCTAAGGGTAGAGTGGAGAGACTTAGGGGAGAGAGAGAGAGAGAGAGAGAGAGAGAGAGAGAGAGAGAGAGAGAGAGAGAGTTAGAGGGGAAGGGAGGGAAGAGGGAGGAAGCAGAAGAGAGAGAGAGACCTGAGAGAGGGAGTGGTGCTAGGATGGAGAGATTTCAAAGAGAGAGACATGGAGGGAGTGGGAGATAGACAGATGGAGAAAGGGTTAAGGGTAGAGGGTAGAGGGTTTAAGGGTTTAGAGTTTAAGGGTTAAGGGTTTAGGGTTTTGAGTTTAGGGTAGAGGGGAGAGAGATAGAGGGAGTGAGAGAGAGAGAGACCTGAGAGAGGGAGAGGGGGTAGGAAGGAGATACTTGAGAGAGAGAGAGGGTAGAGGGTTTAAGGGTTTGGGGTTTAAGGGTTAAGGGCTAATGGATTAGGGTTTAGGGTTATGGGTAGTGATGGAACTTCAAAGTTTTGTTTTCTGTGTTCTATTTTATCTTGCCTTGTGTCTCTAGTCATCTATGGTGTTTGTGAAAAGCCTAAGGTTAGGGTTTTACCTTTGTCTTCATGTAAAACCCCAGTCTTCATCTTACACTTTGGATGGGATCTATTTGGCCGTTACTTTTTGGGAAGGCTTTAAAACAACTTAAGCCCCATCACTTCGTCTAGGCTGGGCCCCCTTTTGTTTTATTGTTTTATTTCCTTTGCCTAACTTTATTTTTCCTAAGTCTTTTGTTGGTCTCGTGTTCCCTCATTAAAAAAAATTGTCATTGTTTGTCATTGGCCTAGTGATGTCCCCTTATTCCTTTAGGGGAGAGGGCCCAGTAGTCATGTAGGATAACTTTCTTAGCATGTAGCAATTGACTGGAATATTGTAGAACCTTCATTTTTTTTTTTTGAAATTTAGACTGGTCTCTTATTTATCTATAACTAAGGTTTGGAGGCGCGACTCATCATGCAACTCGCCACATCGGAAGATATTTTGAGAAGTGTCTAAAATTTGACTTTTAAAGGTTCGTAAAACTTAATCATGGAACCTCCAATAGTTGAAAAAATATCATTTGTTGCTTGTAGAATATCATATTTTTATTTAAATTAAAATTAATATACAACCTAAGTGGACCAAATACTTATTGATAACCATAAATATTTGATATCTCTACCTTTTATATTCAACACATATGGACTAATAGTTGAACACAAAAAATCTATTTGTTGTTATAAAAACAACACATAATTATTTAAAATACAACTTATATTGAACAAAAATGGACCAATAGTTGAACACTAAAACTTTTTGAAAATCCTTCACATTTAATTGGAAAATACATGTTATTTATTGTGCTTACCTTTTATATTTGTGATAGGACAAACTATTAATATAAAATTATCCAATGCTTGTACATTGCTACCCCAATTGTTGTACACATAAGAACAATATTTTTTCACTATGATAACAATACTTGTTTCAAATGAGTGTCTTATTTTATTAAATGAGCATTTTATTTTTTAAATGATATACTTATAGTGGAGAGTTGTGATATTTTATTTGAAACAAAAAAAACTTATTTCACTTCTTCATGAATGTATTTATGTTTTTTTCATATAACATTTAGAGGTTCTCATGTGTTCAAGTATGGGTCCATTTTTTATCAACATTTGGTTTTTTCTTTATTTACATTTGGATTGTTTATTTAAAATATATAGTATAAATATGTGGTAAGACTGGGTATTATCATCATGATTGAGTGGGTGACTATTGGACCCCACAATATTCGCGCACTCAATCGTGATGAGGGACAAGTTCACATGGTCGTAGAGGGACTATTTGGACTTCTCCACTAATAAATATTTTTAATTTTGTAGAGGGACAAGTTCACATGGTTGTAGATCAATTGTCATGTGATATCAGTTGTTCCCCACCATCCTATGATGACCCCACCACACTGTCTTTGTTGATTGCGATATCACAGGCGAGTGCCACGTGTCTCATCTGGTGAAGCCGAAGGAATGATAAATACTTTGATGTGTAGACTTTAATACATTATGTCATGGGTTACTGAAGTAGTTATCAGATGCACGTATTTTAAATCAACAAAGATGTTATAATCTCGGTAGAAAGGTGCTCGATGGTTAATAACAAGGTTGGTGAATGTGTTGAACAAATAGGATTACCGATGGTTGGGATCCATGGTTTCCCACCATCGTGTGATAAAAATTTGTGAGGTATTTATTGATTACGATATCACAGGTGGGCACCACGTGGATCTCCTTAGCAATGAGTAGTATGGTGGGCCCTTATTGCCATGATGGAGACTATGTCAATTTTCTTTGAAGGCAGTCATCTAATGATCTGACCAAGGTGAAGGATTGACAGCTAATATTTGAATCTACATCATATGTGATTTGAGTCATTTGTGCAGGGGGCGAGTAAGCTTTAATGGCGGCCATGACATCTACTACCATGGTTTGATCCTAAAGTTGGGTTTTAATTTTAATCTGATGATGTAAGCCTAAACCATTAACCCTAGTGGTCATGTCACTAACGACTTAGCCAAAGCCTTTCATTAAATACTAAATGTGCAATGTGTAGGTTTTTTAGATTCAAAGATATGGGAGAAGATCTCCATCGTACCCCGTCAACTCGCAGACCTAAGGTTTTGGCCTGTTATTTGGTGTGAGGTCAGCAAAAGGCACATGTGTGTCTTGTATGGAATGTGGAGCCCAATCTCCACCATTGAGCTCATAACCCATGGTTTTAGATTGACAACCAAGGTCAAAAGCTAATGTAAATCTCTGTCGTTCCCCACTAGGTCGCAGGAGGAAGATGAAGGTTGGTTAAAAGCTTCAAGGTCAACGAGATTGCGATGCGTAGCTCTAGCCATTTAGTTTGCAAAGTGCATAGGACCTGTTAACATGGTACTTGGTTTCTGAGATGGATTAATGTTATTGGTCATGAGGAAGGTCAATGATGCTTCGTTGGATGTCAAACCAAGTTATCCTGAGATAAACTGTTTGATCTACCAACTCTTCAGGAGATCAGCAGGTAATATTCAAAGTTGGAAAATGGCACATGGTGGTCATTTTATTGTACAACTGGTGAAGCACTAATGAATTATTCCTTTCTTGTGTATTCATGTCGATCTCAATCCATGTGAAGATGTTGTTGGCAATCATAAAGGGTGATCTACGAATTATCATGCAACACAAGTTAAATGGTGACAATACATATGCCACCAAATTTCCATGTTTGCACATGCATTTTTACTAAGCATTGATGAAGGTTGCCATTACCTCACACAATAAATAAAAGAGGAATTAACTACTAATTGTGTCATTCTTGTAGCAATTAGAGCACTTTCTAGGCTGAGTCTAATCAAGTTTGAGTGCTTGTTTGACAAGAGAAAATGAGTAAGTCAGTAAGGAGGTCTTTTCATTTGATCTCACAAAAGCTCGGTCCTGCTATTCAGGAAGGTGCTTTGGTTGACAAGCCCAGGCTTGTGCCCACTAGATGCAATAGAAAGTTGCAATTCTAGGACATTGCTACTCAACTGGTAGATGACAAAGGCAAGCAACCGGTGTGCTCTATTACTAGTGTTGATAGGAAAATAAGGTATGGGCATGGCTCGTTTGGATGCCAACACTCACCCATTGACCTTATGAGAAAAATTTTTGATGGTGTAACCGAGACTGACTCTGACTATTATCAGTATTTAGGTCTCTTGAATCATGATCTGCCCTCTGATGAGGAAGTGATATCTATGTTTCCATTGGCAATTAAAACCCTAAGCGGATGGACTAGAACCATATTGGGGAAGGACAAGAAAGAAGAGGAGGCTGAGGTTTCCTCTTCTCCTCTAGAAACAACTAGAAGTGGGCGTGTATACCGGGGTCTAAGTGTTGGTAAGGGAAGGGTGGTAGGTAAATAATAAATTGTTGTGTGGCATGTAAAATTTTGTGTTGATGATGTTGTTTTTGTTGGTGGTGTTGGTTTTGCATGTGTGGCACATTTTGATGTCAGTTGTGTGCCTCTGTGGCAATTTGGTTGCCTAGTTTTTTTGCATGGATAGTGACAAAGGGGGTTTTGATGAAAATTTGTGTTCCCTTTCTTGATGGTAGTTACAACTTTATCTTTCCCCAGTTGCACTATGTTTTGCAGATTCAACGTGTGGGAAGTTTTCAAATGAAAGTAAAATGCAATGGAGATTTTGTTCAAATGAAAATTTGTGGTGAAATTACATTTGAGACCAAAGATTTTTTCTCCCTTGTCATATAAAAGGGAATTCAAGGCTCATTTGTAGGGAGAGAACTGATGAAATCTCTAGCTAGATTTTGAGTTGAATATATGGGTAGAAAGATAGGAATAAATAGATAGCATGTTTTGAGTTTTGGATTAATATATGCAAAATTATCTTAAATTGTATGTAGATATGACTTATAAGCATGAATAAACATATAATTCTAATATATTTTCTCTCCTTATGTGGATTTGAGTGAATTTTGAATGAAATGTTAATGATGTTTTCATTCTCCTTTTGAGAATTTGTTCAATTGTGTGTCTATGTTTTTTCTTTGATTCAAGAAAATCAATTAAATGCTTAAATGGATTAATATATTTACAATTATTTACAATGTATTTGATAAGTAGTAATATATCAAAGAATTGAGCTCCATAATGCAAGGTATTATATGAGTAGTCCATTCTATTAAATTATTGGGTCAGTTCTGCTAACGATAAATGGGTAACTAAAAATTTAAGTGAGGAAGAATAAAATAATAATATGTAACTAGGTCACTCACTCACTCCCTCTATCTCTCTCCCCTTGACCCTAAACCCTAAACCCTTAAACCCTCTACCCTCTACCCTTAACCCTCCCTTCCTTTATCTCTCTCTCTCAAGTCTCTCCCTCCTAGCACCACTCCCTCTCTGAGGTCTCTCTCTCACTCACTCACTCACTCT
>VDFB02000020.1:62447820-62533495 GCA_007258455.2 Sequoia sempervirens | reverse complement strand
AACATATAAGATCCTTGATAACATTGCTTTACAATCTCATCAATATGTATTCTAACCCAATACTACTTATCAAATCCTTATACAGAACATATCCACCTACAATCCCATTCAAGCATTTTAATTAATTCCTTGAGTTAAAGCTAAAACAACAATCATACACACCACAATAGTGAGATGAACGAAACAACCCTTGATCATTTTATTCAAAATTTAGATATGCTTATATAGTGGAGAGACATGAGTTCGAATTAATCATATCAATTCAAATACCAGTACTGTCATAAAACATCAAATCCCCATGAATTCAAAACCTACTACATAATGAATCAAAAGCTAAATTGCATTTTCCCTAAAACCATCAGACTTTACAATTTCTTTGCAACTTCATCTAGACTTGACCAAATATATCTAACTTGCTAACCTGTACATCTGGCCTTGAAATCCTTCTTATAGAGAAAGAAGGAGCAAACAAGCATTGGGCCAGAAAGCACACGTGTCACCAGCCAATTGGACCACCTTGTGATATTCCAATTTTTTTTACAATAGCAATCTCCCTAGAGAATCTTTTTGTTCATCATGCCCCCTGAGAATGGTTGATGCATCAACAAAAAAATTCAAGAATTTTATGCCTAGACTGTCACCAAAAAACAAAACTAGAATATATTGTAACTGCAACAGCTGATTTGTCAACCATTAGCAGCCTACTCCTTTTCACTCTTCCAAAATACTCCAAGAATGAGCTAGTGCTAATGATTTTGTCCATACAGCTCACCAACAAATCATAATCTGAGTTACCCTATTTTTGAGGGTTTTGTAGTCCAAACATGATAAAAAGGGGATCTTACACTTTTTGTGATTACTATAGCTTGTGTAAGAGGCCCTATGGATACTGTTGTAATTGTAGGATGCATGAATATGGCGTAAAATGAGAAATAAAGAAGGTATAGCTGTTGTCCTCAATAGTTTTGTGAAGAAAAGCATGTGAAATGAGAGGTTCAAGTCTACGTTTCAACAAAACATGTAGGTGAGATCTTTTTTTATGAATTTTTATCCATGTGCAGACCCAATGGGTTGTTTTTGAACACTAAATATAAATTATATACATATACACACAAACACACACATATATATGTATGTATGTATGTATGTGTATTTTTAAATGTAAATGTAAATGCAATTACTGGATGGTCTCCTAGAACAATAAATGCAACATATCATTAAAGAAATCTATATCTATGTATATAAATGTGTATTTCTAAATGCAAGTGTAAATGAAAAGAGCATATGGTTTTGTAGTGTTATAGATACAACATATCCATAAATTAATGCAATTGAAATTCTAAATTCTTCAACACATATAATATGAAATCAATCAAACTATTAAACTACATGAAATAAATGAAAATAGTAAATGCATATGTATGTGTATTTGTAAAAGTAAGTGTAAAATAAATAAGAATAATGAAAATTATAAAAGAATACAAGGAAAGGTCTGCCTTCTTGGTAGTGATAACCTCCTCCACACACAACCCTTAAAAATTATGAATAGAGGAATATAATCTTTGAAGAACTCAAAGTTGATTCTCTCCTACCTGATGCAATTAGTCATTTTATCCTTACAAACATTTATAGTGATTACTAGAGGCACATAGACCAATTCTTCATAATAGAAGAATTTGATCATACTTTTCCAATGATGGCATTATGAGAAATCCTTAGGTTAAATGAATAATTCCTAGCTAAGTTCTTTAAATCATGTCCAACCTTATAAGAGAAGACCACTGCTATGTGTACCTGGATACCATGAAGAAAGGCTCTTTGGGGTCTTTCATCAATCATCCTACCTTAAAACATACCAAAAGTCTCCTAGCAATTAGACATAGGAAGATTTAAGATGACTACAAAAAAAATTATTGCCAAAGCATAAACTTATGATGACTTAACCAGGTCTAGTACACACTCCCTCCCTGTTAACCACTTAGACATATGGAAATTAAATGTAAATTTGCTGCTATTTTTAGTCATGTAGGTGTCTAATAAGCCACTTGGTGTTGTTTCCCTTCAAGTTTATTTACTTGAATGAAGAGCAAAAGTCCTTTGATTACAATTAGATAATACATTTGAGGCCTTGGTTGTGTAACCAGTGGACCATAGTCACATTAAAAATTGTTACAAATTTTGGGAGTTAAAATGTTGAGTAGATTTGATTTGTGATTGACACATTTGGATAGTAGTAACAATAATTTGCAATCTATCAAGACTTTATTACCTTATAACCTGTGAAATTCTAGTGATGAAATGATAGATTAATCATAATGTCACCTTAGGATCACATCACCATGAAAGAACTTCATCCAACATCCTTATGAGTGCAAGTACCACCAAATAGGTATTTGTCAAATATGTCTTCCCTGAGCGAGGGAAATTCAGAAAGAGAAGAGGAAAGTGAGACATGTAGTATGTATAAAAGAGGGAGATCAACTAGAGGTCAAAAGATTAGAAGAAAATTATGTAAATGCATGGAATTTTTTCTTTCTAAAGGGGGGTCATGTTCTTATGATGATGAGAGCATAGGTGACGTCGAGGTTCCCTTGAGGTACAAACATCTACGGAAACAATGGGTACCCAAGGAGCTTCCTCCAATAAACACTGATTTTGTGTCAATGAGAGGATATATCACATAGCACCATCGTCATTACATGGTTTGGGCCTATTTTTCATGGATTACATAAAGGTATATTATGAAAAAGTTAATGAATTGATGGAGTATGTCAGACCCTGTTACAGTTACAAAGATTGGATGCAACTGGTTCAATATACATGAAATATGCATAGGTGTGCACTATCAACAAATTATATATAGCTAAAAGATAAGGATAAAAATAAAGGAGTGGCTATGTACATTGATAGAAGGCCAAAAGAATTAGGGAATATTACAGGGTTTATAAATAGTACATGACCTGGGTCAACAAATAAGCAACCCGATTGCATATTCGAGGCGCATAAGGGAAACCGTGTATTCGTATGTGCAATAAAATCAATAACTACAGGGGAAGAGTTGCTAATCAATTACAATTTGAATCTCTTAGTTACAAACACAGTTACTATGGGGGTGGTACATACTATGTACCATTTTACCCAACCTCTAATTAATGACTCCAATACACCATTTTATTCTTATGTTTTTTTTTCATAAGTCTATTGGTTTCATTTCAGTAATGTTTTTTTATATTTTTTTTTGTCACAACGGGACATTGATCGCATGAAGAAGGCTTCAACCTAGAGCATAGATCGCAATTTATCTTCAGTCACTTCTACCCGATAGGTTTACCTCATTGTAATTGTAAAAATTAGATATGAGCAAAATGTTTTATTATTATGTTGTTTTGATAAGTTTATTAGGTTAATTTCGATAATGTTTTTTAATATTCTTGTTATAGTCAACTAATTAGGGAAAGGCACTAGCAGTAGATGAGAGCATCCATAGGGAGGTGCAGTCAATATTATGTGATGATGAAATTGCTTATTCAACAAACCCTCTCGATATGATAAGGAAGAACCAAAAAAAATGCAATGAAGAAATACTTAAGTTGTTATTCATAGTGCCTCAAATAGATGAGATACGAGAGAGGGTTAAAATATTGACTAAGAGATCACAAAACTTGCAAGTTGTCATGAGGTCTTTAATTATAACATAAGTTCATTCATGGTTTTACATTTTTTACTCTTTTATGTAATGAACTAAAATATGTGTTGTTTTTATAGGATTTTTGCATCCTCATGATGCTCCTAGCCATGATTATGGTACTACAAGTGTTGCCCGATGAGTAGGGGTTGGTACAAGTGTCCACCCTGATCTTCCTTCACATACATCACATCATCTGACCCCATCATCCATGCTTATATTGTCATCTAAAATGTCAGCAACACATACCATGCAGGCATCTGTTAGTGCACCCTTTGGCAGCGAACACATGCTAGAACATGCATCAGGACATGTACCTGGGGATGCAGAGGCCACTGGTACTGGTGATATTTTAGCAGCATTTCTTGGATCTTCCTGTATTACTAGTACGGGAACATTACTGGTCACTTTTGTGGTGAGCGAGGATTTTGTTCCCATAAAGATAGAGAAGGTCCCAGGTAATTTAAAATGTTTTAATTATTATTATATATAATCCAATTGAAATTTACTTATTGATTTCTCTTTTTAGACTATTGATCCCATGATCATTTTGTAGGAAATGATGTTTTCTATAAAAAATTAAGTGATATTACATTGTGGAATGCCCAAAATCAAGATTTAAAAGATGAGCTCATTAACCATTTAGTTGTGCTCTTCAGTGATAAAACATTCAACCGAACCAAGGTCCTTAAGAAAGTTGGTACCTATCTAAAGTATGTGAGGGACCAATATAGGTCACATTTAGAGAAGAACAAAAAGTACGAGCATCCCCCATGATTCCAGAGAGGGAGTGGAAGGACCTAGTGTCAGATGGAAAGGAGAAGGCTGAAAAGAAAAAAGGAAAGACACCACCGGGCCATGGAAGGTATTTGATACTATCAACAATGTAGTTATATACTGATTACTCTTTCTTTTTACATAATCTAACATATTTCAAACTTTTCATAGGCTACCCAACACATCGAAGGCAACAAAGGAAAGACTAGAAAAACATGGGCAACACAAACTTGGCTCTAGTGGTTATATGAAATTAGCTGCATGAATTGTAAGTATCAATAAATGAAATATTGTATCCACATAATAAATTGAAAACAATTTTGGTTTTATCACACCATAGAAGAAAAATTCATGATCTTATGCAAAAATATAGGGCTATGAATTCAACAGAGTTCCCATAGAAGATGACCTGAAGATTGCCTTCCAACAAGGCTATGGAGTCGTGACTGAACACCTAAGAGTCTTGACTGGGCAAACACAATCTTCCATTGCATCTGACACACAGGTAAATAAACTCAATAAAATTTATTTAAAATTGAATACTTGTGCAATCTATTCAATATTAATTTCCACCATAAAGTAATTACATGCCTATTTTATTTAAACATTCAAGCAATGATAATACTGCACATGACATTGGAATGCAACCTAGTAAGGGTGGATTACAACCTGCAGATGAAGGTCATGATGTGCATCCCGATACTTTAGAGTATGTAGAGCATGATCAACATATTGAGCATGATCATGATAGAGAAGATCAAGAACATGATTTGGCCCCATTAGGTAAAGAGGACCACTCTAAAGTTCTTTTAAACATATTCAATTGCAATTGGTGTATTAATTAATGTAACCTTTCATGTTTCAACTTTAGAGCATGTAGAGCATGATCAACATGTTGAGAATGATCAGGCTAGAGAAGATCAGTAACATGATGTGGCCCCATCAGGTAAATAGGACCACTCTCATGTTCTCTTAAACATATTTAATTTCAATTGGTGTATTAATTAATGTAACCTTTCATGTTTCAACTGTAGATCAAGATTTAGAGGGTGTTCAACATGTTGAGCATGAGTCTATAACAAAAGTTCAGGAACATGATGTAGACCCATTAGGTAAAGAGAACCACTCTAATGTTCTTTTAATTAATAAAATACTTGTAACAATAATAATAAAACATATCAGTTTAACATTTCTTTGTTATTGTAGCAAACCCCCCTTGCAGCAGTGTCCACTTCATGAGCAGACAACTAGGTGTACATTAAGATCACAAGCAGAGGGAAGAACAACTAAAGGGAGGACAGATGATTTAGAAAACAATACTCCACTTCAGATTTTTTTAGCTTTAAAAAAGAAACCAAAAAAAAGTGATTGTAATCATATCATGACAACCACATTTTTTATAATATGTAAAAATTGAAAGAATAAATATTATATGTTAATGAATGAATGTGAATATGTTAATTAATGAATGAATGTTATATGTTATTAATGGATGAATGAATTTTATATGTTATTAATGGATGAATGAATGATTAATGTTATATGATTGGGTATGGGGAATTGAGAGTGATGTGAGGGGGGGGAGGGGCCAAATGAGCTTCCACAGTCACGTGGTTGGCCTTATTAAGTAGAGAATATTAAACTATTCTCGAAACAAAGAAAAGCTCAATATGGTAATGTACTTTTCAATATAAGAAATGCATCGTTTGAAGCATCAAACCAATATGCAAAGATGAAAGAAAGTGCTAGTTTTTCACTGTGGTGGTAGAAAAATGATTCTTTATACCCTGAATCCATGCTTTGCATCATAATTTAAAGTTTTTTCCATTCCAATATTCTGAGTTTAGTTTGTTTGTATGGCTTTGTATGAATACCACATTGTGTTGTGTGTGGATTTGGTTTCAAAGCTCTGTTTCTTCTGTTTTTAGTGGTGACATAACTCTAAAATTTGACTTTTGTGCATAATAGGTTAGTGGAAAAATTTGACGAAGGGTTTAGAGGCTCGATTGAGATAGATACAGGATATTTGGATCTTGTTGTTGATGGGAGGCTTCTTAACCATGAAATTTTTACCATCATTCTTGATCATAAATGTTGTAAATGATATTAATGCTTCAAACTTAAGATTCGTTTCATTGTTATAATAATCAAAATGTTGTACTTTGCTATACATTCAAGCATTCTCTTGCCCCCTACCCTTTGCTCTCTCCCCCCTCCTTTTAAGAATTTTCTTTGTCATAAAAGATTCACATTTCTGTCTCATTTACACAAATTTATCTAAAGCGCTAGGAGTGAATAAAGATATGTAAAAGATGATGGATTATGTCTAAACAACAACTTTCCATCTTATAGCTAATTAAATCCTTAATATTTGAATAGTTTAGAGCTCGAATAATGCTTGTATATGCATTTGTAGCAATAAGGGAGCCTATGTGAAGATTGAAATTTAAAACATCACTTTGGTATTTTTCCTTAGGCAGTGAAATGATATTTTGAGTAATATAAACCTACACACACATTGTTATTTTTCGGCATTGTATTGAGGAATTTTTTTCCTCTTATACCTACCCTCGGCTAGGCATGGAGGTATATAATATTGGTTTCTAGGTTTATTTTGTAAGTAGTTAATTTCACAGAGGAAGACTAAAATCTTCTTAATGTCCTGTGTCAGGTGTGAAAGCAAATGAATCACTTGCTAAAGGCACCATTTTGTATTCATCAAAAAAATGGTTTGTTCTTTTTTTCATGTTTCTTGCATGTGTTTTTTAGACTCTAGAGATGTATCTTGACTCTTTCCTTTGCACTTTTCATCTACTTTGATGATTACAGTAGATTGTCCTCATAATTTTTCATGTAGATCTGTTTGTAACCTTATTTTCTACCAATCAATTTGCAAACTAGTCACATATTAAGGACCACTTCACTAACTTGTAGTCATCCATTACTTAATATGTTGCAGGTTGTGTCTGTGTGCTAATAAATCCTGATGATTATGAGAACTTTAATCCTACAAGTGTACCCAATCTTTCTCAAGTAAAAGTCTTACCTTATTTTATAGTACTTTAAATGGTTAATTGAAGGTGCTTCTTTAGATTTGAGATAGTTCAACCCTGGATTAAAATATGGTATTAGATGGGCAGTATAATGATAAAATTGAGCTCCATTGAACACAAATTACAAACATAATTTATTGTACTATGAATAGTGTTACAATTATAATTATTTCTCCTTTACCTACCTCTGCATTAATGAAAAAGATAGCAGATATTGGAAGTTCATTGCATGTCTCATGTATGTGTTAGTATTTTAATTTTGTTTAAGTTGTTCAAGAGCTTGATTAGGTCAAGAATATGTTCTACAAGCTCTGTTCTCTTGACACTGCTCAACATTTTCCCTACACATTTTCTCTTCAATCCAGATGTTTCTTAACTCCTTCCCTTGTTAGCCATTGGTTGTTCTCAAGTGTAATATTTTTTCTATGCATCTTGCAGTCTATATGTATCATCGGTCATCTCTTATGAATCATGGATAACCTTTCATGGAATTGTTATTGTAATTAGACAATTTCCATTGTGAGAATAATCATTTAATTTGTATGGAAGTAAGTATTTTTCATATTATTTGAAGTCTTGGTATTGTAAACTTGTATTTGTAGGATTCTCTCAGGGGGAACAACAGAACTGTGATGATAGGTAGAGTTGTACAACACCATAAATCATTTGGCATTATCAATATATTGCTTATAGAATACTCTATGCAAGTAAAATGGAATGTGCAATGACAATTGGTCTTGAATTCAAATCTGAATATAAGTACATTATACACAAGAAGATGGTATCTATTCTATGATTTAAAGAACCCAAAAATAAGAAAATTAATAGGTTCCATTTGTTTACTTGCTCTTAGACACTTGTTTAATCGATGAGACCCTCAGAATGTCTTGCTGATAACCAACAATGTTTAAAACTCCTAAAGAGGTCAGATCAGTTTAACATTGAGTTTTCTATCCTATGTCGATGATTGATCTCTCACTGATGGGTTGGATTTGGTGGTCATCACCAAGAGTATCCGTGATGGTACATTTCAACGAATATTTAAAAAAAAAATTGCATTGTTTCATCGCAATTTCGACAAAACCCACCGACGAATCGCCGAAAAGGTCCGACAAAGTTGCTATAGCTATGATGAAGGCTTCATCATAACTCCTTTCCCATTTCATCACAATTTCAATGAAGGCCATCGACGAATGATAGAAAAGGTTTGATGAAGTTGCTTAGCTATGACGAAGGCTTCGTCGTAACTCCTTTCCCATTTTGTCACAATTTTGACGAAGGCCACAGCCGAATCACTGAAAAAGTCTAATGAAGTTGTTTACCTATGATGAAGACTTTGTTGTAACTCCTTTCCTATTTCATCGAAATGGTGATGAAATTTTGGTGTTGTTTCGATGCTTCGAAAGAGCCATTGAAATTGCATTTTGGTTGTAATTCATCGGTGGATACACAAAGTTTTCGTCAATATTCTGATGAACATCCAAGTCATTTTATGATGCCAATGACCGACGAATCTGTGCCATTATTTTGACGAAAAAATAGCGACAAATTTTTTTCTTCAGTTTGTTGATTTTCCAACAAATGTTTGTCAAATGACCAACAAACGTTCTTTGGAAAATGGAGTCAAATTCAATAGTGTCTCCATTCTCCATTAAGATTTTGTAACCATTTTGGAGCACTTTTCCAATGCTCAATAAATTATGATTTATGCAAGGGGCATAATAGACATTCTATATTTTCTACTTCTCACCATTCTTGGTTTGGATGCTAACAACACCTCTTCCTATGATGGGAACCTTCACATCATTTCCTATTTTTATTTCTATTTTTATACTACTATCAATGGAGGCAAAGAAATTTGTGTTACCACTCATGTGGTTGTTGCATATGTTGTCCAAGTACCATACTTCATCATTGTTACATTTAGCAAGGTTGCAAACAATGAAAACATTTGACTTTTTGTCAGTTTCAGCTTTTTTCTCATTTGCAACATTAGCATTTTGGCCTCCATGGTCACATTGCTTCTTTCTACACTCACTGGCATAATGGCCATACTTGTGACAATAATAACACTACACATTTCTCTTGTCATTCCTTTGATTCAAACTACTATTCTTCCTCTGGTTCTAGTTTGTTGACAGTGAGTTGCTTGACTCCTCTATGCTGTCAAAACCTCCTCTTGTAGAATTGCTTCTTCCTCTACCTTTTTGACCTCTTCCTTTGTTGTTTCTTCCTCTTCCCTAACCTCTTGCATTGTTCTAAGCCTTGAAGGCTTTCTCTAGGGAAGGAGTAGATATATTCAACCATTGATCATGGGTTTGTAGTGAACCCATCAACTCATCTAAAGTCATTTGAGACAAGTCCTTTTCCTCTTCAATGGCTAAGACTACATAATCAAACCTAGTAGGAAGACTTCTTAGGATTTTCTCAACAATCCTTTGCTCTTCCATTGTTTTTCCATTGACTCTTAGCTAATTTACTAGGGTTGAAACCTTAGTGTGATAATCTAAAATGGACTCATTATCTTTCATTTGTGGAGTCTCAAAATTTCTTCTCAAGAGCTACAACTTAGCTAACCTCACTTTGTCAGTCCCTTTATAACTATTTTGCAATATATCCCAAGCTTGTTTTGAGTAATTTTCTACTACAATACATGGGAAGATAGTCTCACTCAAGGCTGCCTCAATCAAACTAAGGGCTTTTGCATCCTTCATTCCGATCTCCTTCAATTGATTTTTTTGTGCATTTCAAAGGGTTGCAAATGCATTTAAGTCTATGATATTATTGAACCCATTAGAGACCAACTCCCATAGGTCATTTACAACTAAGATGGTTCTCATCTTCTTAGCCCATATATCATAATTTTTTCCATAAAAATTTGGTGGCTGTTGCCAACCTTTGCTCTCACCTCTTGCCATATTTCTCAAATTTGAGAAGACTAAATAATGCCTAGATAACTTAGGGCTTTATCCACAATAACAAACTAACTGATTGACTTCCCAAAAAAATAGGGCTGTGATACCACTTGTTGGGCGACAGGGGTGCAATATAACACAAAGTCACTGCTGTGATAGGATAGACAAAGTAGAAATAAACACATAGAATACACACAGTGAATGCACAGTGACAACAAGACTAAACAAACAGAAATTAACTTTGCATATATTCCTTGTTTTCTTCAAAATACAAAAAAATCAAAGGATATTCTCTAATTTACATGAACAAAATAAAACTAAGCTATTTGGACAGATGTCAATTGATTGGATGCTACACTCACACCTCAAAAACATAAACTGCTACAATCCTATAGCTGCAGTTGACAATGCACTGCGACTGATAAACATTCCTTCTATGCTATTATTGTCACTATTATGTGTTGAACATTCTATACTTCATCTACTACTATAGGGTCTTCACTTCAATACAAAAACTTGACTAACTCTAACTCTAATGGTTGCAAATATATTCCTTTTGTCTTACATTCAACTCATAAGAATGAGCGCTTCATTCAAATTTCAAAATCACCTAACTCATTAATTGTTGTAGGCTGCAATAGCTTTTTCAAACTCAAAAACATGTGCTCCATTTCAAATTCAAATATACCTACCAAAATAAATATTGTAATTTTACATTGGATGCAACTTGGTGGTCTTCATCTGATGTGGGGGATGAGGTGTCAGGTCTACTGACTACATAATAAAATATTCGAACAATGGGTAAGCTTATCTGAATCCAAATATTAATTATAGTTTTTTTTTTTTTTTTATAAATCTATGTAAAAGAGATATTTTTTTTCCAATTGGGAGGATAAACATCCTGTATTTTTTTAGCATGTAGAACCTCCTTCATATAGTGCTAACAATGTGGGATTTTATGGTTGTTAAAGATATTTCTGCAACTTATAAAAGGGAATTTTTTTGTTGTTTAAAAATGTGATTTTTTTGGGTTGTTAGGATAATTTTGTAGGTGTTGTTGGAAGCATAAACAATCTCGTATGTTAGCAGCTCTCAGAAATTGTACATGTTTTCTTGATATGGATGATACTGAAATTCTTAGGAAATTTGTTCTTGCTATTCATTAGCATATGCTTTCCCTGTTTACTTAATTTTTAATATTGACTTACAATTTATAATATTGATGTTCAGTGAAAGCAAAATAAGAAACAAATGATGTCCTAGATGTGATAGCAATACTAGGTCTTCCACAACTATGTCAATCAGACATGCCAACCTCACTACAACCTTCAAATCAAAATGAACCATTACTACCACTAGTGATGAGTCGATTTAGTACAATTTCACAGGGCACAGGGATATTGGGAAACTCCTTCAATGAAATAGAAATGGCAGAGATACAAGCCATGGAGTCACTCTTTACAATTTGAATAGTAGGACCTCTTGTTCCCTCAACTTTCCTAGATGGAAGCAATCCACAAGACCAAGATGTTGGCACACATATTTGGAAAGCAACAAATTGTATAGACTAGCTCAATATAATGGAAGCCTCAACTATTGTATATGTTTCATTTGGCAGTGTAGCTATCCTTATCAAAGAGCAGGTCATAGAAATACCCCTTAGGCTAAAGGCTAGTAGACATTCCTTTTTGTGGGTGATTCATCCTTATATTAACAAAGAAGAAAATAAAAATTTACATGACTTTCTAGATGGTTTCCTTGAGTAAACTATAGATCAAGGGCTAGTTGTATCATGGTGTCCACAGATGGCATTGTTTAATCATCCTTCAATGGGTATGTTTGTCACACATTGTGGCTGGAATTCTATGCTAGAGAGCCTCAACTTAGGGTTACCTATCATAACTATTTCTCAATGGAGTGATCAAATAACTAATTCTAAGTATATTGAAGAAGTGTGGAAGACTGGGATAAGATTGAATAAAATAGGAGATGGACTAATTGGGAGGTATGAGCTATAGAAATCTATTTGGACAGTTATGGAAAGTCAAGACGGTGTGGAATTGAACAAGAATGCTTTGTGATGGAAGACATTAACAAAGGAAGCAATGGTGAAAGGTGGATCTTCTTATAATAATTTTGAGTATTTTAATAATGAAGTCATTGGTAGAATAGCAGTGGCTAGACACATAGTTATTGATTGGCACTTAATTTCCTCTTTGTTGAGAATTTCAATGTATGGTGTCTCTTTTCATATGTCGATAAACTTTATTTATAGTGTTCTTGTGATTGTTGCATCCTACACATTTAATTGCAATTAATTAGTAGCACTAAGTTTATACAAAACAAATTAGTAGCAGATATCTACAATGAATGAGATATTTCACTTATTCCATAATCAATTTTTTTAATATATTGATATTTGAACTCAACATCATCTAGGCATTTACAATATACATGTCATTGCAATTAAATCAAGCATCCATCAACTATTCCATAATCAATTATTGCACACATGTTATAATTATTCTTTCATAAAGGATTCTAGAGAGTGAGAATACACCTCCACATTATAAAACAAGTTTTTTTTTAAAATAACCTAGCCCAGTTCAAGAAGGATTTGTGTATACCTAGACAATTGAAAAATAATGTAAATAGTGGACTGTAGAATTGAGGTGAGAGCTTGATGTGGTACTATCCTTAGAGACTTAAAAATAATTCTATATAAATTAAAAATATTTTATGGTTAATTTGGTGCACAAGGATGCCTCTACTGTCGCACCTTCATCTACACATGAGGGTGTTTATGGACAATTTTCTAGAGGAAAAGGCTCCCTTCCTCCTTCGGTGGCTTTCAATGAGATAGGTAGTGTACTTGGCGAGGTGAATGCCAAGTTTTTGCTTGCTCGCATAAGGGATCCAAAGGTAAACTTCATTAGTAGTGGTGGCCCCTCTTTTTCATCAATTTTGTGCCCTAATTTTGTTAAGGCTATGGATGCTCAAAGCTCAAAAAAAATTTGGCGGGTGACTCAAATCATTCCCAACCTTCTATTGGGTCTTAGGATCTGACTGGCTTCAAGCATGGGGATAGTCTGTCATTCAGGGATATGCTTGTTGGTTTGAGTCAAGGGGAAAATTTCAAATCTCCAACATGGGATGCTCGACCACTAAAGGGAAAATTAGTCTCCAATGGGTCCAATCCAAATACCCTCATAAAAAGGGAATCATCTTCTCCCATTCTGGTATTCTCAGAGAAGTTAAAAAAGGAGGTCAATGTTGGCAAACAATATTTTGCATCTAATGGGTTGATAGGCTAGTTCAACCCATTATGGCCAAAATTACCATTTGGATTTGTATGATTGGATATTAACAGCTTGGCAACCAATGCTTAAAGGTAATGTAGAAATTTACCCTTGTGCTCAGGGATTTTTAACTGTGGTGTTTGATTGTATCTAGGATAGGGATACAATTCTGCAAGAAAAATAGTGTTGCGGGCAAAGAATACTTCTCAAGTTGTGGTTTCTAGATCTTAACCCTGCTATGACTGCCTTCTCTATCAAACCAGTCTAGATTCATCTTCCAAACCTCCCATTACAATTTTTGTTTTTGGATTACTTCCAAGTGATTGCTAATTCTTTGGGAAGCTTTCTTGTTGTGGATTCAAATACAACAAATTTTACACATACAACTTTTTCTTGCATCTTGGTTGATTTGGATGTCACAAGAGATCTTCCTGGTGACATCACATTTAAGTTTGTAGATTGTAGCTGGACGCAAATTCTAGACTATGAAATTTTACCATTCCATTATAGGATATGATTTGAAACTGGACACATGGCCATCTCTTGCTCCAAAATAATCATAAATTTAGGTCTAGAGTCTTGGTGGGACTATGCTTTTCCTCATCACTACTCAATCAAAGCCCTGTCAAAGGAGGAGTTGAATTTAGTGCCCTTTCAGAATTTTGGGTCTTCCCCAAAAGGTGGGGTAGGGAAAGCTAAGGCAAAACAAACTAAAAAATTCTCTTCAGTAGCAAGTTTTCCATAGGAGCAACATTTTCAAGTAGACAAGGAAAATTTAAACCCATCATTAGAAAATATTCAGTTGGGTGTGGGGAATTCATTGGCTCTGGGTGGAGGGAGTATGCCATAGGTTGAAATTGTAGACTCCATGAAAATGAAACATAAAATGGATGGGGAGGGATGGAAAGAAGTACAAAGTAAGAAAAAGAAACTCCTCCAGTCAGAATTAAATCAGAATAAGGAGAGGTGCCCTTTTTCTTCCCAACACTGCAATAGAGCCCATAGAAACTTTGGTGTGTGTGGAAAGCCCAAAAGGGATTAACCAACTACAAACTCAAGGGTGGTCAGAAGTAAAAGGAAAGAAATATATTCCACCACGTCAATTGGTATCTCTTCAAAGAAGGGGGATAATGGAGTATCTTAATTTCAGAAAGTCCAATTGTTTAGTTTAGGATATGCCAGTGCAAGTTACATCAATCTAGGTTTGATTGTTGGTATTTTAGGTGTCATCATTTACTTTGGGTCTGATTGTTCCCAAGTGGGAACCTTAGTGTGCACCCCTATCAGAGGGCTGATGTGATTATTATTTTCATCTTTCTCTATAAGGGAGTGAACCCCATGTCCACAATCTCTTACTGATAAAAGAAAAATATTTTATGTTTATGTTTGTTTATTTGTCAATATTTAATATTTTTTTGGTTTTCTAATAAAGTGTGGTAAGTTTGTGGTACCACATTTCATTGCATTTGTATTTTTTTGTTCAAGCTTCATATCTCTTATCATAGTATGAGTTGTAATTTGAAACATAAATTTTAAAGATGATCATTCACATTCATGTCAAATTTCATGTGGATCTGATTATTGCATATATGCTAGTCATGTTGAGGACTTGGATCAAACTATGTATTTTATAATTAAACATTGTTTGGAACTTATGAAAAATATTTTAATTTTACTTAATTCATAAACTTCCTAATTTGAATATGGGTCTTAAAAGGAATCATATACCAAATTAAAACCATTTTAAAGGATCCTAGATAAAGATGCAATGGTGAAGATGAATTTGTATGTTAGTTTTGAACTTACATATTATAAAAAATTTGGAACCCAATTATAATTCTAACTAAAGATCAAAACATTTAATATTGGACTATTTATCCTTACAACATTCCCTTAGGTTGGTCTAATATGGTTTCATATGGCACTAACCATTTTATATTCTAGGTTGCTATGATATGTTTTATTTGGTGCATATCATTTTACATCCACACATATAAAGGAGAGTTAATATCATTGGAGGATAGCAACACATAATAGATAATCAATATTTTTTTGAATTCAAAATAATAGAAATATTTCATATTTGAATTGAACTCTAAAATATCGTATTTGATCTATTTTTAACCATTTACTATGTCCTACCATGTATCAAACTCATTGAAGCTTTACTAATATTTCATCTATAGAAATATATTAGTTAATAATGTCAGATTTTTCCACTATGTATTATATTGTGTTTACTTTAGTTGTATGGCTAGATAATCCTTAATTGGACTCTCCAACCAAGATTGTATCAAATGGTATTAGAGTAAGTTTGCTAACAAAAAATTTCAAATAGTATTAGAGATAAGTTTTGAAAATTGATATTTTCATATGGTATGCATATTCCATAGTATTTAAATTATACTTTACATTAAATTACCTTTATAAATTCACATAGTTTACACTAGAGCTTAATTGAAAAGGATTGGATTGAAAGAGGATATTTAAACATTAAATTGTTAGAATATTATTTAGAGTAAGACTTCCAATACTAAAAATTATTGAATAGAATATTCCTTATTGATTTTTATAACATAGCACTAATTGTGGATTAGTTTGCATTAGGGCATATTAAACTAATCTAGAAAATGCCTCCTAGAAGGATGGATAGAGGTTGAGGTGTATTTTATGTTGTTTCAAATTAATCAAGGAAATAGTTTAAATATGACAAGAAATATCTAGATCATATTAGATATTGTCTTGAAAGAAAACAAAAAATGGGTCATAATACTAGAGCTAATACAAGTGATGATGAACAAGAAGTTTACCAACTAGATCTAGTTGAATATTTTGAATATAATAAGGAAGAAACATATTTTTTGAAGGTAGACTTCAATATATTAGTAATAGAAGTAGAGTGAATATTCTTAATTATTTCAATAGCTTGAATTTGGAAGAGTTTATTGATTGGGTAATTGATTTAGAAAAAAATGAAAATATTTTGTTGATCCTAAAAGGAGAAAGTTTTAAATTATTAGGAATTATTTTTTAAAATATTAGGAATTAGGTGTGTTATTAATGTAATGAAACATTGATGAAAGTTTTACATGGTAGACTTGAAGAATATTTAATTATTAGTGGGCATAAAATGTAGTTAGCCCTTTATGGGGAATACTTGGGAGTTGCATATGCCAATTTGAGTGGTATAAATCAAAGATGCTTGTGTGAGTTATTATTTATATTGTGATTTCTCCACACATGTGAGGATAATGAAAATTCATACCATGGTATTTTTAGAATTTTTTTGGGCCCATAGTATTATTTTTGGTAGTTTTTAAGACCTCCTTAAGCCTATATATTGGATGTATGGGCTAGAAGATGTAAATAATATTTTTTAGGATTATGTTATTGAATTTATATGAAATAAATGGGAGTGTTGATTAAATTGACATGTTGCATAGTGAAACTCTAAATATATTGTAAAAATATGTATTTAGTAATAAATTAAGTTATACAGTGCATTAGAGTTTAATTTTTTTGAAGGATTTTTCTTTTAATGTTAGTCTTTTGTAATGCCCCGTCTTATAACCTAAGGAATGTTGCAATTGTGTATAAAAGTGAAATAGTTTTTTTTAAGTATTAATATTAACTTAATTAGTTGCATACATTCACTAAGTTAAGTGATGTTACACTACTTGAGTTTCCATAGACGACTTTAGTATTTAGCATTGCACATATTTAATTAACATAAACATAAAAGTAAACATTGCATATCATTTGAAATTCCATTCAATATAGTTTAAAGTACAAATATGATTTCTTACATTGCATTTGATAAGATACTACGATACTCATTCATCTAATGAGGTAGATCAATAATAGTTACAATTACATTTTACAAATGTTCTCCTCATAAACAATTGAGGGATGTTACAATACAAGATTTCCAATAATGCAATAAAGATGTACACATATGTATCCAAGTACGAGCTCTCCATCCATGAAGCTCTCATTGCCACGAACATAAATTAGGTACCCAACAGAGTAAGGTGCACATTCCACCCAACCATGTGGTACCTGTAGGTCCACCCCCATGCTAGGAGATAGTAATATGGTTACCTAGACATAACCTATTCACCCTAGACACAAGTACATTACTAACTAATGGTTACATTACTTCCAGATTTAAGACAATCGAACATACTAAGAACACAAGGTTAACTATTATTTTAGGTGGAGTGTCATCACAACGTTGCAAAGGTTACCCTGGTGTTTCTTCCTAGGTCCTGGCCCCCAACTTGGGTTACCCTGGTAACCTCTTACGAAAACCAGCCCCATTTGCAAGCTATTTCGGAATCGAATATCTTTTAAGGTAACAAGATATCGATTTTCCATTCTAGGCCTTCTCATCTTATACTCAAGACTGAACTAGCTCAAGAGTCCATAAGTAAGGCATAATCATCTTATTTAAAGATTTTAATTCTAACTACTGTGTTGTTTAGTTATCACTGACTTACTAACTCTTTGTAAGTTACCCTGACACCACTTTGTGTTTCGGCTCTTACATAGAGCCACTCCCCTAAACATAACAAGGAATTCTAAGTTATCTAACTAGGGTAGACAAGGTGCACAAAATTCAATCATATAATAACAAACGACACACAATGGTCATTAAATCTTTATTCATAAATCCAGGTGTCAATACACCATACTATAACACGTGCACTACCCTAGTCAACTCATGAAATGCATTTGAACAATAACAACTCCCTTACTATACATAACATTCTGGAAGACTTATACAACTAAGAATTTCCCAATTTTCCCAATAAGAAACACAATTAAAGCAAATCAAGAAAAGTAAATGTCTATTATTCGAATTTACTAAATCCAATCAAACAATAATTGAGACATAAAATTTAATCTTCTAAGATTTAATTCGAATTCCCTTCAATACAAAAATCAAATCTACAATTTACTCAATTTCATAATCATGTATTATGATAACATTTTCAATTTCTCTACTTTCTACATACTATTTAGCAATATACATTCATCTAAATATATGCACATTAAATCATAATAATTAAACATTTATTTAAATATATATTTATAATAATAGATTTATTTAAATAAATATTCCAAAATATTTATTCATTTTCTTATAAACAATTATAAACATATATATTATAATATATATATACATTACATATATATCATATATTTAAATATATATATTATATTGTAATTATATTTTAAAAACTAAATAAAAACTATTAAAACACTTTATATCAATGAAAAGGGCAGGGCTCGGCTACTCACACAGTCGAACCCTCCATGGGAGGGCATGGCTGTGTAGGCAGCGCCGGCGCTACCTGTGAAGGCAGTGCTGGGCGTTTCCCTCATAGCCAGCTCCCCCATGTGGGTCGGCCAGGGGGGTAGCCCCCTGTGGCTCCCATAAAATAATTTTTTTTAAATGAAATTTACAAAATACAATTTCATGCGATATATAATATTTCTGAATTAAAATCCCGTGTGATTTTCTATGAAAATCCGCGTACAGATTTCACAATTTTGATATAAAACTTCATAAAATTCTTCATATAATATATATAGATATATACAAAATTTCAACAGTAATTAAATTACTGTAATTAAGTAAATACTTTCCACATGGTTTTCCTACAGAAAAACTGAGAAACTTATCCATTTAAACAATTTTTTCCTCAAAGAATTTTCAATTAAAAACATAGCAAATTCTCAACTAAAATTATCAAAATCTTTTCTACAAAAACTCAACATTTTATTTTTTGACATGAAACTTCATTTAAAACTTTTCAAAGATCTTTCCTATTTCCTTTGAGAATTTTCTACTGTTTAAACAAAATCTTTACAAAATTCACCGAGAAGAAATACAGGAATCACAAAGCAATTATTTCCTCAAACAAATTTTCTTTTGAAAACAAATTAAATACAAGGAAAATACATGTTTTCCTGTAACTTAAAAAATGCCTATAGAATGCAATCCTCCAATGCTTCTCCAGAAAACCCAAATCCAAAGGAAGCTAAAACCAACCACAAAGAACTTCCAACCAAAGGGATCTTCCACAAAAATACAACAAAGCAGAGGAAATCTCAATTTATTTAAAAGTAATTTTTTTAACAGCAAGCTATTCTTTCATTTCCTGTGAAGAAAAAAAAATGATAACCCTTCTATATTTCCCAGATCCCAGATATCCTCTGAGAATTTCCTCAACCAAAAGCAATAAATTTTAACTGGCACACATGTCGAGAAGAAGAAAATATCTTCAACAACTTCCCGACAATCTTTCCTTTCAAGATTTACATGCCTTTAATTTATTTAAAATTTCAATTTCCAAATTGCAAATTTTATTTAATAATTAAAAATGCCATTTCCCAAATAACAAATAATTTAAAATTAAATCTACTCACACACATTTAAAACAATTTTAATTTAATTAATTAATTTATTTAATTAAATAAATTTAATCTCTATGATCAAATTATTTAACTAAACAAACTAATTAATTAATTAAATATCATGTAAAACTTATTTCTCTAACATTTAAAAAATTAATTTAAATAACAGTAAATTAGAGAATAATAAACTATCATTAAAATTGACAAGATTTTCCTATCAAAGCAATTTAATCCAATTAGGAAAAGACAAGACAACCAAAGACTCCAAACTAAACTGACAATGTACTGAGACTGGGTTTAAGACTAGACTAGGATGAATCATGCTACTACCTCCCAATCAACATATCCGTTGAGTCTTGACATGCTCAGACCTGAGTAACCAGGTGGAGTTGGTGTCATGTACCTGCAATCCTACAACCAAACCAATAACATGCATATACATATAATCCATAATACAGGCACACCGTGCAGAGAAAATCACGGACATCACAGGGCACTCACAAGTGAGTGATGCAATTTCATTCTTCACACCAATACACATCACATCAGACTGACAAATTAAATAAAAATTAGTCCATCATAAACATATACATTGCAATAACATCTAAAAGAAAACATCTACGCTATATCAAAGCATGTCAGAAATCAATTATTACCATACAATGTATCATCAAGTCACAAAGTGAATCCACTGTTGCTCAAAATCAGCGATCAAAATATCCAAACCAAGTACCATAGTCTAACAGTGTTAAAACATGCAAATAGAAAACATAAGCATAAATGGAGGGGTACTACATCTTCTTCTTATGATTGTTTCTATTCTATCATACCATTATTTCTTCATTTATTATTGTTTACATGCTAAATTTTATTGAATTTATGTAAATTAATTTCTATAATATTATCATCAAAGGATTATTGTAAAAAAACTTTATATTTAAAAAAAATGGCAAAAAGTATAAAAATATATTAATCAAGAAGTCTTAGAATAAAATAAAGAGATTTCCAAATAGGAATAGTAGCCATGGAAAATAAGATTAGGAAAAAGTAAAGTGGTTTTCTGCCAATCTACCACCACCAAGAATCAAGAAAACCAATAAAGCTTACGAGTAATAAATAATTATCATAGCTTATCATCTTGAGGAAGATGAATAAAATTAATATTGTGTTAAGGGGCTAATGAATCCCAAGAAAAATCTTTCCATCCTCGATAAGTGGTAGAATCTCATTTAGGTAAACAATCAACAAAAAAATTTGTTCCCAAGGAATATGAACAAAGGGAATGGAATGAAAGTGGATAGAAATATTTTGAATCTAAGCCACCAAGGATTCCAATTTCTAAGAAAAGCTATCAAAAGTTTCCTTGTTTAAAAGAGAAACTAAAATAATAGAATCCATCTCTCAAATAAAATTGTTTCATCCCAAAGTACAAGCTTTCTCTAAAGCAACAATAAGAGCATGAGCTTCCATCTGATTATTAGTATCAAACCCAATAAAAATAGAGAAGAGGAATTCAAACACTAACACTATCATATCCAAGAAACCCAATCTCTATAGCACCACGATTACCCCTAGAAGAGCCATTAGTATACACTTTAAAGACACCCATAGGGGAAGAGACCATTTACCAAATTTGTTAACTTTAGAAGAAGGTTTAACTTGAAAAATAAAAGAGGTTAAATTATTTCAGCAACCTAGTTCTAACTTCTTCACAATCAAAATATCATAGAATGTAAGATTTTGATGAAAAGAACACTTAGTAGATATATTCTCTTTCATTAAGTTCAAGACCTTGTTCCAAATATACCTAATGATGCTTTGGAATCCTTGGAAAATACAATGATTCCTCTCCAACCAAATCTTCCAAAGGAGAAATCTTGATAAGGAGGTAGCATGAATAAAGGCTTGATTCTAGCAATACTAAAAACTAATAGAAAAGGGGCATTGAAATAAAATATGAGAAACATCTTTCTCATGGGTTCCAAAAAGTACACACTTAGAGGGTCCATGAAATTATTTCTTTTTTATGTTATCCCAAGTAAGACATTCATTTTGACATAAAATACAAATAAATAAATTAAACTTAGGCCAACAAAAGTTATTCCAAATATTTCTTCACCAAGGAAAAACCTCTAAACTAGTCTACTAGAGATATACCAAATAATATCCCTTAGAAACAGAGTTTAATCCCTTTGTATCATACCCCCAAGCTAGGTCATCCTCCATTTGTAAACAAGAACAATGTTGATTAGCCAAAATAGAAGCTAGGTCAGCCTAAGAAGCATGATATCCCCTATAGGCCAACAAGTAATATCTTTCCAATGAGAAATAAAAATTTTCCCACTTAACAATATTATTTTAAATTAGAGTCTTTATACCTATTAGAATTGTTCATAACATAAGACACAAGATCAAGCAATGAAAAAAGACACCTTCTATGCAAGAGATCTATAAAATAAATATTTTCTATTCCTTAGTAGGAAAGGACTTATAGAATATCTAGATTGATAATACAATGAGGATTGAGTTCTATATAGGATAAACCCTAAATGATAATGGGATTAGATCATGAGAAGTGTCAGCATGATATGCGATGAGCCAAAATGATCTAATAATAGATCACTTTAGTTAACATAAAAAGAACTTAGTTAACATAAAAAAGAACTCCTAAGTTTAGATTAAGTACATGAAATGAATTAGACTAATAATCAATCAAATATTAATTAATTATTAACTAATATATGATTATTTGAACACCCCCCCTTAAGATGAACTTAGGAAGTAGCTAAAAACCCTAAAAGGAGAATGCATAATGGATCCTAGAAAACAAGGCCTAATAAGGTACCCATGTACAAACAATATAATGAAGGATTGAAAAATCCTTCAAACCAATGTGAAGAACTAAGAAGCCTCCAACCAAAAAAAATCCCAAAAAAGAGGAACATGAAGAACATCATTGAAGCTCATGAAAAAGTTGTAAAAACTATCAAAAGATGACTGATATAGTGTTGAAATGAAGAACCTCCTTTGAAATAAATGATGATCGGGATCAAGAAGACAATAATCTACATATATGTCCATAATGACACTACTCAAATTAGATATCATACAAAGGAATTACATTTGGAACTCAAAGATACAAATGTTAGGATCAATAAGAGAATAATCTACATGAGTGCCCCTAATGAAACTACTTGAATCAGATGGAAAACAAAGGAAAATATTTGGAAGTTGAAGATACAAATGGTACATGAATCTACATGACTGGCCCCAACAATACTACTCAACATGCAAGATGCAAGTTGAAAATATAGGTACCTAATAGTCTATGATCAAATGAAGATAGAAGGTAACATCCAAAAATAGGAATCAAAGAATTTCCATATGGTAAATGCTCCATCTCACTAAAATTCATGGGTAACTAGCCATTGCATCCACCTAGTACATAGGAACAAGAACTAGATACATAGATCACTTAAAAAATGAAACCAGGGAAGAATTAGCATCAATAGTAGAAACCTCCCCATAATGTGAAAAGGGAGAGCCAAGATAGGTGCACTAAAACTATTTGAAACCAAGAAGTGCATATAGGAGGACAAAGAACATTTAAACATGCAAATGAAAGAGTTCCTACAAATATAAGGGTGTGCAAACCAAGGAACACATGCAATTGTATGAAGCAAGAAAAGGTTGTGATTGAAACTATGAGGCTCACACAAAAGACCTCCCATGGCACTTTATATCATAGTACAAGTACATAAGGCACAACAAGATGTGTAAAATCTCCAAAAAATACCCTAGAATGACACTTTATTTCAGTGTATCTACAAAAGATAAATTGCATGCTAAAGATCCCTACAATGGCTAATTAGGAAAAAAACTAGAAATACATGTATAATAGCCAAAAATGAGTCATGCCACAAAAATATGAAGTTTCTAGGAGCTAAAACATCCAAGTAACTCACTAGAACGAGAAAACATAAAAAAAAAAATGAATAAAATGTACCTAGATAAAAAAAATTAGGAAATTGCATGGATGGTTGTGAAGAGATATAAAAGATCATCCCAATGCCACTATAATCATGGAAAATAGAGAAATAGGTCAAATTTTATGAGCTTAGGAGTGAAAACAACACCTTTGACTTAAACAAGTAGTATAATTTACCATAGGAAAAAAATGGTGATGAGATCCATATCACTACAAATTTGAGGGAACCAACTTTCTAACGATATCTTGTTTGCCAAATTTCAATACAGTATGCCCAAGTTATAGCCAAGAGAAAAACACCTCCTTTAGGGCCAAAGAGGGCTTGAAGGTGCCCCTACAAGTAGGTTGTACCATTGATGGAAGCATGAAATCATGCTAACATCAGTGGAATATTCTATAAAATATTCCCATGTTGGAAAGAAAAGGCCTAGTCCCCTGCCAAAAAAAAAAGAAAATTAAATATTTTGTTCAAAAGAGAATATTCTTGCAAAAAATTCTAGCTACAAGGAAAATAAAAATTCATCATCAGTAAAAATTTTGTGGCCCAGAATAAAGTTTATGTCTACCAAAAAAAATTTTGTGGGCTACTAGGGGCCACTGCTTCGATGGCCACTCTTTTGGGTAGTATGACTACTAGGGTGTTGCTCTATGGGTGACCACCCTAAATAAAGTGCATCATTCTTTTAAAAAAGCATCATTTAATATTTTTACTTTTTTTACTTATTTTTAAGGGTCATATAGGGGTCGTACAACTCTTGTAGTAAAAAAAAATTGCCTCAAAATTTCTCGATGGCCAAATTAGACAAATTTATAGTTAAAATTCATTGAATCAGCCTCCTACATGCAATGGTGAGGTATTTTTTGGCTTAACACGCTTTGAAATTCTAGCTACCCTCTAGATCTAGAAAAAAATTAACTGCTTCAAACCCTTGTAAATTTGATCTGTAGAGTACAAATTAGGCCAAAAAAAACTAATAGTGACTATTCCAATAAATTTGATTCTAATGGAAGACTCCATTTTGATCCCAGATGCACCAAAAAAATTTCCACCTCCAAAATTTACAAAAAGAGCTAAGGAGATTCTAGATCTGAAGCCTATAACCCTTGTTGAAGAAAAACCCCTCATAAATCAAGAAGGGTTTCATTGAATCCATGCTCTGATACCATGTTAGAATTGTGAATAACATAAGATGCAAGATCAAACAATGAACAAAGACACCTTCCATGTAAGAGATGTATAAAACAAATATTTGTTATTCCTCAACAAGAAAATACTTATAAAATATCTAGATTGATAATACAATGAGGGTTGAGTTCTATTTAGGAGCAACCCTAAATGATAAATGGATTAGATCATGACAAGTGTCAACATCACATATGATGAGATAAAATGATCTAATAATAGCTCACTTCATTTAACATCAAAAAGAACTTAGTTAACATAAAAAAGCTCTCATAAGTTTAGCTTAAGTGCATGAAATGAATTAGACTAATAATAAATTAAATTTTAATTAATTATAAGCTAATGTATGATTACTCTAACAAGACCAACTAGCATTAACAAAAATGTTTTACAAATGGAGAAGTTGAGGAAATGAATCAGACAAAATTGGGGGATGGAAATCCCATAAATTAATCAAAAAGGACCCTTATCACCATAATTTCTAATCCAAAAGAGACCATTCTTTACAAGAGAAGCACCCTTCTTAATAGTGTTCCAAAACATAGATCAATTACCAATTATATAAATTATTGGAACCTCCTAAGGAGCTACACCATGGAGATATTTAAAAATAATAACTTTAGCCCAAGGTTGATCATGTTGTGTACACCATCTCCAATAAACTTTAGCAGCCAAATTTTGACTATTAGGATCAACATGTCTAAGACCAAGACCACTATTATGTTTATCCCAATAAATATCATCCCAACCAACTAGGTTCCACTTTTTAGTATCTAAATTTCCAACCCATAATAATTTATAAGGAATAACATCAAACTCCTTCCAAAATATTTTAAGGGCTAAGAGAACCATAATTTTATAAATAGAGAGATCCTAAAAAAAAACTTTAGAAGAGTAAGATGACTAGAAAAAGATAACCAATGATAATTCAAATAAGTAACTTTCATCCAAAATTAATCAAGAATATTCTTCCAATGAAGGTGGTTAAGAGTTCATGTTAACAAAGGGATAAATATATATTTGAAAGTAAGTTTTCCTATATTAATTCTAAAATATATTTTCAATCCATTGTTGAATGGCTAAATGAGTATTGAAGAACAAGATATTTGATTTTTCTTCATTAATCAGTTAACTAGAGGTTGTTAGATAAATATCTAAAGAATATTTAAGATGGACTACTTCTGAATTCTTACCAACCCCCATCAAGGTAGTATCATCAACAAATTTAAGGTACAAAATAGAATCCAAACCCCTAGACACTTTCCAACCTTAAATGAAAGCAATACTTCTTTGATAAGTGAGAAACCTTCCCAAACCTTTAGCCATAAGAATAAAAAAATGGGGAGTTTAGATCCCATTATTGAAGCCCACATGAACTAGATAAGAGAGAAGATGAAATCACATTGAAAATAATTGAGAAAGATAAAAATTTCACACAAATGATAACCCAAGAAATCCAATCAAGACAAAATCCAAAAGAAGATTGAACATTCCTTAGAAAAAGCCATTGAGATCTATCATAAGCCTTAGACATATCAAGTTTGATAAACATAGCTTTATCCTTAGAAGAATCCACTGAGTGAATTATTTGAAGCAATAACAACACCATCAAGAATTTGATGACCCTTAACAAATCCTCCTTACTCAGGTGAGATGAGACTTGATCAGGATCCTTTTTCAAACATTGAGAAATAATTTTATCGATTATCTTGTAACATTGCATAGAGTAATTGGGTGAAATAAATTAAAAAATTAGCACTGGAACCTTGTTAGAAATTAAAGCCAAAAAATTAGAATGTAGATTTAAGTAATTGTTTATTATTTTGAGGCTCACAAACAACGTCCAAAAGATGATCCTTTATAATATCCCAAAATTCTTAGAATAATTCAATGGGAAAAACATTAGGACCAATATTCTTTCCTTTCCTTATTTGGAAAATAATTCTCTTCAACTCCTTTAGATTGATAGAAACCATGAGTATAGCATCATTTGAATAGAGACAAGAGAAGGGATGCAATCCAAAATAATACTTTCCTTCTCCACATTAATATGATCACATTTCATAAATAAAGAAGAAAAATGTTGAACAACTTCCTTATTAATATCTTCAAATGAGGTCAAATTAAATCCTTGAGAAGAGGTAAGAGAATTAATAACACTACTACTAAGGTTATCTTTAAAATAATTATGGATGAAAGAAGCATTTTGATCACCTTGCAACCAAGAAATTCTTTATTTTTGTTTCTAAAATATCTCTTCATGAAGATTCCATTCATGAATATCTTTTGAAAAAGTCTAGAATCCTCCAAAAGACAATCTCAAGTCATACCAAGCTCTCCAATTTGAAAATTAATATCATTAACTTTCTCTTGTACCTAATCCCGATGCCAAAAAATGCTACCAAAACTAAATTTGTTCCCATTTTTGAGTTGAAACTTAATGGTGTTAGGATTTGGTGTTGTACACCATTGCATAATATTGATATATTTTAGCATTTTAATTAGATCATTTTAGTTGTGATGCACCTAGCAGGTGTGTTTAGCAATATTGGATAATTATTTAGGACCAACTATAAAATTATATTGTAACATTGGGTGATTATTTTATGTGTGGGAGACTGGATAATAATTTAATATTTGGGGAAAGCATTCAAATGATAAAATAAAAACTTAGTACCCAATATTAAATTAGTGATCAATATTTTTGTGTTTACATGGTTTTATGGCACATATTTTTAGCTTACAATTTGGTTGTATTTTTATGAGCTTTTATTTATAAAATAAAACACATGTTTAGTGGTTAAGGTTGTTTGGGTGAGTGGGCTATCATTATTGAGTCTTTTAGGATTGCATATGTGAAGCATGGAATGGGATGTGTTGACTCATCCTTGGACACATGGAGGAAGTATTGGAGAGGATTAATGCTTCATAATTATTCATTGTAACTCTATAAGTGCATGTATTTTTTTGTTGTTGAATAATATATGGAGTATAGATGATTTTGGAGGCTAGGTTTTTCCATCTTGAGGGTTTTCCCAAGGTATATCTTGTGCTATCTTATGTATTGCATATTTTGATCTATGTATTATAGTTATTTTATAATCTTGCATGCATGCTTTTCTCTTATGGGGTTATGTAGGAAATGGGTTAAATGAATTGAGAACTGATGCATTATTTCCCAACAAGTGCTATTAGAGCTTTCATGGTTATGGGAGGTGTGAGAGTCCAGGTTTTGTTATAATCCTTGTTTAAGTAGATTTGGTGCAAATTTGAATCCATGGATATGCAAGATAGATCTAAGGAATTACAAGATATGGAACACATGTGTAGGTGTTGTTTTGTAGATTTAGGCTTTTGGGGTTTGTATATTTGTGCGATTTATTGTAGATCTGGGGTTTGAATATTTTGAGTCAAAATTGTTTTTTGGATTGTGCTTTCATATGAGGGTTTTGTAGATGAAATTTCATAGATGACCTCTTGAGATAAAACCTACCTCACCATTGGAACCAAGATGGCCAAGAAATGAAGATTCATATAAAATTTTCCCTATTTTGACTACTTGGAAAAATACAAAATAAAAAATATCCTATAACCCATCATACAATTGTACATCTATAGAGGTGTCATTAGAAGAAAAAATAAAACTAAAATAAAATTAAAAAGCTACTATTTATTATTATTATTATTCAAAATATCATTTGAAAAAATATTTAAAAATATGTTAATGGCTTCTGGGGGGTCTGCAAACCACCCCCGTGACTTTGTTTGTCATATTGTGGCTAACAACCATCGACTCTAGTAGGCCAATGATCAACCAGCCTACTTTAGTCAATGGGGTTAAAACCCTACACAAGTTCCCCTAGTCCTGTGGGGAATTGCAAGACAACACCTCTAGGGTATAAAGAATTTTTTTAACTACTCTTTAAATAAATTTTTTAAATTTTTAAATTCTACCACCCTATCTAGTAGAAGCACCGCATGAGCACCACCGGTGCACCACTGATGTTTCTAGGCCACCAGTGGCTCTGCTCGAGGGTTGCTAGCTAGCCACCAGCTAGCCTAATTGGAGAAATTTTTCAAATAGGCATAAATTTCACCCACAATGTTAGATTTTTGACCTCTAATAATTGATAGAAAGATATCTTTGAGAAATATGCATTAGTATAGGTTTGCTTCCTTGATTTTTCTATTTTTATTAGTTTTTGGGGCCTAAAATCTAGGCATTCTCAGTTTCATAAATTTTTTATAATATTTACATATAGAATCAAATTTTTGATTTCAAATAGGTGTTAAAGAGCATGTGTAGTGTAATACACAGTGGATCAATTAAATTTTTAGTTTTTTTTGTAGGGAGAGGATTATACTTGTTTAATCACTTATATGTGTCAAATATTCATGATGTGATTACATGAGCATCTAGATGAGTCAATAGGTGAAACCTTCAGAGAGTACATATTTTTAATATGTAATATTTATGATGGTACAATTGATTATTAGTTTGGTGCTTCTTGGTATAGGTTTACATTTTTTTTAGGATTGGAATTTGATGGAGATAGGTACACCAATTATCTTGTGTTTTAAGGACATGGGTTGATGCATGTGGAAACTTGGAGTCTCATGTGGGTGATATTTGAGTGTAGGTACATTATTGGTGATGATTATGGTTTCATGGATATGTAGGTACATTTGAGCATTAACATGACATCATCATGTATGTAGTCATTTGGTGGTAATATTTTTTGGTGTTAGGAGGTTGTTCTTATCTCCTTGGTGCTTTATTGGTTCCTTGACTATGGTTACTCATTTTTGTACATATTTGGAAAATCATATATGTGGTTGATATAGTGTTTGAGTCTTGATGTCTACAAGATTATCTTCTTCTATATCTTGGTTTGTAGGTTACTAATCTGATGATGATTTTGCATGATTTAGTGTTTGGGATCTACGAGTTATGCAATCCTTGGGTATGAAAAACTCATTTATTATAGTGGGATAACTCAGATGTGGATTGTCTATATCCACGATATTAATTTAGTGTTGGTGAAACCATTGTTAGTTGGCTTTTTCTATGGTCATTAGTGTATTGGTATGTTGCTTTGGGGTGAGATGGATGGTTAGAGTACCTGATTAGTTAGTTATTGCGACTTGTAGCATGTGGTTTTATCATGATACCATGATATCTTGGTTAACACATTTTAGTGGGAGCTTTTGGTAGTGATGATTTGGCTATGTAGGATTGTTCCCTAATGTTTTGATGGTGGTTCTATCTTCATGGCTTGGAGATATTAGTTTTGTTTCTTCTCTAGAGTTAATGGGATTGTAGTTGATTATGTGTGGACCTGGGTGATCTTTATTTAGGATATGGTTGTCATGATGCCATGTGTAGCTTGATATCATAGTTCAATGAGAGTCATTGGTAGTGAAATGGATTCATCATTGGTGATGGATGATCTTCTTTAGTGTTTTTGGATGTGTTGGAGGAATTCTTAGATCCTATTATTTTAGAAGATTTAGTTTACATTTACAGTTTCACTATTAGGAGATGGTAACCTTGATGTGATTGGAGATGTTGATTCTTAGTTTACAATGTGTTTGATATTGTATCATGGCTTACTCTAGATACTAGTTTTAGTATTAACATGATGCAGGCTCTCTTGAGACTAGGATGTATGCATTGATGCATTTGATCTTCTAGGAGAAGATGATTAAATCATGATGTCATGTTTTGTTCCTAATTCTATGGTTGGAGCTTTAACTTTAATCTTGTTGGTTCTATTGATATGGAGTATATTCGTCATTTTCTTGGGATCTTCATGATAGTTTAGTGTTTCATTTGGATCTTAAAATGGATTGATTATAGGTAGGTGCTCATGGATACTTGGATACTTGGGTGAGGCTAGAGTTCTAGTGATTAGATACATTTTTTTGAGATGGTTAATCTTTTGGAGGTTTCAGCAAGAAGACCAAGGAGCCTTCACCTCCATATGGACATGAGTTCATGTTGGACATATAGAGGAGGTTGTTCTTGGAGTGATTCATGATGACTTGGTTATCCTAGAGGAGCATTCTCATTCCCCACTCTTGGTCTTCTCGATGATTTGTCATCTAAGAGGTATTTTCCCATTCTTTTTTCAAATGTGTTATTTTTTTTCTTTGTTTTCTCATGTGAATGAGTCTTGAGCCTTGGTGATTGATTATGGGAGACTCATTTGACGAAATTTTAGCATAATATTAATCCTTTATCTTTCATAGATATGGATCTTCAACTATGGATAGTTGGCTATGGAGGATTCATTTTCAGGGATGTTTAGCATTGTTATCTCCTTGACTATATGAATTTATTTATGTTATTATTCATTGATGAAGAGTTTTTGGAGATGTTTATTGGGCTAATTTCTTTATTTGGGAATTAAAACATTGAGCTTGATTTCCTTGGTTAGAGAGGCTTACATCCTTGTTGTCATATTACAAGTTTCATATGTTGTATTTGATCTTTGAGATTGAGTGGATGGGTATTATAGAGGATTTTTATTTGGGGTTGTAAGGAGATCACACTTCACACAAAATAGCACTTTAAGGTGTTGATAGAAGGGCATACTATGATTTATAGGTTTTCTCTCTTTATTTTATGGTTCCTTCCTAGCTCATGTTTTTATGATTTGGGAGGATTATGGTGACATGTTGTGAGAGAATATGTAGCTATTGGTTTTGCATGTGTGGATCATTATTTTTGTATTTGGTACTTCATGTTTTGATTATTTATTACACCTTGACATAGTTTTAATTTGTATAATTGATATGTCTTGATCATTTTCATATTTTACATTACCCATACAATGTTATTTCTTTGATATGTATGTTCTTCATTGACAAGTTTGATATATGGAGCTTGATTATGGTTAATGGGTTTGACATATGTTGGCATGATTATACTAATGTTGATGGTATGGATGGTTGGATTTATTAGCATGTGTTTTGGATACTATTTCAAATCTTGTGGGTTTTTTACATTTGATGGTAGCTTGGGGAATTTTCTATCTTTCTTATTTCATGCTTTTGTTCTTGGATTGGTGCATATTCACCTTAGTATGTTATTTTTCGTCTATAGGTGGCATGTAGAGGATGAGAGGAGTTTTTTCTTAAGATGGTGTTCACTTTAGTTTTAATGTAGGTATCTTGATGGAGCATCAGAGCATGGTTGAGATTCATGTGGTTTCATTTATAATTATGATGTATTTCATAGATTGACCCTTATGCAATGTACACAATAAGTGAGAAAATGTTAGGATTTGGTGTTGTACACCATTGCATAATCTTGATATTTTAATGTTGTAATTAAATAATTATTTAGTTGTGGTACACCTAGGAGGTGTATTTAGCCACATTAGATAATTATTTGGGACCACTTATAAAGCTTTATTGCAATATTGGGTTATTATTTTATGTATGGGAGACATAAGATAATAATTTAATAATATCTGGTGAAAGCATTGAATAAAGTAAAAACTTAGTACCCAATATTAAATGAGGGGTCAATGATTTTTTGGTCACATGGTTTTATCATAACACTTGGTTGTATTTGTGTGATCTTGTATAGATATAAAAGAAAGCACATGTTTAGCGGTTAAGGTTGGTTGGGTGAGTGGGTTGTCATTATTGAGTTTTTGTGAGGAATGCATGTATGAAGCATGGTATGGGATGTGTGGATTCATGTTTCAACACATGGAGGATACATTGGAGAGGCTTGGTGCTTCAAAAGTATTCATTGTAATGCTATAAGTGCATTTAATGCTTTATTGTTGATTAATAGATATATTATGGATGCTTTTGGAGGCTAGGTTTTTTCCCTCTTGAGGATTTTCCCAAGGTATATCTTGTTTTATCTTGTGTCTTGTCTATTTTGAGCTATTCAATATAATTATTCTATAAGTGTGCATGCATGGTTTTCTCTCATGGGGTTACGTAAGAAATGGATTAAATGAATTGGGAATTGATGCATTATTTCCTAACAAATGAATAAAAGTATTTTAAAGAAAGAATAAATAGATATACCAAATGAAGGTTTCCCCAAATTCTACCAAAATACAATTTTTTCATGCAAATAATGTTCCTAGAGCCACATTAACTAAAATATAAAAGGAGCCTTCCTTGAGCAAGAGAAAATAAAAGAAGTGAATTCAATAGGCCACTAATCAAAACCACACCATTGTAATATTTCTAAAGAAGTAAGTCCACTTGTCACCTATTCAATGATCATAAAATAAAAACCTATCCAACTCTGAAATAGAGTCAAGACCACATCTCTTACTATTCCAAGTGTAAATACCACCACTTGGTTTTACATTGACAAGATTTACAAAATAAATATTATCTTGAAACAAATTGGAAGAATGATCAAGTCTACTCAAACCTCCAATTTTCTCCTCAAGAGAAATAACTGTATTAAAATATCCATCCAAAATAGAGGCATAAAGAAGGATTAAACTAAATGAATATGGGACAATTAACTAGTCTTTCCATGAACATCAAAAGGAAAATAGATATTAGAAAGAAAAAGAGAGTTCCCAGAGGAAAATAAAGTGCCCACCAAGGAAATAAAAAATATTATTTATCCAAATAGAAGAAGAAAGCTGATGTGGGTCCAAGAGATAAGCCACTCCTCATGTCAAACCTTGATCTCCAACACATTGACACTAATGACCATAAAAAAATAGAGGAAATATCTTGCATATCCTCCACATAAAGTTTTATTTCTTGAATGAAGAAAACACCAAGACTATAAATCTAGTTAATATCACAAATATATTTTTGATGAGGGACATTTCCCAAACCCTTAACATTCTATGAGAGAATAATCCTTTTTGAGAGACAGAGAAATGATAATCTAGAGTACAAGTGACACTAGATTTAATCAAATTTTCCTTGATCATCTTTAATTTATCTTGGTCACTCTTCTAACCCACTTTAGAGACTTAATCCATATTATTTTTAATAGCCTTTTAATGAAGACCCAAAGGATCAAGATTTTTCTTTTTAAAACTACCATTGGCTACATCCTTTTGCATACATATAAGAAACTTCCATAATCTTACAATCAGATGGATTTATAGAAGGGACCACTACTAAATTGGGAACAACAACCTTAGGATTCTCCATAGGCCTATTCATTAGAAAAAATATTAAGGATAATCTACTTCAACTGGTATTACTTGAACAATAAGAGAAACTTGGGTGTCATGAGTATTATTCGAGGAACTAGTAGAAGGAACCAAATTTTGGATATCTATTTTTTTTTCCATTAAACTCATATCCATATCTTCAAAATATTATAAAACATCAAATCTCTTATTATAATTACCTCTTAACAATTTTTTTTGTCATGACACATTATTTCCCTTGTTATGAGGTTTCACTAAAATAAAAGCATGGGAGTCTTTTGCTTCAAAGAAACTAGTAATTTACATTTTAAATCACTCTTATCATTTGAAATAATAGATTAATATTGAAGAATAACATAAGGTTTCTTTGTATAGTTACATTGGAGGTGACCATAAACATGACAAAAAGGACATCATAATGGAATAGCCTCATAGTATAAATGTTGAATGTATTACATGCTACCTAATAAAATTTATATAGATTCTAATTGAGGAGTACTAGGATCATTCTCAACATAGATACAAGCATATAAGAGTATATTTTTTCAAGCATGTGATGAGATGGACCCACTAGCTTACCAAGAAAAGTTATAATAGAATACAAAATACGAGGCCACCAAAACTCCATTGGAAGTTGAAGGAGATGAACCCAAACAAGAATACTAGAAGGAAGCTCAATATTTGGATCAAATACAACATGTCATGGTTTGATGAACAACCCAACTTGGTTATGAAAATAAGGACCTCCTTGAAATGCCAATTTTTGATCAACTATATGTAAAAAACCTCAATGAAAAACTATTTTCCATGAGAATCACTTCCCTATCTCCTTGTGGCTACCATAAAATCTCCTTGTGGTTTCTAGGTTTTATGAGCCTATTTTATAACGAAAGATAAAGATGCTTGTATACCCATAAGTTTTCATATCAAAGAATCCTCAGGATAATACAAATTATCTTTAGTAAGAACTTTAATATTAATGACCACCACATGATTAAAATCACTCTTTCAAAGATAGCCATTGGACCATTAAGGATTTTCAATAGGTTTATTAGATAAAAATTATGCATGCATAGATTTCAAGAGAAAATTAATAACATACTAATGACTAGAGGTTATAGCTCCATATATTTAAATAGAATCTTTAAAATTAAAAGGAAAGGGACCCCTTGTATCTCCTCCCAATCTCACCATTAAAAAAACCAAACCTTTGAAATCTTGAGAAACATCACACAGAGAATGTTGGAAACCAATGAAGTAAAGAACCTGCAACACATCGAAGATGATAAAAATAAATAAAAGGAGCAATGCATCCCATATGTAGAAGCATGAAATAACATGCAAAAGAAAAATCACTACATAGAAGTGTTCAAATCCATTGCCAAGAACTCGTCTTATTATTTATAATTTAGTCCAACTTTATATTGATATGGGATTTGTAGTATTTTTTCCTTATTTCTAAGACTAAGTTAAAAGGCTATACTATTATTTGGTGGAAAATAGCTCTAAAGAGGTATCGATAAAATGATAAAATATATCAATGGTTTAGGAGGTCTCATTAAAGAAGATATATTTTAAATGTATAATATGTTGATAAGATATAATAGTTTGTCAAATATGCAATTTATTGATGAAGCATACAATTTTAACCTAAAATCTAAAAACAAGTGAAAAATAAAATAATGGATAAAATAATTAAGGAAGAGATGGTAGATTATTTAGATTAAGATATCAAGAAAAGGGTAAAAAAAATTATAATGATGAAATAGCGACAAAAGATATCATGAAAGATAATGTAGAGATAAATTTAATCATTATAAATTGAAAATTAAGAAAGAGAGTTATAGAAAAAGAAAAGAGAAAGTTACATGATATAATACAAATGAACACCACCTAGATTCCTCAAAGGAAACTAAGAATGAAAGGTAATAGACACAAATGACACACATATCCCAAGTTCTTTACCCACGAATGATTTCCCAATAAGATGAGAAATAGTTCTTTCCAAGTATGTAAACAGATATAAAAGTGATTGTATATTAGGCCTATGAATCACATATAACCTTTAGGAACACATAGATTCATTTTCAAATATAGGTGCACCCAAATATATACTAGAGAAATATTGAAAAGTAATATAAAATTAACACCAAAAATCTTACAATCAAAAGATAATAGAAAGGATAGACAAATCCCAAACATCTCATTTATTGAATACAATGGAAGTTCACAGACTTCTCCCTTCTCTCTATACAAATTCCCTACTTGAAAATCTCGACTACCACTCTATTTTCATAAAACTAAATATTCCCCTCCCTTCATAAAATCCTTATTTTGAAAGAATAATTGATTCTTGAAAATCAATTACTAAAGAAACCTCCAATGCTACATAAAATATGATTTTTTTTCCTTTCATATTTTAATTCTAACAATTTCCAAAAATTAAAATTTAAAATGAAATTATAATCTCACATCACCTTTTCAAGGGCAACAACTTGAGAAACACAAGTCTTGTGAAGTTCATCTTTTGTTAATGCTTATATCTTAGACATTTCAAGGTCATTTTCCATTCTAACAACCAATTCACTCAATGTATGGTGCTCATTCTACTAAGCTCTATTTTCAAAAAAGAGAAAGATCTTAGGACTTCAGCTCTAGATGAGATTTCAGATGTGAAAACTTATTTTACAATGGAAAAAATGTTTTAATTTCTACTTCAATTCTTCCTAGCTTGTTTTGATGAATGAAAAGCTCAAAATCTACCTCTGACAATGCATGAAGATTCCTGAACAACTCATCTCCTCCCTTGCAACTTCCACCTATAAGAAGACCACTTGGCTGAAAAATGTCCCCTTCAAGAGTTACACTTGGAGATTGTATATATCTATGAAAAGAAATCCCCTTTGTAATATTTTAATTGATATAGATAAATGTACTACAAAATAAAAATACCACAGGTTCTTCAATTTCATCTTCATATCCAACAAGATATTGTGTTAGCCTTGTGTTTTCCTTTCTCACTAGTTTGGATACTAATTCTTAAGTTCTCGATGAAATGGTATGAGCTTGGATTTTTTTAAAAGGGATAATCATTACTCTTATTTTTATACCTCCTCTTTCAATTAGTAGCTTTCCTATTTTTTTTCTATCCACTCCCACATTTGTTAGATGCACAAGACAATTGAGAGGGGGTGAACCAAATTTTCATTAAAACATTCAATCCCTCATCAACATTCAAACCCTTATTATCCATTAAACCCTTATCATGCATTAGTAGAATGTAAACATATGAAAGAGTAATGAAAAAACATCCAAATACATAAGAATGCCATATTTATGTGGAAAACCCAAGGGAAATTCCACGGTGAGTATTAGCTCACATATATATGAATAACAATATTGAATACAATTGGGATCACTACCAAGGGCTCACTACCCAAAAAAAGAAGAAAGGCTCACTATCGGGTGGCTCACTGACAAGAAGAGAGAATAATATGAGAAACTATTATATAGAGATTCAATATCTTAGAGCAACAAGAGAAATCCACCACTGCAACTCTATGCCATATGCACTCTTTGGCTCAGAACCTCCAATAACTTCAAGCACATAAAAAATGTAGGCCCTTTTGCTCACAAAATTGAAGTCATAGGAATTAAGCTTGCACTCAAATCACCACATAATAAAATGTGTATCTTTTTCACTTGCCACACACACCACCTACATCTCCAACAACTCGCATTGCATTTCTACCATCCACAATCTAAATAATCTCAAGTAGGTCAGCCTTATTGAAATGTATGCACCTCAAACATGTAACATCAAATCTAGGTCAGCACCAAATACTTCTGTGGTGGAAAGAAGTGAAGGAAAAAAACACCAAGGGTTAATTAGAACCCAAATCCAAATCACCACATTACTTAACACATCTGTAATCCATGAGGTACCTCCATAAATAGCACTAGAATGCTAGGTCATCCAAACTTGAACTAACACTACAATCAACCATATAAATGATTCTCTAGGTCACACAAACCAAAAAAACAAAACTTCACAGCATCCAAACAACATCTCAAAATATTCCAACATCATCAAAATATTTTGTAACTCTATCACAACCATTTGAAACTAAGAACCCCATCATTTTGTACAACTAGACACACTACCACAAAACACAACTTATTAACCAACCTTGCAAAACACCTCGACACCTGAAATCTCAAGGGAAGGAAGTTACATACAATATAAGCACATTACCAAATTTGAAAGACAAGAAACCTTACTACAGAGAAATGTGGAGCAATCTCATTTCTCTCAAACAACCCTCTACACAAAAAAACAAAATTTCAAACATAACTTTCACTGTTGAATGATCTAGAAACTAACACTCTAGATATAGAACCTCTTATTACCTTTGATCATCATATCCAAACCACACAAGAATATCTTCAACCATGAAGAAATGTGGAGCACAACATTGAGCACACCTCTATCACATTGCACCACTCTTTTATTCAAATTTTCTCAAAATCACTTGGAAACCAAGTGAACTTATAAGAACTACAACTCTTATCCATTAAGACATCAATGAAAACACTAGTAAAAACACCAAAAAACCTTCTTATCAAACCATAACACATCCATACTAGCACAAGCACTTGACAACACCAACCATATCCATACTATTGGCGTCAATGACCAACACTAACAACTATTGATATCAATGGAAACTTAAACAACATTCTTGCAACAATCTCCCCTTTTTCATTGATGGAAACACCAAATTTCTAAAATACCATAAACGAAAAAAACAACCAACAACAAATCTTCCATAAAACAAAAAGAAACTAACAACAACTATGCAACAAGAAACAAACCCCCTGACTAGAATATCTCTTACTCTTCACACTCTCTCTTTTACTTCTACTTCACAAACTTCTCCCCCTACTTGATGAGTTATCCATTCTCTCATTCTCTTGTGAACACTCTTTCCCCCTATATTTTTCAAGCCATATTCTTTCCTACAATACTCCTTTGCACTATGGTTTTTCAACCAACTCTCTCCCCCTTTGACATCAATGTAAAAAGGCACCAAAATCAACCAATTCTCTCTCTTGCATACTTCACTTTTTTCACTGCTCTTTCTCTCTTATGTATTTCTACTTCCTCAAAGGGACAACACTGGCATAAAAAAATATATATATCCTAATCTCCCCCTATTACATCAACATACATCACTTTGACACCACTTGCAACACCAACAAGCAATTTCTCACTCTCTCCACTACTCTCACTTTTCTATATTTCCCCTCTTAGGGGATCAAAGTATGCTAAACAAAAACATTGCATCAACCAAAACCACTACTACCTACTCCCCCTAAGAGGTAGCCTTCAACATCAATCTAAGAACAATAATGTATCTTGAATGCTCACCTAGACATATTCACCAACTTATGCATCTAGTTGAGAGGAGAGGTAGCAACCCCTAACTTCTACTAGAGATACTCAAAATTATCTTTTGGAACATCCTTAGTGAAAATATTTGCAACTCGATCCTTTGTAGGCACATACTCTAGCTTCACTTCAATATTTGCAACCTTCTCTCTTAGAAAGTGATACCAAATAGATATATTTTTTATTCTTGAATGAATTATAAGATTTTTTATATATTGATAGAACTTGTATTATCACATAAAATAGAAAGTGGTTCATAATATGATACTCTGATAGATCCTTCCAATTTTTCTTCATCCAAAACACTTGTGTGTAGCATGATGTTGTTGTAATATACTCTTCTTATACATTAGATAATGGTACTAAATCCTAATTTTACTCAACCATGAAACCAATCTACTTCCAAGAAAGAAAGAACCACCACTTATAGTTCTTTTGTCATCTATACAACCTACCTAATTTGTATCTGTATATGTACTCAAGGAGAAATTAGTATTTCTGGGATGTCATAAACCAAAATCCAAAGTTCCCTTCAAGTATCTAAATATCTTGTTTACTACTGCAAGATGATATTCTTTGGGATATTCTTGAAATATTACCACAAGACACATTGAATGCATGATATTTGGTCTAGTAAAAGTTAGATATAGCAATCCACCAATCATTGATTTGTACTTTATTTGATCAACTTTAGGATATTCATCATTCTTTCTCAACTTAAAACCAATAACAATAGTACATACTGGTTTAGAATCCTCCATTCCAAACTTCTTCAACATTTATTTAACATATTTTGATTGTGATCTAAAAATAGCTTTTTTTTATTGACTAATGAAACACAAAAATGTGAAGAGAGGGTTTCTATCTTTTTGGAGATAGGGTTCTTCCTATTTCAATGATCTATTGTTTCACTCAAGGAAATCCTATAGATCTCAATCCAAGGATGGAATGAAGGAAAGAGGTTTGCTAAAGGTTGTCGTAGGATATGATTAATGACTAAAGAGGGGTTCACCACCAAGCTAGGGCTTGGAAAGACAAGTAATTTGCAAAATCTAATGATAAAATCCAATGATATGCAAAACTTCACTAAATGATCTAGAAATGAATGAAAAATAGAATAGAAAACTAGAAAAGTATAGAGGGGCACCTAGAAACCTATAGCGACTTGATTGAAGAACTAAAGTGCTAAAATGTTGAACTTAATGTCTACTAGGACTCAAACACCACTATGGGTTATTTAGTCCTAGATTAGGGTTTCTAGGAAGGAACATAAATATAGCAAAGACAAGTCTTGAACACCTAGAAACTAGAAAATTCACTAAACTAGGACTCATACGCCAGAAGTGGCATATCATTCTAGCTTGGCCTTTTTGGAAATTCAAATTTTGAATCTACTCTTCAACCTTTGCATTGCCTTTGCAACCTAATTTCCAAATCTGAACTACTCAAGTCTATGTTGTAGATTTCTTTTAATTATCTTCTAAACAAGGTGACAACTTGAATGACTTTGCAACCTTGACAACTTCTTTCCAATCTTTCTCTTCAATATGTCTTCAACCTAGATCTACAAATCACACACTAAAGAGAGGGGAAAATATTGTTTTGTTACTGGATAGGGGTTTTCCTTAGTCAAACCCCTATTTGGTAATCAAAACTTGTAATGAAATGAAATAGAAAGGAGGAATGATGGATGAACAAAAAGATATGTTGCAACTCACTAAACCCTAGAAATAAAGTGTTGCAAACATATATGAGATGGCTCTAATGGATTTAGATCTTGATTCTTGCTTGAATAATAGGGATCTTGAATTGAAATCTTACTTGAATCATGAAACCATACATCACAATTGTTAGCTCAAAAACAAACATTATGCAAGATGACTTTGACATGATGCTAGTGATATTTGATTAATGCTCCAAAACACTTGATAATCAACTCTTGAAGACTCTTGAATACTCTTGTAAACTCTTGAATTCTTTTGTGATCTCCAATTTTCTAAAATGAATGAATACTCAAGTTTCTAGGTGAAAAATGAGTGAAACAACCTTGTATTTATACTTGTTTATGCCTAATTCCTCAAAATTACAACACTACAAGCTGACATTAGATTTGGGAGAATGAAATCCTACCAAGAATTTAAATTTAATTTAATTTTAAGCCACAAGAGACACATACACCCACAATGGCGTATGAGTCCCATTAGGCTAAGCTTTGGGACACATTTTCCAATAAATGTTTAGATTCATGTGAAATCAAGATCAGAGCCCCAAAAATTAGGTGGGACCCATACACCCAAGGTGGCATATGAGTCCCAAATCACTGAATCTAGGCCATACAATTCAAAAAAACTTGAATTATTATTGGATGTTGGTTAATGTCAAGATTGTCCTTGGAAAGATGCATTAATTTAGGATTTTGGATGCAAAATAAGGCCAAATAAAGGATAAAGAAGCCCAATTAATAATTAAAACCCTAGATTAGTGTGAAAGTGTGGTATAACACTTTACAACACCTTAAATAAGGTTAAATTAAGTCATTTTAGTTTCAAGGGCCCAAGACCTAATGTGAATGTGTTAACACATTACAACACTAAAACAAGGAAACAGTATGCTTAATTTAACAAGGCCTAAACAATCATGAAAATTTATGGGGATATATTTTTCGTTGCGACAACTGATTTGTGATCCAAGGAAGAAATTCATTTCCCCACACATTGACATCTCAAACTCTTTATGCATCTCCTCTAAAAAATTCTTGCACATACCCTCATTTCCCTAAATAACAATGTCCTCCACATACACTTGTACAATCAGGATTTCCTCTCCCTCAACTTTGAGATAAATATTGTTATATGCAATACCTTTTTTGAATCCTTGTTGTAACAAGTACTTATCTAACCTTTCATACTAGGCTCTAGGAGCCTGTTTGAGTCCACACAATGCCTTCTTCAACTTGCAAACCATATCAACATCATCTGATAACTAAAATCCTTCTAGTTGTTGCATGTACAAGTTTTCTTCTAACTCACCATTCAAGAATGCAAACTTCACATCCATTTGATATATCTTGAATTTTTTATATGCTGAAAAAGCTAGAAACATTATAATGGCTTCCATCCTTGCCACCAAAGAAAAAAGTATCTTCAAAATATATTCCTTCTACTTGTGAGTAGCCCTTACATGCAATTCTAACCTTGTTTCTAATAAATTTTCCATTCTCATTCAACTTATTTTTGAAAACCCACCTAGTTCCTATCACATCCTTATTTGTTGATCTTGGGACCAATTCCCAAGTCTAGTTTTTTCTCAATCTATTCCAACTCTTCTTTCATATCCCTGATCCAATTCTCATCTTTGCATACCTCACTAGCTATTTTAGGTTAGGTTACACCTCTAAAATTAAACAAAAGTTTAATTATTTCTCTGTCATAGAATCTTTTCTCCTTGTCAACACACCTTTTCTCTTATCACCAATAATTTGATCTTTGGAATGAATATTTTTCACATACTTAGGAGTCTTAGAGATTTATTTTGGAGCTTCTTCCTCTTCAACTATCATCTCTTTTTCCTTCTCTTTATAATTTTCTTCTTCACTATAAGGGGATTCACTAGATTAGTGTCCCTCTATTAGTACTAAAAAATTTAGTGATTCTTCATCCACCTTAACACTTGCACTTTCAACAATCTTCTTCAATATTTTACTGTAGCATCAATAATCCTTGCTCTTTGTAGAACATCCAAGGAATATTCCTTCATCAAACATTGCATCAAACTTTTCTAAGTTTTCTTTATCTCTCCTAATATGGCATTTTCTTCCAAAAGCTAAAATATTTCATAGTAGGAGGTTTACCATACCATAAGTCATAGGAATTCTTTGAATTGTTCACTCTGCTTGAACTATGTTAAGAATGTGACTGCAAATCATGAGTTGCTTCTCAACAAAATAAATTTGGTATATTTTCTTCCTTTATCATAGTTCTAGTAGCTTCTTGAACTATTATATTCTTCCACTCCACCACTCTATTCTATAGAGGAGTCCTAGGAGCTGAAAATGTCTCTTTATTCTATGATCTTCACAAAAACTCTTAAACTCATTGGAGGTAAACTCACCACCTTTTTCAGACCTTAAGAACTTGATTTTTACATCCATTTCATTCTCAACCATCGACTTAAATGTTTTAAAATTATCTACAACTTTTGATTTTTCTTTAAGAAATGTCACCCATGTCATTCTAGAATAATCATCAACCAACAACATTGAATACATGTCACCATGTTAGCTTCTTACTCTAGTAGGTCAACACAAGTTGATATACTCCAACTCCAAAGGATATGTGGTAGAATATTACTTATTCTTGAACATTGCATCGATAGAATTTGTAATCCTTGGTATATCTCTCACATCATCAATAAAACTAATCTTCACTAGGCTGTTAAAATTAATGTGACCCATTATTTTATGCCATATCCAACTTTCATTGATTTGAGACATAAAATACTTAGCACAATTATCTTTAAGCTAATAAACATTACCTTTGTCCTTGTACCTATAGCAACCAAGGTTCTGGATCTTCCTTTTCTAATTTCATAACCATCATCCTAAAACACAAGATTATATCTTTTCCTACACTTTTTTCCTACACTTAGAAGATTATGTCGGAGACCCTTGACATAAAGAACACCATCCATTTTATGCTTGCCATTAAAACTAATTGAACCTTTTTCATAGATATTAGCAGATGTATCATCACCAAACTTTACAAGACCACCATCATACCTTTGAATTTTAATGAACTTACTCTTATCACTTGTCATATGATTTGAGCATCAACTATATAAATTATCAAGTAATTCCTCTCTTCTCTTGCATGAAAAGAAGTCAGTATAGTTCTATCAATGTTGTGACTTGTTACCAGAGCACTTTCCTTCACACATCTTTTAAAATTATTAGAATTAGTTCCAAATTTTATAGCCATGAATAAGCATTCATCACTGTCATCATCAAGATAGTTTGATTTCTCATCATTAGATACACCATTGTTTCTTTGAACATAATAGTTTTCCTTCGAAAATTTACCTTTATGATCCTTAGGTTTGTCATTTGCAACTTTGATTGGACATTTAGAAGCATAATGACCTATCTTTCCACAATTGAAACATTTAAAGGGTAACTTACCTCTATATTTTCTAGTTCCTTTTTTCAATCTCCTTACAAAATTTTCTTCCACCTCATCAAGGTCATCCAAATCTGAGTCATCATCCTTCTCTATTTTATAGACTTTAAAAGTAGTTTCTTTCTTTGTAGCATATTGACCAGACTCTCTTAATTCATAATAAATTAAAGCACCAAAAATTTGATCTCTAGAATAATTATCCAAATAATGAGCTTCCTCAATATTAGAAAATGTAGAACTATAAATTTTAGGAAGAGTTCTTAATACCTTTTTCACCACTTGTCTTTCTTCCATCTTACCACCAAGACTATTGATGTGCCAATTGAAAACTTCATCTTCTTTGAGCATGTAGGATATAATATATTCATCTTCAAACATCCTTAGGGTTTCAAATTTGGCTTTGTATATCTTCATCTTTTCTTTCTTAACTTTATCATCTCCTTCATTAATGGGTATGTGCAGTATCATCATGGAGAAAATGAGCCCTTAAGTCGTGAAAAATTCAGAAAAATCGAAGTTAAGCAACTTGACATAAAAATTTGAATAAGTTATCTATATTATTTCAAAATATGTAACAATAGAATCTCTAGCGAATTGAATGTAGCTTCTAAACTACTAGGTTTTTTTTTTTTTAAATATATTTGGTGAAAATTTGAAATTTCAATGCAGTAGTACTTAAATTTTAGGGAAAAAATAAGTAGGTGTCTATCTAACCACCCTAACCACAATAAAATGATAACATTATTTTTTAATATTTTAGATATAATTAGAGGACTCATGTCCTGATGTGATGCATATTTTTTGTAATTTTTTTCCAAGTAAATAATTAATTATGAATTTTTTTATTACAAATTTTAAAAAATATAAAAAATCATATGTCTAACCACCTTAACTTGGTCAAAACTTCATGAAATTCATTTTTTTTAATCCTATAGTATGCAAAGAATAGAATGTGATGCACATTTTAGATTCAAAAAATGTGATACTATTTGAAAGCTATAGATGTTTTTCAATCAGCCTATCAATCAGGACTTTAGTTGTAATTCAAATAGAAAATGAATAATAATTATTTATTAAATTCAAAGTAAAACATAATTTATATTGATGGAAAGTTGAGAACCTCCTTTAAAACTCTTTTCGTTTCATCAATTTTGGGTAAAAAAAGTCGTCAGCCACATACCCTACACATACCCATCATATTGCCACTTTTTCCAGGCCCATCATGATCCTACACATACAAAAATACTCTCCAACTTTTTCCAGACATCTTTAGCAAATTTTAGACTTATCATTTTTCCAAGTTTAAAATTTGAGAGACTACTTAGAATAGCATTCAATGCTTTACCATTTCTCTCATATTCCTTGATTTTGTCATCACTTGTTGGAATAGCAATAGGCATAGTGTATCCTTTTTCAACTAAATGCTAGACACCAAATCCAAGAGAGACTAGAAAGGACTCCATCTTGTCTTTCCAATAAGTATAATTCATTCCATCAAATATAAGAGCTTTGAAACCCTTCATGTGTTACATTTGTATCTACCTCAAGCAGCTAAGCTTTCTCAAAGGAACCATAGCTTTGATACTAATTGCTAGATGCATAGGACAACTGAGAGGGGGATGTGAATCAATTATTCATTAAAAACATTCAATACCTCATCAACATTCAAACCCTTGTTGGCCCTTAAACCCTTATCATGTGTTGGTAGAATCTAAACCTATGAAATAGTAATGCAAACACATCCAAACATGTAAGAACACAAAATTTACATGAAAAATCTAAGAAAGGAAAAACCATGGTAAGGATTAGCTCACATATATATGAATAGCAACACCAAATGTAATTAGGCTCATTTTCAAGGGTTCATTGCCCAAAAAAATGAAGAAACACTCACTGTTGGGTGGCTTACAACCAAGAAGAAAGAAGAATAGGAGAAAATGTTATAGGGATATTCACTATCTTAAAGCAATACCACTGCAACTCTATTTCATTTGCAACCTTCAGCTCATTGCCTCCAACAACTCCAAGGAAATTAAAAATGTAGACCCTTCTTCTCATTGCATTGAAATCATAGGGATTATACTCACACTCAATTCACCACACTTAATAAAATTCACATCTTTAACACTTTCCACACACACCAAGTCTACATCTCCAACAATTCACCTTGCATTTATACCATCCACAACCTAAAGAATTTCAATTAGGTTGGCCTTAATGAAAAGTATGCACCTCAAATGTGCAACACCAAATAGGTTGGCAATAAAATCCTTCGTGGTGGAAATAATTGAAGGATGACCACACCAAGGGCTAACTAGGACCCAAATCCACATCACCACACTACTTAACACATCCACAATCCATGGTGTACCTCCGCAAATCATGTAGAATTATAGATCAACAAAACCTGAACTAACACTAAAAGTGACCACATACACACTTCTCTAGGTCATATAATCCAAACAACAACACTTCACATCATTCACACAACATCTCAGAAAATTCCAACATTAGCATAATATTTTGTAACTCTACCACAACCATCTAAAATTGAGAACACCATCATTTTGTGCAACCAAACACATTACCACATGACACAACTTACTAACCAACCTTATGGAACACCTCAACACCTAAAAAATTAAGGGAAGTTATAGAAAATATAAGAATGTTCCCAAATCCACAAGAAAAGAAACATTACTATAGATAAATGTGGAGCAATATGATTTCTCCTAGACAACTTTCTACATAGACAGATAAATTGTCAAACACAACTTTCATTGTCGAATGATCCAAATACTGAAACTCTAAATATAAAACCTTTGAATATGTCTGATAATCATATACAAACCACACAAGCATATCTTTAACCATGATGAAATGTGGAGCACAAAACTAAGTACACCTTTGTCATACTGCACCACTCTTTTACTTAAATTTTCTCAAGAGAACTTGGAAACCAAGTGAAATTACTAAAACTACAACTCTTATCCATCAAGAAATCAATGGAAACACTAATGATAGCACCATAAAACCTTCTTATCAAACCACAACACATCCATAATTGCACAAGCACTTGACAACACCAACCATCTCCATATTTTTGACATCAATTACCAACACCAACAATTATTGACATCAATGACAACACCAACAAAATACTTTCAATAGTATCCCCATTTGTCATTGATGGAAACATGAGCTATTTGAAAAACCATCAACAACAAAAGAAACCCACAAAAACTCTACCATTAACAAAAAAACCAACTAATAGCAAATCTACAACAAGCAATTCTCCTCCTAATTGGAGCATCTCTTACTCTTCACACTCTCTCTTTAGACACTTAATTAGGTCAATCTTAATGAAACATATGCACCTAAAATGTGCAACACTAAATAGGTTGGTGTCAAACACCTCTGCAGTGGAAAGAAGTGAAGGAAAACCACACCATTAAGTAGGACCCAAATCCACATCATCACACTACTTAACACATCTGTAATCCATGAGGTACCTCCACAAATAATGCTAGAATGCTAGGTCAGCCAAACCTGAACTAACACTACAAGCAACCATATACACACTTCTCTAGGTCATGTAGACCACACAATAACACTTCATATCATCCACACAACATCTTATAATATTCTAGCATCATCAAAATATTTTGCAACTCTACCGCAACCATCTAAAACTAAGAACAAAATCATTTTGTGCAAACAAACACACTGCCACATAACACAACTTACTAACCAACCTTGCAAAATGCCTTAGCACTTGAAACCTTAAGGGGAGGAAGCTATAGACAATATAAGCACACTCCCAAATCCGCAAGACAAGAAAAATTATTGTGGAGAAATGTGGAGCAATCTTATTTCTCCCATACAATGTTCTACATAGACAAACAAACTATCAAACAAAACTTTCACTGTCAAATGATTCAAAAACTAAAAATTTGGCTCTAGAACCTATAAATACCTCTAATCATCATATCCAAACCACGCAAGTATATCTTCAACCATGAAGAAATATGGATCGTAACATTGAGCACACCTCTATTACATTGCACCACTCTTTTATTCAATTTTTCTCGAAAGCACATCTAAACCACGTGAACTTAATACAATTGAAAATCTTATCCATCAAGACATAAATTACAATACTAATGATAGCACCACAACACCTTCTTATCAAACAACAACACATCCATACTAGCACAAGAACTCGACAAAAAGAACCATCTACATACTATTGACATCAATGGCCAACACTAGCAATTTTTGACATCAATGACAACACCAACAACATACTTTAAACAACTTGCCTCCTCGAGCAACCTCCAATGCATTTATTGTTGATGCATCTTTAACTTTTATAAGTTGTACAACATCACCTTTGACTTTTGATATATCAAAATGATTTACAAGATCATTATAAGTAAGTTGAACATTTCCTAATTGAGCCTTGAGGTGCCTAATATGTGCCTTCATCTTCTAAACCTAAGTATATTCTTACAAATTCTCATTTTCTAATGTCTCCATGTGGACTTCTTCATAAGTAACACCTTCCATTGTTGTTTTTATTTTCTCAAATTCCTATCTTTTAAATTGTAGCTCTCTCTCAACAACATTAACCTCCTTTTTTATTGAAAATAAAATATTCTTTTGTAATACCCTCCTCTTATTGGTAGGATTTGGTATTTTTCAATGCGGTTGTTTGCTTCTTGTGACGATGATGATATTGTTTGATTTGGTTAGTTAGACGCTAGATGATGCTATTGTTTCATTATGGATAAGATTATTTCGTATGACAGTATGGTGGGTTATATTAGTTGATTTTCTGAATTATTATATGATGCAGTGATTTAAATTAATATGTTACGAGATGATTGTTAGTTAGAAATGTAATTCATTGATTATGTTATTATTGTTAGAATAGGTGTGACGAAGGACAATATAGCATCACTCGTTCGCGAGTGCCCTGTTATGTTGCGATTCCTTCTCACAATGCAGTATCTTGATTTAATGCTTTGATATATATGTATATATGCACATGTACACAACTTCGTTTGTATGCAGGATTGCAGGTATAAGTCTCGATTCCACCTGCTTCAGCAGGACAGGGCGAGCACCAAATAACCCAACGGAGAAATGTTGATACAGAGGTGACGATGAAGTCCTTCCGTTCCATGATGTCAGGTCGTCTCATTGTTTGGTATGGTTGTTGATTTTGTGTAATTGTCGTCTTTGTCTGTTGTGTTTGTGTTTTGTCTTATTTTATGTGGGCATTGATAATTATGATTTATCTTAATGATTGAAATAGATTATTTATTTTAATTTGCTGGATTATATTGTAATTAAATATTTAATTATTTTTATTATTTTTGAAAATCTGATATTGCAATTTAATTAATAATTAAATATTAAATATGCTTAATTATTTTAATCAATTAAATTGGTGGTGGATAATTATGTGAATAAATCATTTAAAATAAATATGTAATGTGAGGTGCAAGAAAAGTTGCAAAACAGGAATTAAAGCAATAAAAGAATAAAAAGACAGTGTGAGCCAATAGGAATTGAGAGTTGGGAAAAAGCTAGTTTTAAAGAATTGATTTTTCTTTTAATCTTGGATTTTTGGAGAGTTTTGAAGAATGGGCAATATATTTTATTTAATTATGAATTTTTGGGAAGTTCTCACACACACACAGAAGAACAGAAAGCTGAAGTGCTCCAGGGATTGTTGAGTTCGTTCGGGACTACGGATTGGAATCGGATTCGAGGGCATCTTCAAGTTTGCATTGGACTCCAGGTTCCTCTCGTAGTTTTTTCTTCTCGTACCTTTTCTATTCTCTGTTGTTTCTGAAAAGAAAAATAGATCTTATTAAAATAATTTTTGTGAACATAGAGAACTTCTGTTGAAAACTGAAACTAGGGCAAGTTATTAGACTGGAAATCAAGAGGATATCGTTATTGTACTGTTTCTCAATTTGTCAAAAAAAAAAACAAAACCAAACCGTATCTTCTGAAATATTCACAAAACAAAAATAGTGTTTTTAAGAAAAATGATTTCTTGTTGAAAATTATAAATTTGAAGGTTTAAATGTATATTCTTTTCTTTAAGCCTGGCTAGATATAGTTATACTCATTGCTCTATGTTTATCTATTATTTTATTAATTATTATTGCCTCTGTATTTTCACTCAGTTATTTAAATAAATAAATATATATAACATAGATATATTTATTTTGGTTTATATGGTTCTAGATATATAATTATTTTAGGGTGGTTGGATCTATTTATTTTCTGTAATTACCTTTTTATTCTGGCTTTCACCCTCTGTACTTTTATTCAGTATACTTTTTTTTTTAGATCTAGAATCTAGTAGCACGACTTCCTGTTATAAATCGCAGCTCTCAGAACTTTTTAACGACCTGGCCAAGACTTTTATTCAAGATAATTTAAACAGTATATAAATAAATATATATATTTTGATTTATATCATATATGTATATATATTAAATTTTACGCTGGTTGTATCATCATATCAAACAAATGGATAGTTTCGACTGATTCTGTTTATTTCCTCAAAATTTCAGACTGAATTTTAAATATTATAAATTTTTGTTTTTAAAAAAACATTTATATGGATACAAAATTTTAAAAAGGCAAGCAAGTTGAAATTTTCTATCGTCCAAAATTTTAATGGTTTAGTTTTGTGGCGGGGTCAGACTCCGCCCCTCCCCCTGCTCAAGCATTATCTACAGCTCAAGAGATCGGCCAAGAGCCCTAAGGATCTGCAAACCCTCAGAAGGATCGCCACAACAAATTCAAAGGACCTGCTGTCCTACTCTTTGGGATCGTCATTCACAGACTCAGACACCGGGCGAGCTTTAATTTTCATTACTTCTTTTGTTTTATTTTTTTTTTATATATTAGTTTTGGATATATTTTATACATATTTGTTAAAACTTAATAATAGTAATATATATATATATATATAATTAATTAATTAATTAATGTTATTTTTATTTGAGGAGATACTTAATTTAATAAATGTACACTATATTTAATTTTAATTAATTTATTGAATATAATATTTAATTTATTAATAATAAGAGTATTAATTGCAATTTATCCAAAATTTAATTGGTTATTTTATTTAATTTTTTTGTTAGTTTATAATGTAATTGAATAATAGTTTAAGATTAATTTGTATTATTAAAAAATAAAAGGGATTATTTTATTGGTTGAGCAAATAATACAATCGGGAATTATTATTTTTTATTTGTTGTTGTGGAATTATGTCGAGATAATGACATTTCATTTTATTTGGTGTTAGGAACCGGATACTCTTTGTGATTGACTGAAGTTTATTTTTATTTTAAATGCATTGTTAGTTCTTTTCCGTAATGGTTATTGGTTAGTGTTGAAACCAATTAGGGTTAGGGTGAATCTTAGTTCCAGAGGCATGTATTAGTCTTTGAATGTTATTCTTGTGTTGGTTTAACTCTTGAAGTTGATTGATATTGTTGCCTTATGTTGGGAAGGGTTGTATGGGGTTGTTGTGTTTTGATTATGGATTATCGCGAGATGAGGAATGCCTCGCATGGTTGGTCTTGAGATTTCTGCTTTATTTGTTTTGGTACAACCCTTGCCTTATTCTAGTTTTCTGTTAAGGGTCATAGGGAGAGTGGCTCTTCGTGGGCGCCGGCGCCTCGGGTAAGAGGAAGTGCCAGGGGAACCCACGTAAGAGTAGTTAAACAAGTGATAACCTAAAAATAGAATTTAGGGGGATGGGTAGTAAAACATACAAGATAAAGAAAAATGGATTCCTCGTCTATGCATTAGGGCTACCGTAGACTAGTGATAGACTGAGTAGGCCGTGGTAGGAAAAGTCGTAGTCTCGTCTTCATGAGAGACCATCGGCTCCGCATTAGCTACCCTATGGTGCCGACGCCTCAGTAGGAGGAAGGGCCAGGTGATCCATAGATGGGTGCCGGCGCCTCGGTTAGGAGGAAGTGCCAGGGGATCCCATGAGAGCTATGCGATGACACTCTCCACTAGACATCCTTGTTGTTCTTGTTTTCTTGTTGCCTCTGGATATTGTTATTCTTATGTTGTTCTGATTTTAGGGCTAGGGAATCCATAGGTGGGTGTCGGCGCCTCAGTTGGAGGAAGAGCCAGGGGATCCCATGAGAGTTAGGTGATGACCCTCCCTACTTGACACCCGTCTGACTTGTTCTTGTTGCCTATTGGAATGGTGTATTGAATGGTTGATTCAGAGTTATTATGGAATCGTGTTCTCTATATTGGTTCTGATTTATTTGGAAATGTATTTTGGGTGTTGGTTTGGTTCTTCTGGATGTTATCTCTTTGTGATGTTTCTTTGAATTCTTGTGATTTGATTCATGATTGTTAAGTGTTAGTCCTTCATGTTATCGTAATGAGTTCTTGGCTTTATTTGTTATGTGATTTGAGTACGTTGATGGTTTTGCGTTGCATACTTGGGTTGTACTTGTTTTGTATCATGTTGTTGTTGAGTCGGTTGACATTCATGGTCGGGTTCACTTCCTCGTCACCTCTGAGCACGGGGGGTGAGTTACTTGTAATTCACATGGTTGGGTGGAACGTGCTCCTTTAGGTTCCCCATTAGCGTCTTGTATTCTCATCATTCATGAGTCGGATATTCCAATGATCGGTCATACTTCATGTTCATTATTCTTGTATCTATCCCCATGTTGGAAATTCAATGTAATTCATGTCAAAGAAGATTGTAATATATATTGAGACAATGATGTAATAGTTGGATATTTTGGATCTTGTTAAAAGATTTATCATGGATGTTATTATGCGATGTTATCATACTCGCATCATGGCTATCGGTTGTATCATTGTATATGGTTTTCATAAATTAAATGGTTATGTTATTTTCGTTATCTTTATTCTGTTTTGTGGTTGCAATGTAACCTCGTGTGCCCTAGAGAACCAAGTGTATTAATGTTATGTGTTATGCTATGTGATGATGGTTTAATGTTAATGCATGTTTACTTTTATTATTTTTATAAAAAAAAGTGTGCATATGTGTGACAAACATAGGGTTTTGCCACGATGAGTTACATTCTTATCTTTTACTTCCTTTTCTAAGTGGTCCTTAATTTAGTCTTCTATTTGTTGCTATAGTTCAACACTTCTAACTATTTCTTTTCATCTACAAGTTGATGATTAACACTTTTTCCTTATTCCCACTACTCTTACCTATTAACACCCCCAGTATTCCTTTTCATGATCTTACTAACTTCTTTTTCATATCTTTTACTTTAGATTTAGATCAAATTATCCCTCATTAGCCCTTAGGATATTACCATCCCCTCTTGTCGGATAGAGTTTCAATGTCTTGAATATTTTTATGTAACTTTGCAACTAATTTTTTCTCATCTTTGGAGTGTCTTCTGATTAGAAAATGCAAATGTTTACTTTAACAAGTTCTTTACAATATAATACTTTTCTATCTTTTCAAATAAGACTTTCATGTCTCCACCCAACTGGTTATTTTTTTTTGCACTTAGATCTAATGTTACCTTTTCCTTATCATCTATTTTTAATTGTATTTTTTCCAAAAACTTCTTAAGCTCAAGAACCTGACTTAATTTGTTCAACTCCAGTTATAGCATCATCTCACTTTCTTTACACAAATTCATCTACAATACAAAACCTCTTGAGTTTATCCATTTTTGAATTTCCATTTTCCCATTGCACATATTGCACATTCTCCTTCCTCAACTTTTGAAGAGTAGCAAGAATATCTTTAGTCAACATGCATTATCTATCTCATTCACTTTGGTTTTCTTCTTATCAAGTATTTTGAGAGTAGATTATTTATTTAATTTCATACATTCTTGTACCTATTTCTCAATTTTTGCATTTCCATTTTCTCGTTGCACATGCTACACACACTCCTTCCTCAACTTCTCAAGAGTAGGAATAATCTCTTTTGTCAATAAATTATCTATCTCATTCACTTTGTTCTACTTCTTTTCAAGTGTTTTTAGAGAAAATTCATTTTTCATTTTGTACATTCTAGTACCTATTGCTTCCAATTTTGTATTTCCATTTCCCATTGCACATAGGGAAAATGCTCCTTCGTCAACTTCTCAAGAGCAAGAAGAATCTCTTTAGTCAATACATTATCTATCTCATTCACTTTTCTCTACTTATTTTAAAGTGTTTTCAAAGTAGATTCCTTTCTAATAATTTCACAAATTCTAGTACTTATTGTCTCCTCAAGTATTGACTTGACCTTAGGAGGCTTCATGTTCAAAAAGTTAGTGATGCACCCTTGAAAAATGAGAAAAACTAGGTTGTTGACATTGAGTTGCATAGAATGAAAAAGGTTCTATACATGCAAGGGTTGTTCAAAGTGGTCATTTATTTGGTACTTATTTCTCCCTCCCACAACAACCACAACAATCTAGGTAAAATAATGTAAGGAATCTTGAAAATTTATAAAAACTCTTAGCTCGTAAAAATTGTATTTCAATTTCTTCATATGATTCAGAAAAAAAATTGCTCAAAATAATTGTAGGTTGGGAAACACAATGGGTTTTGAGTTATTTCTTTATGTACGTTCAAAGCTAAGTGGTGGATAGCAAGGGAAGGAGATTCACATGAGGGATACATAAAACTAGCCAAATTGAGCTTAGGGGTGACTAACCAATTGGGTTGTTGTATGTTTAAGGTATTGAAAGTATACATGGGTTGCAAGGTTTCATAACACCTAGTGTATTCTAACCTACAATTTTTAAAATAGTATAGATATAATTTAAACCTTTTTTTATTTAAACAATAGGAATGTATTGTAAGGCACCTCCAAAATTTATAACTATTATTTAGAGAAAAATCGTGTTTCAATTTCTTTATATGATTGAAAAATATATGCAAAAATTAATTGCAAGTTGAAAAACATAGCATGGGTTCACCATTGTTTCATTTTGCATGTTCAAAGTTCAAGGGTGGCGCACCATAGAAAAATGGTTCCTTGTCATTTTCATGGTCTTTTAGGCCTTTCTTCATGATGCTTGGTCTATTTTTCTTTGATTTGATGTTGCAATGTGGCTTGAACACTCACATTAGGTCCTTAAAATTCAAAATATGGCATCTTGTGAAGGTGTTGTAAAACATTTCTACACTTTTCTAGACTCTTCATTACAATTCACCTAAAAATCACCTTTTCATCACATATCAAGTCCTATTTTGAAGTGTTGTAAAGTCTTGTAACAAGATTTCATGATTTTTTAGGCATAATTTCACTATTTACATATTTCTTATGCTTTATTTGACCATTTTATGCCCTTTTAAGGCTTAATTAAGCATGTTTTTGAATGTAAACTCGACAAACAACATTAAATATGACTTAATTCTTGACACCCACATTCAAGCCCAAGGTGGGACCCATTCACCATGGGTGGCGAATGAATCCCTCTTGGCTTGAAATTCAAAATATTTTAAATTTTCTTATGGGTTTTTATTTAAAATCACCTTATGACAGCCTGTGATGAGGTATCATTAGGTTAATAAGGCACAAGTGTGTATAAATAAGTGTTTTTCTTCTCATTTTAACCCCCATTCATCAAGTTCACTTATTCACACATTCATTCAAGCACTTTGTATCATTGAATCAAGCATTAATCAAGTATTTTGGAGCAACCATTGTTATATCTTAAGATTTCTTCAACAAGGGTTTGGTAAGTTGATAACATTGCATGTTATTTTTTTATCATTATCTTTCATTACATTTCTTCATTAAGGTTTGATTACCAAAGTGGAATTTGACCAAGTAAAATCCCTATAACCTAAACCTTAACCATTTTTCCCTTTTTGCATGTGTGTTTGTAGACTTGTGTATGCAGATTTGACAAGTTATTAGGTGTTAAAAAGTGGACAAGAAGTCAATAAAGTGTTTCAAGTCAACTACAACCTATTTTAAGCTTGGAGAAGATATTTTGTCAACCCAACAAGCAATCAACCTCAGATCTGGTGCTATAGGATTGGTCAGTAATTTCTCAAAATTTTGGGAGTGGACTAATTCACCATCAGTGGCGAATGAGTCCCATTGGTGATTTTTAGTGATCTCTATCAAAAAATTCACAATATTTTAGAATATTCATTAGACCTCCATGTGTTCTTTGAATCAACCTTCTTCTCTGTTTTGCATTTGTTCATATTTAGTTCATGTTTGTATATCACATTGTGTTTTCCAACATTACATAATTCATAGGTTTTGCACTCATAATCTCTCAATTTCATAGTTTAATTGCACTTAGATAATTTCATTTAGTCTAAATAACATAATACATTACATAATTTGAGTGAACTAGCTAGACTTTTGAGTGGGGTTTATCTCTCTCCTTTTAGGTGAAATATTCCTAGAGTGCAAAAGTAGCCTATAAGCCCTACCCAAAAATCTACGGTTCATTTTGTTGAACCTGCATATTGAGCACTTTATATTTCTGATTTCCATTGCATTTTGCATCCTAGACTTCATTTGCATCAACATTCAATTAGGATATTGTCTTGTTTTTGCATCCTAGGGTTTCTCACATTGCAATAATGAAAGACTCATTTAGACTTCATTTTTGCATACAATATCATTGAAAAAACTAAAAAATTGCATTTGCATCCTTCATTGGCATCTAAAAAGAATTGAAATCACTTTAAATTTTCTGAAAAAACACAAAAAATCTCGTAGTTGGACTCATTCGCCACCCTAGCTGAATCAGTCCACCTGCATATTTTAAACAACATTTTTAGGCATTTTTTGGGCATTTCTTGCATTTCTGTTTTATGTAATTACTTTCTATTTTACTTTATAGATTCTCAATCTACTTCTATTTCTTGCATTTTAGTTTTCTTGCATTCATTATCATCATGGAATTTTCTTTTAATAAGTTTTGGAATTCGTTAAAATCCTTGGTAGACATGTCCAATTGTGCCTTTGGTTGTGACCCTAATGACCTTGAGCTTCCTCATTCTCCTTCAAATTCTCATGATTTTCCTCCTCGTGATGTTGACATAATTGGAGAAGAAAATGATAGCATGAACAAGTTCTTCAATGAATGCCTTGATAACCTTGAAGCCAATGCATTCTTTTATCCATCCATGAACTCGCCAAATCTTCCTACTATTGTACCTCCTGATCACTTTGGATACCCTCATCCTAAAACTCAAGAGGGACCTAAGATCCCTCCATCAAGCGGACCTAGTCCCTCTCAACAAACACATCCTCAACCATTTTATGATCACAAAGTCACAAATACTCTCATCAACCTTCAACAAACATATGGAAAAGGTTTCACTATCCTAAGTAAACAAGGTTATGACACAACACTGAGTATGAAATTCATCAACTTCTAGAACAAAAACCATCAGAAGAAAACACAACAGGACTAGGATATCAAGATCCTCTTCATGTTGACAAACCTCACTTTGTGTATTGGAGACTTCAAGATGATGGTACCGTGATCTTTGATTCTCCTCCTGACTTGAACATTCTCCTTCCATGTGAACAACCATTACCTAATTTTCCTAACAAGGATGCTAGGATCCCCATGGGTCCCCTTCCTCTTTCCATTCATGTAAAATGAGAATCTAGCAAATGAAAATGGCCTTAAATTTTGAAAAAACTCAAGTTTCCTACTCATCCTCCACCTGAATGTGAAATGAGACTTCAATTGTTTTTAAATAAATGCCTTATAGTCTTACCACCTTTGAATAGTTTTTCCATCCATCCTAAAGATTCTAACATACCATATTGCAATATCATCATGTTCTTGGACATTAAACTGAAGAATGTCCAACATTGAATGACATATTGAACAAGTATCACTTCACTAATATTGATTTCTTTCCCATCATTCCTTAAAACAAAATCCTTAAATTATCATGCCATGGTTGTAGAACTTTTCATTCTCACTATTGCATGGTTCATCCCATCACCTTTCTTGGCTCATTCTTGCCTCACATCTAGTGGGGGACAAGAAGTTGTTAGCCTCATCCTACTAATGCATTTATTCTTGTCTCTTAACTATGTTATTTCCCTTCCACTTATACTAGTCAAGATTGTGAATCCAATAACTTGGCTAATGGATAACTTGGATTTGTATTACTCGCCCCTTTTTCACATTTTCCTTTATGCATATCGTGTTCCCCCATATTGTGTCTTTGATGTTCTCTCTCTTTGTACACTTCTATTCATACCTCTATTCTTCTATATGTCATGCATTGCCTTTTAACTTTTGTTTTGTGTTCTCTTTTTGGGGATCGTGTAAAGCACTGAGACACCCTAGGTCTCTTCCATGTTGACCCAAAAGGTCCCTTTTCCTTTTCCTTTTTATCTTTTCTTGTCGTTTTCCTTTTGGGGATGATGCAAGGAATTGAGACCTAAATGTTTCCTTCGTGTTGACCCAAAATATTTTTCTTTTCACTTGTGATTTTCCTTTTGGGGATGATGCAAAGCATTGAAACCACAATGTCTCTTCCATGTTGACCATTTTTTTTTCTTTTTTTTAACTCTCTTTGTGTCATTCTTCTAGTACTATGTGTATTTGGGAAATGATGACAGTTCTAAGATCTCTAAAAACATTGCAATAAATAACATACTAACCTAAAATCCATAGGTCCCTTATGTGTTTTGTGTGTTCCTTTTTGAGGGAAACTCCCTTTTCTTTTGTTTTCTCTTTCATTTTATATAGTAACCCTAGCAGAAATATATATGACTTGGCATAGGGCTTTCAAGTTGGCTCTCATGTCTTATTTCTTTTTAGAATTTTTCATTTGCTACTTTAAAGTAATTTCTCACAATATGGTGTTCAACGATTCCTTTAAAATGGGGGCATACATTGGCATTATTCTTTTGCATTTTACTTTTTCTTGGTTCTTAGTGTAGCCTTCTTACTTCATATAATGTGTTTGTCACTTTTGTTGGGATGGCGGTGGGGTGTGATGTCATCATAAGTGTTCTTGATCTATATTGGAATATTGCATTTCCTCACCAGTGGCACGATGTGATGCACTTCCATCCCCTAAGTTGTGAATGTTCTATTCTTTGATTGGTCCTCTATTGGATACATTAGACACAATGTTCCCTAAGTGATAGACCTTGCATGAACTTAACAAGAATCCTTTAAACATCTTTTACATTTACCTTGTTACATTTTTCATTTACGACACGCGCGCGGCCGAGCTTTGATTTCTTTGTGTTTTGCTTTCTCTTTTGTTCTGAGTTCTAAGCTTTATGTAAGGCTTTTCTTGTCTCATAGGCCTAGTACGACATTTTCCTTTGTGGTGCCTTGTTAAAGTTATGAGGAGGTATAACTTTGATATGGTTGAGTGGGAAACCCATTCAACAACATGACTTTCCCCACAGCCACCTTTGTGTTTGAGTGCATACCAACTAGAATATGTACTTCACCTTTTTGGGTCTTCTCACCTAGTAGACCGCCATGAGTTTTGTCACCCCAGAGTGAGTATACATTCTCTTTTTCAAACAAATAACCTAGATCTAATCCACAACTAGATGTATAAATGATCGAAGCTCAATTCAATTTCCCTTTCACATGTGTGTTCCTTTTTTCTTATGTTTAGTTTTCCATGGGATCTTCATCTTGGGGGCTTGATCATCCCTCTTGACCATTTTCATTCCATCTTACTAACATAAGTGCATTTGGATCCTTCTCGATATTCATGACTACTTTAGTGTGAGTTTGAAGCAAGTTCATCCTCTCACTAAAGTGGGAGCTAAATGCACCATAGACAAAAGGTCCATTGTCATTATCATGGTATTTTATGCCTTTCCTCATGATGCTTGGTCCATTTTTCTTTGATTTTATGTTGCAATGTGGCTTGAACACTCACATTAGGTCCTTAAAATTCAAAATATGGTATCTTGTGAAGGTGTTTTGAAGTGTTCTAAAACATTTCTAGACTTTTCTAGAGTCTATTAATTATAATTCACCTAAAAATCACCTTTTCATCACTTATCAAGTCCTTTTTTGAAGTGTTGTGAAGTCTTGTAACAAGATTTCACAGTTTTCTAGGTATAATTTCACTATTTACACCTTTCTTATGCTTTATTTGATGCTTTTATGTCCTTTTAAGGCTTAATTAAGTGTGTTTTTGAATGTAAACCTGATAAACAACATTAAATGTGACTTAATTCCCAATACCCACATTCAAACCCAAGGTGGGACCCATTTTCCATGGGTGGAAAATGAGTCCCTCTTGGCTCAAAATTCAAAATATTTTTAATTTTCTTTCAAGTTTTTATTTAAAATCACCTTATGTTGTCCTGTGATGAGGTATCATTAGGTTACTAAGGAACAAGTGTGTATAAATGATTTTTTTTCTTCTCATTTTAACCCCCATTCATCAAGTTCACTTATTCACACATTCATTCAAGCATTCAAGCACTTTTGTATCATTGAATCAAGCATTAATCAAGTATTTTGGAGCAACCATTGTTATATCTTTAGATTTCTTCAACAAGGGTCTAGTAAGTTGATAGAATTTGCATGTTATTTGTTTATCATTCTCTTTCATTTCATTTCTTCATTAAGGGTTTGATTACCAAAGTGGTACTTGACCAAGGAAAATCCCTATAACCTAACCCTTAACCATTTTTCCCCTTTTACATGTGTGTTTGCATACTTGTATATGAATATTTGACAAGTTATTAGGTGTTGAAAAGTGGACAAGAAGCAAATCAAGTGTTTCAAGCCAACTAGAACCTATTTCAAGCTTTTAGAATACATTATGTTCATTTTCTATAGAATTAATTTCGTCAACTCAACAAGCAGTCAACCTCAAATCTGGCGCTATAGGATTGGTCCTTGATTTCTTAGAATTTTGGGAGTGGAATTATTTTCCATTAGTTACGAATGAGTCCCACCTTAAGGCTATAAATCCATATTTTTTCAGATTTTGGATCCTGACACTCAAAAACCATCTTTCAACAATTTTCATCAGAAGCAGGACTGATTCACCATCAGTGGCAAATGAGTCCCACTAGTGATTTTCAGAGATCTCTATCAGCATTTAGAATATTCTAGAATCTTCATTAGGCCTTGAGGTGTACTCTAAATCAGCCTTCTTCTTCTTTGTTTTGCATTTGTTCATACTTAGTTCATGCTTGCATATCACATTGTGTTTTCCAACAATGCATAATTCTTAGGTTTTGCACTCATAATCTCTCAATTTCATAGTTTAATTGCACTTAGATCATTCCATTTAGTCTAAATAACACAATATATTTCATAATTTGAGTGAACTAGCTAGACTTTTGAGTGGGTTTTATCTCTCTCCTTTTAGGTGAAACATTCCTAAGAGTGCAAGAGTAGCCTATAAGCCCTACCCAAGAATCTACAGTTCAAGTGGAGAGCACATGGAGGAGTTTCATTTTGAGGATACATAAAGCTAACTAAATTGAGCTGAGGGGTGACTAACCAATTGAGTTGTTACATGTAGAGGGTTTTACGACAATATGTGGGTTGTAGGTTTCATAATGCCCAATATTTTTCATCCTCCAATTTTACAAAATGGTATGAATGTAATCAAAAAAAAAATTATTTACACACTAGGAATGTAATGAAAGGAACCTTCAAAATTTATAACAATGTAGATTAAAATTGTGTTTCAATTTCTCCATTGATAAATAAGTGAGGACAAAGAGGATATAAGGTAACTATGAAATAATTTATATATTGATATAGTTGAACAAGAATAGGAGATCCCTATTATATTTATCAAAATATCACTATATAAGGATTATCATCGAGTGCATGTTGAACCACTATAGAATAGTCTTAAGATACTTCCTCTAGTTTAACTATAGCTTCTTATTTTCCATATTTCTATGTATTTATATACCAAGGATGTATCTTATGTTGCAAGAATGATGGTGTTGTCATTGATGTCAACAATGGGATGAAGATGTTGAGGATATTGAGAAAATTGTGAAAAGAGGAAAACAGGTTGTGCATGTGCAATTGAGACCTTGAGGAATTGTTGTGAGTACATGGAGCTATTCTTTTGTTTCAGAGTTTGATGATGAGTTGGAATCAAATAATGAGCTAAGATGTTGGTTCTAGTGCTTGATTTCTAAGTGATTTTGAAAAAAATTAATAAACAAAGTAAACTATGTTGTGCAAATGTTCATTGTGTGCTTCAGTATTGTTCTCTGCTTTCTTTCTATGTTGATGGTATGCCTATAAGGATCTTACAAGTTATTCAAGGTTGAAAAAGGTTGCTATGTTTATAATTTGGGTGTCTGGATCATTGTACAGTGTATGAACTAGTTGTTTCATGATGTTTTCTATTGTCACCAGTGTGTGAACTAGTTGTTTCATGATGTTTTCTATTGTCTGGGAGAAATGTATTTGCTCCACATTTCTCTGCTATTTGGATTCAGGTTGTATAGATTTAGGAAGTTTCTTATATTTCTCTTATCTTTTTTTCTTCAAGTTTTTACTTGATTTGGTGTAGTATAGTGTAAGTTTCATTTATCAGTATGCAATCAAGGGTTATCAATCACCCTAAGTTAAAGTAGTTGTTGATGCAAAGATTGGTTGAAGTATTTAATGAATCTTAAATAGTTCATGCATTGTTTTAGATTGAGTTCAAGTAAATTATGCTATCCAAAGCTCTTGACTTGCTCTAAGGAAGCATTTACTTAATGTCTGTGGTTTTTTTTATGGGTGTTGGTCAACCTTGTGTTTAACACTACATACAAGGCTTGTGAAAGCATTTTGAAGTGTGTTGAGATCTAGTTGGGTCCAAATTAAGGATTTATGTAGGTCATCCTTTGTTCCTGTAAGGTCTGACCCCAATGCATTATTTTCAACTTGCTATTTAATTAATGATTTCATTTTTAGGTTGAATAGTTGATTTAGGGTATGTGCCAAATCATGATAGGCCAAAAAGTGGCGATATGATGGGTATGTGTAGTGTATGTGGCTGACAACTTGTTTTTTACCCAAAATTGATGAAACAAAAAGGGTTTTTAAAGGAGAGTCTCATCTTTCCATCAATATAAATTATGCTTTACTTTGAATTAAATAAATAATTATTATTCATTTTCTATTTGAATTACGACTAAAGTCCTGATTGATAGGCTGATTGAAAAACATCTATAGCTTTCAAATGGTATCACTTTTTTTGAATTTGAAACATGTGTCACATTCCATGCTTCACATACTATAGGATTAAAAAAAAATGAATTTCATGAAGTTTTTGCCAAGTTAAGGTGTTTAGACATATGAGTTTTTATATTTATTTATTTATTGGTTAAAAGGCAAGGAGCCCATATATATATATATATATGAGCTTTAAAGGTTACAAAAAAAGCTAGTATTATAGTACTGGCAATTTCATTACAAAAAGATTCATAATTAACTATTTAATTGGAAAAAAATTACAAAAAAATATGCATCACATCGAGACATGAGTCCTCTATTTATATCTAAAATCTTATAAAAAATATTATCATTTTATAGTGGTTAGGGGTATGTGCGGGATCATGATGGGCCAAAAGTGGTGATATGATGGGTATTTGTGGGTATGTGGGGTGACTTTTTTTCTCAACATTGATGAAATGAAAATGGTTTTAAAAGGAGATTCTTAGCTTTCCACCAATATAAATTATAAACTGCTTTGAATTTAATAATTAATTATTATTCATTTTTCTATTTGAATTCGACTAAAGTCATTGATAGATGATTGAGAAACATCTCTAGCTTTCAAAGCGATATCCGCATTTTGGAATCCAAAACATGTATCACATTCTATGTATAAGACTATAGGATTAAGAAAAGAAAAATTGAATTTCATGAAGTTTTGACCAAGTAAAAGGTGGTGGACATACAAGTTTTATATTTTTTTTAAAGTTGTAATAAAAACTCATAATTAATTATTACTTTGAAAAAAATTACAAAAAATATGCATCACATCAGGACATGAGTCCTCTCATTTCTAAAATATTATAATTTTTTTTATCATTTTATTGTGGTTAGGGTGGTTAGATAGACACCTACTTCTTATCTTTCCACACGAACTTTAAATTTTCTGCATTGAAATTTCAAATTTTCATTAAATGAATTTTTTTAAAAAGCCACAGTAGTTTAGAAACTACATTCAATTTGCTACAAATTATATTCTTACATTATTTTGAAATAATATAGATAACTTATTCAAATTTTTTCGTCAAGTTTCCTAACTCTTATTTTTCTAAATTTTTGCCCACTTGGCCCTGATTTTTCCATGATGATCCTGCACATACCTTAGAGGTGGTTAGGCGGACATATAAATAGAAAATTTAAAGCCTATACATGGTAAAGTTATGGGTATTCATTGAGAATAAAGGTTTTATCTCTCATAAAGAAGCATGTTGCAATTGCACAGTTGCCTTGACATTCATTGTTGTAGCTTAATATATGCACTTGTAAGTTGTATCAACATTATGTAAGCTGTAAAGACCTTCATAATTTAAATCCCATTATTTCCATAAAAATAATAAAATTGCATAATAGAATTTTCAAAGTATGAAGAGGGAAAGAAATTGCAAGGTTGATATGTTTTTAAACCACTCTCCCTTTCCCATTGTCCATAAACCCACATCAAATTTGAAATAGAAGAAAATAAATTTGTTATTTTTAATGTTACCTTTTTTCTTTGTTTATAATTATTGAAGCATTGATATGTTATAGAAGCTCAATACTCTTCTACATGAATGAAGGGAATGCAGATTTGAAACATAGTTTTAAAATGAATTAAAATCATGTATAAAATCAAGTAAAATTGTAAGATTGTTTCTTTTTTAAAAGAAAATATAAAAAATTATGCATAAGGAAACCTGAGCCTGCATAGACTAACCCCAATTTTGGGTGGTGTTGTGTGAGCCTTTCAAAGGTTGACTATCTCCTTACGTTGGTAGAGAACCTTCACATCTCCATCTTGGCACGTTGAAGCCTAGAGATAAGGATCCAATGATGGTTTTAGAGTATTTTTATTAAAATGAAAATTGAAACCAAGATCTTTCAAATGAACACATTTAGGTTTTAACATTACAAATCCTTTACCTTGCATAGCACTCAAATCTAGCCACCCTCACAGACCCAGCACCATAAAAAATGGGGATAAAAAAAAATAAGGAAAAAGGCTTAAACGATTTAACCAAGATTTCATAGATTTTGCACTCCTTCCTTCTCTCTCAATTACCTATCAACACAAACAAGAATGAAAAAAAATTAGGGTTGCAAAATAAGTATGGAGTTAGGGCATTCTATGTTCCTTTGTGATCAAGGTGATGTGTAAGATCATATTGATTGTCATCTTGCACCCATATCAATGCATGAGGATTAAACAAATCTCATTCGTTCATCTTTTCCCAGCCATTTTCAACAAGTCTCAGTTGTTCATATCTTCTCATCCATTTTAAATAACCTATGTCATTCATATTACTTCTTTTCATGCTTGGCTAGCTCTCGCCATTCTCTACTGCCTTTCCACCACCATTGGTTTCCGTTCCTCCAAACTCTTTCTCAATAGAGTATTCAATTTTCACTTCTATAAATTTGTGTGCAACAACCTAAAAATAAGGCTTCAATGAGGGCTTAGAGTATGTTTATTAAATATTTAAATTGCAGCCAAAATATGGTTATTGAAATGAAAATTGTGACCAATGTTCTTAAGAGTATGGTGATTAAAAAGAAGTATGGGGCCAAGATCCTTATGATAATCATAGTTTTTTTTTGATTACCATTAATAAATAAACTAGCATACATATATTAAATATTAATATATATAAAATAAGCTGAGAGTTATCATTATCGAGGCGCATATCCACAATATCTTGAAAAATTAAATTTCATTCTAAAATTAAATTAAATTGTAATTTCTAAATTTTATAAAATATTTATTATTTAGTTGTTAAATAATTAATTAAATTTTAGTGATTATCTATGCAAATTAATTGAATGAAATTACATATTCATTTTAAAATAATTCAACAATTACTAATTGTAGTTTTTAGAATAAGTAAAATTTAGATATAAAACCCACCTTTCTATTTTATTTTTTCCTCTTTTTGCATGCAAATCATTTCACATTCTAAAAGTAAACTAAATTCTATTTTGAAAAAAGTTATAAAATATTTTAAATAGAAAATCTTTTTATTTATATCTTTTAAATAGGTTGTTAGGAGAAATAAACCTCTACTTCTAAATTTTTTTTTAGTTCAATTGAAATTCATTGGTCTTTAAATTTGAATGAAATCAAGAGAATATTTTGAAAAACAAGAAAGATAATATCTTCCAAATAATTTATAAAAAAAATAGAACATTCAATTTTCTCTAATTTTTAAAATAATTTCACATATATAATAAAAAATCATTGCTTTTGCTATTATATAAAATTTCTAAAATATATATTAAGCAATAGAAACTAAAGCTATAATAATTGCACCTCTACTTCTAAGTTGTTTAGTTCAATTGAATTTTATTGGTCTTTAAATTTGAATGAAATCAAGAGAATATTTTGAAAAGCAAGAAAGATAATATCTTCCAAATAAATTTTAAAAAATGATACATCCATTTATCTCTAATTTTAAAAATAATTTCAAATATATAATAAAACCTCATTGCTATTTTATACTATAATAAGAAATGGAGGAGTAGCGCGAGAGGAGCAAAAATTTGCAAAAGGTTGGGGATCGAGTCCATCAGGATGATACGGAGCAGACTGGTGCCTTTCATCCATATCGAATGGAGAGGGGCGACAAGTGAAAGGGGAAAGAGGTCCCCTAGGGTGCTCAGATGGAGTGTGATCATTTAGAAAAGGATTTGCAGAACTGAGCAAGGTTGGAGGTTTGGTGCGACGATGATAAGGGTAGTATTTTGCATCTTGCAAAAGTTTGTTTGAAGCAGCAATAGGCCAAAATTGAAGATCCAGAAACCCTCGTCGATCCATAGCAAATAAAAAATTAAAACTTTGATGCAAGGCAAAGGAATGGTGGAAAGGATAGTCTGAGAAGGAGGTGGGTTTATGAGTTCAAATTAAGTTATCCTACTTCAATATTGGAAAAGTCCTAAGTTGTATGAATTTCTGGAAGCCAATATCTTAGAGGAGATAGGTGATAACTTGGGCAAGTACAATTGTGCAGACGAATGGGCAAAAGAAGATGGAATTAGTACTTATGTGTGCATTTGTATGGAGAACCCACTTAACAACACCAGATGGAAGGAATTGGAAATCCATACCAACTGGGGAATTTTGAAGCAACCCTTGGTGTTCAAGCCCAGGCCTCAGGGAAATTGGATCAGTACCTTAGGCTAGTGAGCTTGGAAAAATACTCAATCTAGGGTAGACGATCAATCCTGCAACCCTGCACCTAAAGCATCAATTCCACTTGGGATAGGAGATGACGAGGATTTTCCCAAGTCTCATCTGGAGTAATCAGAACAAGGTAACATCAACAAGGAAGACCAGGTAGAGGTTGGATCCAAGGTGCCATCAGAAGATATCAACATAGCTCTCAACAACAAATTTGTGATGTTTTGAACATTATAGATAGCAACTTGAGGAAAGACAACCTCAACTCACTGATTGAGGTGAGTAAGGAGTTAGTAGAACTAGCCCAAGAAGCTAAGGAAGCACCGACTGATCCCTTCTCTGCATCTCAGCTAGCAAAAGATGCTTGGATGGAAATGAAAGAGCTGGAGGATGATTCCTTTGTCTCTAATCACGAGGAGGAAGTGGCCTTTGTGTCAAATCAAGAAGGGTTGGGCATATGCCAGTATGAAGTTGATGTGCTTTCCCCAAACTATGGGGAACACAAGAAGCAAGGAAGAGTGCCAAATGTAGAAAAGCTAAAGATCGATGGAGAAGCAATTGGACAAAAAAATATTATGGACATGTTGAAAGTATTGAAGGGAGATCCCCTTCTTGAAGAGCAATGGAAATCTTTACCTGTAATGTTAAGGGCTTGAATGCCCCTAACAAATGATGTTTGTTGAAGGATCAACTAATGGCTCCACAGGCAGAAATCTATATGCTATAGGAGACAAAACTAGGTAAAGAGGAAGTGTTGGCTTTTGGAAAAAGGATGGGCTCTTGGAAATGGCTAGTGATGGAGGCAGTGGGAGCAACTGGAGGTCTCATTACTCTCTGGCAACCAAGCTTGGTTTCTTTAGACTTGTTGGCTATGGGAAATAGGTGGCTCACTTGCTTAGTCAAAAGTATTGTGTCAAACATCCAGTTTACTCTGGCCAATGTGTATGGTCCCATCTCATGCTTATAAAAGTGACAGGTCTGGATAGAAATTGGGCATTTCTATCATGATTAGGAGCGAGGGCCATGCTTACTCGGTGGGGATTTCAATGCCATTTTACATTCAAAAGAAAAACGTGGGGGAGTGTCCAAGAAACTATAGTTGCATATTGACTTCAAAGCTTTTGTTGGGAGGAACCAATTAATCAAGCTACCAATGGCTAATGGTAGATTTACCTGGACTAGTATAACGCTTGGGTTTTGCTCAATAGCTGAGAAGTTGGATAGATTTTTCTTCATAGGTAATTTGGTAGCTTTTCCTATCAGGTTGGAATGTAAAATGCTTCCATGCCTAGGTTCAAATCACTTTCCTGTACTTTTGGACATGGTAGGGGAGGTTCATCCACCCAAATGCCCATTCAAATTTGGAAATATGTGGTTAAAAGATCCAAATTTATTTCCCCTCATCTCTCAGTAGTGGGGAGAAGTTGAGGTTGAAGGATTAAAAATGTTTATTTTGACAACAAAATTAAAACATATAAAATTGTGTTTGAAGGAGTGGAATAAGTTAAGCTTCAAAAACATATTTGAAGAAAAGAAGCACATTGAATATGAACTTTATGCTCTAAATGAAGAAGTGATTAGGCAAGGCATGTAAAATGCAAGATACCTCTAGGAGAAGGACCTCCTCAACAGCTAGCATGACATCCTAGCCAAAGAAGAGATATTTTGGCGGAAAAAATCTTGCGATCTATGGTTAAGTGAAGGGGATAAGAATCAATAGAATCTCAAGGTTGATAATGGTAGACGGTAATGTTTTGGAGCAACCTGGGCTTATTACAAAGGCTGTAGTAGATTTTTTTTTAAACCTTTTGAATGACTAGGAGGGTTTGAACCTTCAGGAACAACAAGAGCTTGTGAGCTATATCCCACAATTGGTGTTGGACAAGAAAAAGTCATTTTTGGAAAAGTATTTCTTAGAAGAGGAGATCAAATCAGAGATGTTTCAATTGCATCCAGATAAGTCTCTGGTTCTTGATGGCTTCTCAGCTGCCTTCTTTCAACATAGTTGGGATATTGTGGGTCAGGATGTGATTGTTGCTATAGAAGACTCTAGAGTGTTTGGGTGAGTCCTAAAGGAACTAAACAATATATTCATTGCTCTTATCCCAAATAAAGAGAAGTTGGACTTATTGGAGGACTTTAGGCCCATCTCTCTATGCAACACAGTCTACAAAATTTTAGAAAAATCAATTCCAAATAGACTCAAGGTGATACTCCTAAGTCTGATTTATGAAGAATAAACAGGTTTTGTACTAGGACGCTCAAACTTTGACAGTGTAATCAAGGCTCAAGAAGCCATTCACTCAATCTAGAATACCTTGATTTCATCAATGATCCTCAAATTGGATATAAGAAAAGCCTACAAAAAAGTCAACTGGAGATTCTTGTTCAAAACCTTGGAGACCTTTGGATTCTCTTCTTCATGGATCAATTGGATCTTTGATTGGATAGCATGCCCAAGGTATTTGATTATAATTAACAGCCCCCCTCATGGTTTTGTTGAAGTATCTCAAGGAATTCGACAAGGGGATCCCTTGTCTCCTTTTCTATTCATCTTAATGGTGGAGGCTTTGGGATGAGCTATTTCACATGTGTCTACTTTAGGGAAACTAAGAGGAGTGCAAATAACAAGTTCCCTACCACCAGTTAGCCGCCAACAATTTCCAAATGAATATTTGCTTCTAGGGAGAGCAGGAGTGGTAGAAGCAAGAACCTTCAAAGGTATTCTCTCAAAATACTCGTCACCCTGAAGCCAAGAGGTGAGCTCAGAAAAATCTGATTTTTTTTTCTTTTTTGTTAATCCATCTTTGGAAAAACAAATTTTGCAAGTCTTAAGACTTAAAAAAGGGAGCTTCCTTGTAAATATCTTGGTCTGCCACTAGCTTCGGGCCAACACTCTAGTAAACTATTGGATCCTCTGTTGTCCAAGATGGATCACAGATTGTCCTCTTGCAAAGGATGATGTCTTTCATGGGTTGGTCATCTTACACTTATAAAATTAGTAGTGGCAACTCTTCCAAAGTATATGATTTCCTCTCTCCCTTTACCAAGGCATACTTGTGAAAATCTCAATCAAAAGATGCAGTAGTTTTTCTATCAAGGTGGTTCAGATTAGAGAAAGTTTCCTCTAATAAAATGGGAGAAGGTTTGTAGCTCAAGGGAGGCGGCTGGGGTAGGTATCAAGAAATTAGATCTTCAAAAAAAAGCTTTGGGAGCGAAATTAGCTTGACTTATGTATGCGCGGAAGGACCTGAAATGGGTGAAAAATCTAAAAGCTAAATACTTGGAGGATGGCTCAATTAGCTTCTATATAACTCGATCTCTCCCAAAAGGCTCTCAAGTTTGAAATTTTATCTGTAGTTGCAAAGATTTGATTCTTGACTTTCTATCATGGGACTTGGGTGATGGCAACTGGACACTTTTCTAGGAGGATTCTTGGAGTGGATTCAACAAATTTCCCAACCTAGGTAATCTAATCAATCTGAAAGAAGTCACAAAGAGGGCCTCGGGCTCTCATGTCAATGACTTTCTGATTATTGAGGAATCAAATGATGCATGATCTTGGCATTGGAAAGATCCTTCTCACTTGGGCTTGAGAATTGAGGAAGTCAGAGTATTCAAAGACATTCTTAGCCAGTGTTCCATCTGTTTGAGAGGAGGTCAAGACATTCTTCATTGGTGTGGTGCCACCTCAAGCTCTTATTGAGCCAAAGAAGGTTACAACATTCTATCCAAGCAGCAGGAATTGGTGTCAAATATTCCCAGTGATTTGTGTTGGAATAAATTGTCTCTCCCTAAGGCAGGGATATTTTTATGGGAAATTGTCCAAGGAAGAGTATTGATGTCAAAGAGGCTAAATAAATTTGGTATCAATGGTCCTTCAAGGAGTATACTATGCAAGGTGGCAGAGGAGGCATGTGATCATCTCTTTATTAATTGTCCTTTTACAAAACAGTGTTGGGATTGGTTATGTGTCAAGCTCTATCTACACACAGTTTCTCCTGGGAATCTATTGGGTTGGCTTAATGGCTAGCCAAGAATGGGAGGCAAATCAGTCTTCGCAAGCTTTTGAAAATTGAGCACATCCCTTTTGCTATGTGAAGTATGGAAAGAAATAAATTAGAGAATTTTCAAGGATAATGCCATGTCTTTATCATCCTTTCTAATCAAATTGGAAGCATGCATGCTTGAGGTGATGAACTCAAGTGTTGAAAAATATATTAAGGTGAATTCTTACTTCTTTAGCTATGAAACAAAAATCTTGGATTTTTGGAATGGGATGAAAGTCCCCACCCAATTTAGTTTGGGTGGCAAGAAGGTGAAAGAAGAGCATAAGATAGTCAAATGGACCCCTCCGGCTCGAGGTTGGTTCAAGCTAAAATTCGATGGGGCAGCTAGAGACAACCTAGGGAAATTGGGTGCAAGGTGCATCATTAGGAATTGGAAGGGAAAGACAGTGGGTAGATTGGAAAGCCGCTTATGTTGGGTACCAACAATTGGGTAAAGCTTCAAGTAGCTTTGCTTGGGATAAAACTTTGTCTAGAGTTAAAACTAAGGAACATAATCATTGAAGGGGACTCACTTCTAATAGTAAATGCTTTGTGCTCAGGTAAACTTTAGAATTGGAAGTTAAATTCTCTCCTAGAAGTTGCATTGGCACAATTGAAGATCTTCAAAAAATATGAAATCACTCATATTTTAAGAGAAGGGAACCATGAGGCCGATACTCTATCAAACCTAAGAGCTGATGGGGTTTCCTTAAGGGAGGTGAGCTTGGAAGACCTTGAAGATAGCTAAGTTTTGTGGATAGTTGGGCGGGTGCCACCTCACCATGGTGGGTGAGGTGGCAGACACTTTGACGGGGTCGAGAAGCAAGCCTTTGCACCTCCAACTTTGAGGTAGGCTAGACGGGTGGAGTTAGGGTGGCAAGGTGGCAATTTTTGTATTGGTGTTAGCACATGTGTGAATGGAAGAGTCTAGATGGTGTAATAAACATCATTTCTCACTAGGGAAGCAAGCTTGTGAAGTCCTTTCAAGGATGCTTTGTCAGCTTTTCTGAAAATAATCATATAGCATGACATTTGTTGCATTAAATTGGTAGAGATTTCCTTTGGTTTCTAGCACTTTCACAAAGCCATGAGTAGGTTTATTCTACTGGTATCAGCCAAGGAATTGGAGATGGCTGGAATGGTGATGCCTCAGTAGCTCAAGGGTTTGAAGAGGCATATCGCATTCAAAGGGAAGATATCCACTCTTCGGCTTCAACATCTCATCTGTCATCTGGATTACCTAGTTTTTGTAGCATTGGTCTGTTAATGGGGAAGAATTTTATGGAGGAAGCGGAAGGTTATCGACTGGACTCATACATTTCCTTCCAAGTCCTAGTTGGCTTGTTGGATATTGGGGTGCCCAAATCTGAAGCTAGGGTAATTATGAGGCTATTGTTTTGGAAGGACATGTTGGTAGGTCTAGACAGGGCCTTAGCTGCATCACATCTAGGGAAGACCATTCCGCGTCTCAAGGACCTCCATTTGCTTAATTATCTAGAGGCATTGGTAAATTATTATCCTTTTCTGTTGGACATGACAGGGTTTGAGTTGTAGGAGCATAGGAGATTGGCGAGCATAGGGGTAGATTTTCTGAGAAAGAAATTTTGGTTGGCCCAAGCACCGGTCTCGGTTTGGAAGTAGGAATTCTAGGTATTTGCTCAACAGTATGTTTGGTGACTTGGGTCTGGGTTGGGTGTTGTTGTTCATAGTTGCTTCTTAGGAAAATAATTTTGTGGGTGTTCTATCATAGCATGTAGTTTCGGCTCTATTTAAATCTATGTTTAGTTTCCATGGTCTGTAGTAGGTAATCAGTTATGGATAAGGAATTCCTAGAGTAAGGCTTTTTCTTGCTATATTTTGGATGGCATAGTGCCAATGGTCACTTAGTTAAGGTTCGAACTTTGTATCTTTTTCATATCAGTAGATAACTTCTTCTTACCTAATCAAAAAAAAAAATCATTGTTATTTTTTAATCATTGCTATTGCTATTATATAAAATTTCTAAAAAATATATAAAAAAAAAGAAATTAAAGCCATACTAATTGCTCAAAATTTAACTATTTTTTTAAAAGCACATTTAAAAGATTATAATTGCATGCAATTATACAGCCATTTGAGATCATAATACAATGATTGCACTAAAAGGCAGAAATATTCTTCAAAGCCTTTACTCCTACAAATTAGTCTAAAAAAAAAGAATACTTGCACAAATATTTAGTTTTGGAATTAGATGCTAGGGTCACTATGCCTAGAAAACAAAAATGCAAAAAGAAATAAATGTAGTACAATATTTACAAAACGATAATCATAAGTAAAGAGCTAAAAATACAAAGAGCTAGAAATACAAAGAGCGAAAACTTCACCAAGTCAAATCTTGCAAAATAGTTTCACATATAACTTTAATTTCCAAGGCACCAGCATTGCTCTACCATTATCTTGATTATGTCTCTTATTGTTTCATAGGGGATTTTTCCAAGTAATTCTATTTTCTCTTCATCATGAATTGTCCACATATTTTAATATTTTCTGCTGCAACTCATAAGAGTCCCTCAGAAGCATTTTACCGGTATGAGAGACAGTTAAAAATTCTGAATGTGAAAAGAAGTAAATATAAAAGGGTTAAAAAATCAAGGCAGATAGATTCCATCTTACTTGTGAAAAAATAGAGCACATCTATACAATACTATTTAAACTTGGTTGAAAATAAATAACAGCCATTCGACAGAGGATAAGAAATGAACTGTAAACAGCATAACTCTGAATGAGCGGAGAGAGAAAGAAATACAGGATATTTCTCAGTTAGACTACATTATAGAAATTCAGCCAAGAAGGTTAAAACACCATTAGAGACAGTCAATTGGTCAAATCCCATGACTTCTTTCTTGAATTTTTACGAAGAGGCTTTCCATGATTAGATTTTTTATTTTTTGTTTGGTTAATGAGCATTAGAACTGCATACCTTGAGATGCAGGGAGTCACCGCTATGCTTAAAATAGACTTTGACGAGCAAGAGGCCTTCATGGTGCATGTAATGAATGGATCTTAGTTTTTGTTTTATTCAACTGAAGTTTGCAAGCTGTGTTGAGAAGCAATTTGGAAGCAGAGAGGTGATGTTTAAATAGAACTAAATCCCCATTCCATGGCAATTTGATTCCATATTTTGTATGTATGGTTACAAAGGTGTCTGCAACTACTACATTTTAAACAGAGAAAGCTATAAAAGCAAAGCTCAATAAAGGAAAGCAAAAAAAACAAAGTTAAGAATAAGATGTTATAGACATCGAACGGTTAAGAAACCAAAGCTAAACTAAGGAAATTTCTGCATTATATAAACTGCTTTAAAATCTTATTTAAAAGTATAAATCTATTGATAAATACTTTACTTTATAATGGATTAGTAGACATCAATTTTAATTTAAATGGGGAGAACAAAAATATGGTTGATGCCATTGTAATACACATTTCAATGTAATGAAATTTTTTCTCCATACCATAAGGGCATTCTTATACATTATGGGTAAAATAAATAAAAGGGGACCACATATGGTTTTTTAGAAAGGTCTGCATTCATTTTAATAAATTAAAGGCAAATAGAAGTGGGCTGTGTGATTATAATTTTAAGAGTGGGGAGATGTAAAAGAGTAACTTTAAATTTAAAGAAATAAAAATAGGGATTTTAGTTAGTAGGCTAAATATCGATTTTAAAAAAGTCATTAAAGGGTACATATTATGATTTTTATTTGTTTTTAGTTTTAAAATAAAAATCCATGTATGAATAGTACTTTTTAGATGTAAAATATTTTTAATTCATATTTTGAATTTAATTTAAATACATGTACTCCTCTTTTAAGTTCTCAAATTTATATTATATCTTTAAAATTAATTTTATTATATATATTTCTTTATAAGATTCTTTTATCTAGTAAATTTAAAATTATAACTTTAAGGTTAATTTAATATAATTTTCTTATAAGAACTCTTTAATAAGGATTAATTTAATTATATTTATATAATTATCTTATGAGAATTTGTTTGTATTTTTTTTATTAATTAGGAAAAATGTATGTAAAATGAATGGATGTTCAAATGTTAGAATAGTTATGAATGTTATGGAGAGCAATGTTGATCTAATATGCAATCTGTCAAGTTATATTGGAAATTTGGTATAACTAATGCATAACAAATTTTGCAAGCATTAATAATATTAATGTCAAAAACCTTGATGCTAAGGACATTATTACCTTCAAATAAAATTCACATTAAATTGTCATTTTAGAACGTGCTTACCTTGAACTAGTGTCATCCTTGACATAGTTAAAGTGAATGTAACAACATTTTTATTTTCTAACGTGTTATGATGATGCTAGGTCTTTATTTAGATGCATTTGGAGTGGTGCGTAAATATAATTTGAATTTTTCCAAGGGTTAAAATAGTAATAAATTGTTGCTATGTAACATTGATGATGCAGAGGGAGTACTCCTCTCTGCAAACAACTCTAAAACACAAAGACGATTCACACAGACTAGCCTGTCCAAATTCAACTTTCAATAAAGATTAAAAAAACCTTGGTTCTTGCTAATAAATTCAACTTCAAATATAATTACATTACAAAAGTGTTCTCTATTAAATTCAGTGGCCTCTCATTCCTTCATAATCTGCAATCTAACCCAAACATTGATGCAAAAAGTTCAACACAATCTAACCCAGAAGCAATACTGAATACTTTAATATAGATTGTGAAAATTTGATATCATTAATCTCAATTGCAACTTCTACTTCTCCGCTTCCATCAGCTGTACGTCCCTTTGTCTGAGCATGTTAAATTCACTTTAAGTTACTATCCTCCTCATGCACAGCCCTATCAAACTTCCTCACAACATCTGGTTTTTTTTCCACTGTGACTTCTCTTGGAAGGCTCACACCATCTTCAACTGCCCGTGCCCTCTCTATCAATCTGTTTTTTTAATTTTCAAAAGCAGTCCTCTCTCACTTATGTGCAGCCTTATCTTTCTCTCCCTCATCCCCTGCGTGGAGCCTTTCCCAGGATCTCTATCTCTCCAATATGCGCCGCAGTCTCTTTCTTTTGCTGCCCCCCCCCCGAATTGTTTTTACTTCTCCTCCCCTTTTTCCCTCTAGCACAACATGACCCTTCAATAGATGCCTCCTATCTTCTTCCAATGCTGGCGTTTCCTTTTCCCTCTCTGCCCTGTCTCTTCCTCTCCCAGAAATAGCCAGAAAGAATGATTGTCTCTCTTTTGGCGTCCATGATGGGCTATTCAATTTTATGTTATTTGTTCCTCTAGGTTCGTTCTAATCTGCATGTCTATTAAAGGCAATGGTTTTAATTATTCATTTTTTTTGTGCACATCTTAAAACTCTATCATGTATTCACCTTCTTCTCCATTCAAATCGATCGCTTAGTCTTCTGCTCGCATTTATTTTTTATTTTTTATACTCAATCTTCCGCTACCAACAGTCTAATATTCTTCTCTTCATTCTTTAATAATAATGATATTTCTTTCCATTTTGAAGAATAAACTTAAAATTATTTGAATTTATTCTTTGTGCTATCCAAAAACCCATAAGCTTTCAAAATAAATAAATCATCTGAAAGAAGACATAATCAAACACATAATTAGATTCCCCAAAACATTGAAATGCAGAGTTGACATTTTGACAATCAATGTCAAACATGTCAATTAATCGCCGATGAAGCCCACCGAGACCAAGTTAATTCACAGTCTAAGAGTAAACACCTCAACAAAAACTGAACTAAAAATGTTCTTTTTTTTTTTGGTTGGCGCAGGATCGTGCCTATATGCGGATGCTCCTGCATCAGTTGAATAATGTTAGAATCGCTGGATGATCAAACTCCAATGTAAAGAACAGTATTGAGAAAAAAATTTAATTTGATGATAAAAGTTATTAAACAACATCGGTATTATTTATAAAATGAGTGTTAACATTAAGGGAGAACTTAAAGGTTATAACTGATAACATCCCCATCAAATGGAGGTTTTTTTACTAACTTTTACAATCATTAAAACTTACAATATTTTCCTTACGATGTAGTTATCTAATAAGATATTAATAACATCCAATAGAAATATCCGGTTAGTCCGAAATAATATTAACATGAGTAGCTATAAGCTTGAACTCACATTTTACTAACATCATCAAGAATGGAACTATTAATATTATTTTTTCTATCTACTATGAAAATTATTGTTATTATTGAGGTAGTCATACTCAGTTAGTGGCTTACAACTAGATTCATATTGGGTTCCTTCATCAAAGCTCGTTCATTTAGTATGTTATGCCCCAAAAAAAATTAATGTGTTCATGTCCCTAGTGTAAAATTTTAGGGCATGACACTAGGTATTAGAGTGAAGGTTGTCAACACTGGGATCTCCACATAAGGGCATACTTATGTAACAGGTGGTATGTTTGTTTATGTAGGTAAAGGTGGACATGTATGAAACATTAAACCTTTCCCTTTTTCTTGTGAGGTTAGTACACCTTGTGTGAGAATGGCTAGACCTCCACCCTTACTTCTTCTTCTCCTTCTAATGAATGCATTTATAGGATACACATATAATGCTTGGGTGCCCAAAATACATTGGTCAAACACTAAGAATAGATTTATAACTCCTCTTACAATGTTGTATGTCATAGAATCTACAATATGTATCATTAATCCAACTTTCCCAATCTTAGCTGCTCCATGGTCTTAACACCTATTTTAGGAAGATGCCCCATGTAACTCTTAGTTTTGATCATTTCCAAGTGACCTTCTCATGCAATGCCTTCTTGCAAAGATGTTCCAAGAATTACGAGATTAATAAATAGTTAAATAGTGTCCTCTCCCTCATATGGCTGCCCAATTTCATCCACTCCATAAAACCTTTGAGTATTTATATAATTACATCATAATTAAATATAAAAGTCTTGATGATGTGGAAGGTGATGGAAGGCCTCAAGCATATATGTCTTGCATGATTGCTTGTATGCAATTATTTTATATATTGTACTTATATCACTGATGTCTTATGTTAGTATGTTTTATCTAACGATTTATTAAGAGATGCATATTTTGTAGCTATGTGTGTATTTGGACTATTCAACGTTTCAACTTCATAGTTATCACTATTTCAATAATATTTAATTGATTGTGTTATCCCATTCAAAACCATTTTTACTGTGGAGTAGTAATGTTTACATTTATGTTTGAAATAATGTGGATTTAAATGATTATTATTTCTCGTAGAATTGATGATTATTTTACTGATAACATAGATCACAATAGACATATTTATTGTGATTCAACTATCTAGTATAAAGTAGGTATTCTTGATGAATTATTGAGTGTACAAGAACATGTTTTAACCTGGTTAGTGGTAATTTGAGATGATCCCATTTACAAAAAAAAAAGCGATGCTTAAATCTCCCTATTTCACTCAACTTAAGTTGTAAAAATGTATCTTGTGATATTTGTGAAGCGTAATTTCAAATCAAAGTAAAATTTTGGATCCATGTATTGTGAACAAACCAATAGCATGTGTTTTCATTCTATGTTTATTTCATCTTTTGGTTCTCTCTTATATTTAATTAATTTCCACATTTATGTATTATGAAATTAGCAAATTCAATTATGCTAAATGTGAAAGTTAATATTTTATTATTATTATGAAATGGTTTTATACATTTGAATATTAAAAAAAATAAAAAAAAATGTTTTGGATTTATGCCTTAGCCTAATTGATCAAATTGAACATTTCAATTCATTAAGGAGATAAAATATAACTACATATAGAAATTTCATAATTCTATTTGATCAAAATTCAATTCAATTTGAAAGGTTAAAGGGAACCCTTATTTAAGTTTTGTTTAATTGACTAACTTTATTTGGAAAACATGTGTTATGGAAATAGATTTATTTGTAAGAGTATTTTGAAAAATATTAGAATATTGAAAACTAGAGAAAAAGAAAAGGGCATTTGAAGGACTTCTAATTTTGGGTGCTTGCATCTTAAATTCTGGTATCTTTTACTTCAACATGTCTAGTTGGTTATCATCATATAATGTTGACATGGAGTACAAATGTTGACAAGGCATTCTAGAGTTGAAGTTTTATGACTAAATACTCATCATTAGACATATTGAGGGATACAATTATAATATGAAGGAAGGAAAAATGAATAAATAAATAACAAATAAAGTGGTAAGTATACAATGATTATGTACATTTCCTTTTGGAAGCTCAAGGAAACTTAGGAAGAATAGAGTAGGGACAAAACTTGATAAAATATGAAAACAAAACTATGGTTGTGTTGACTATGAAAAAAGTCATTTAGCCTAAAGTAATGTTCATTCAATTAGAAGGGGTGTTCATTCACACATTTTATGTGAATACCCTATGTTAGGAAAGGCCATAGTGGCAACATGTGACTGTTATTTGTGTATAGATTTGCTTATGTTAATATTTTGTGATATTATTCATCTAGTTATTTTATGTTTCTTGTTGTATGTATGGCAATTATGTCAGTACCTCATACTAATACCTTGTTCATTGAAAGTGTAATAGGTTCAAAAATAACTTATTCTCCTTTCTATTCCTCATAAAACCAAGAATTGTAAGAGAAAAGAGCTTAGTAAGGTTATGAAGGAATGAAAACCATGTTAGGTAGTAAAGATAAATAAAGGGTGATGTGTGCCTTTTTGGAAAATGAGAATTATTAATGCATGTAATTATGCTTCCTTGTTGGAATTTTGATAATATAAATCTTTTGTAAACATATTAAATCAAGTAAGGATAGAAGTGTGGCATCTTTTATGTGACAAATTGGATGGAAATTGGTAGTTGCATCATAGTCACCCATGAATCTAGATCATTGCCAATATAGAAAAAGAAGGAATATGAGATAAGTTATAATTAAACAAATCTTGTGTGAAGGACCAAACTATAAGAGTGAGTATAAGGCATGTATGTTTTAGCTCATGTGGAATAAATTGATAAGTTCTTGCAAAAATTTATGTGATGTGGTGCATAGGAAAACCAATAATTGTGTAGCTGTGTAGTGTGACATTTGGGAGGCCAGTAAATGTTGTGCTTATGTTATGAGTATGTGATCCAAACTATCGAGTCTGGGATAAGAGTTGAGTGGATGTAAAGTACATGATCCATTTATATATACCCTTCATGACACTCATCTGTGTGTTTAAAACTCTAAAATAATGAAATTTGGTTTGGTTATGTGTTTATGGGTAGGGGAAATTGTTCGTTTGTAGTTTATGTTGGTGTATCCCCTAGTGTCAACCACTTCTAAGGGAGAAGAGTCCACTAGCGTAATCAGGGGTTGAGTGGGCAAGAGAAGACCTTCCTTATGACCTAGCTTATTTGGGGTGAGGTGAGCAATGGTGTGGGCCTCACTTCCTAGAGTAAGGTGAGCTATTGTGTGGTCCTTATCTATCAAGGAGGTGAGGAGAGATACTATAGGGCCCTTATTGTCATTTGTAGAGTGTCGTCCCCCATCTCCCCCTCCTTATGGATTCATTAGTGATTTATATGTGCTACTATTACCTATTTGATTTTCTCTTGTTTCCTTTTCTACCATCTGTTATTGTAAACCAAAAGGGTTGAGGATGATCTATGATGAGCCTTAGGTTGGATTTACTCTACTCTTAGCTTGGTCAACAATTGGTACTCTGAGGATATGACTGCTAAACTAGTTGGGACTTTTTGGATAATTGATGGCATTTAGAGCTAGTTAGTAAGCATATGGTAAATTTGTATCAGCTACAGATTATTAGGGAAGAAATTTGAAATGAATTTCATCAAGTTAATTGTGGGATAAAGAGCTCAAAATTATAGGGACATGCTTGAATTAACAAACAGTTACAAAATTATGAGGCACATGAAAATAATATTATGGTTAGAGATAATGGAGCATGGCATAATAGTGGTAGTGTAATGGAAAAATAGAAGTGGATAATATTGGGACCATAAATGAGTATTGGTTGATCACACATGGGATACTCTATGCATGAGATTTACAGATTGGCTATTTGGCAAGTCTTGGGTTACGTGGGACTATGCTTGTTATTCATAATGTTCTTATTATTTTGCTATTATGTGGTTTGATACCACCATGAATGCACATGTTGTATATATGATATGTGGTTTGATACCACTATTCCCCTCCTCCCCTTGGTAGGATTTAGCAAGTCACATTATGCATGTAATGTGTAGTTTTGTAAAATGTAATTTATTGCTATTTTAGTTATTGATGACTTGTCTTCATTATTTAAGCCAATAGTGTCGAATTTTGATATTGGGCTACTTAGCCATTTGAGATTCATTTGGTCCTTTTTTCCTCAAGGACTTACTTGTTTATGTCTACTTGATTATAATGTTGCACCACTTCTCATTTGAACTGTTGAATTTTATATTTTCTTACATAAGATTTTTATCATGATTTTGGTTTATGGTCTTACATTATTGATTTGCTTTTTTTTTAGGCTCTCTTGAGGTTTACAACATTTGTTGGCTCATTTGTTCTAATGTGATCTATGTAAACTACCATATCTAGGAGGGATCCTTGGTAGGTTGTATAAGGGAGTAGATGGCTTGGGGAATCTTATTGTGAGGATGAGAGTGCAAATGGGACTGGTATGGAATGGTCATAATCCATTCCTCCCTATTTTTTTTCTATGATTCAAGATATTATGACATATAGCTTCATCAGATACAATATTGTATGATGATATGGTACATAGTGATAACACATCTACTATTGGTTCCACCCGACATTTTCAGTTATAGAATTTGCAGTATTGTGGTAATGAGGACTATTTATGAGCACTCGACATAATTCATCCTCATAAATCCCATTGTGTAAGCCTTGTGATGTGAGTCTTATGTGGTTAGTTGTGTAGTATGTGTTTTAAAAAGTGATTTAATGTGGGTTAATTGTACTTAGAGTGGTAAAGTTATGTGCAAACAAGATGATGTTAACTATTCCTTAAAGAATGAGTTTACAATACAATACAATAAAAATAAATTAAAATCAAATTAACATTTATGAATTAACCATTGATGATTAAATTAATGACTTGTATAATACTAATACATACTTTAAATGTATGTGGGTGACCTTGCTTTATTTAATTATTTTGTTAATCTAAGAAATTGTGAGAAGATATAGACATTATTCTATGATTTGTAAGTAAAATGCAATCTATGCTATGGAATTTGCTTGCTAATACATGATTGCTAACATGGTGGGTGAAACTACTTAACATTGCACTTCAGTCTTATATTTTTCTTATTCTAAAATTGCCACAAAAGAGACTTGGTATTTTCAATAGACTATGTGTATGATCATTTAGGAATAATGTTACCCAAACCATAGAGACTTCCAGGAGGAAGTCCACTCTAAGGGGAGGGGAATGAAAGGTCTAACCCCAATGCATTACTTTCAACTCGTTATTTAATTAATAATTTCAATTTCAAGTTGAATAGTTGATTTAAATTGATATTTTTGTTGTGCCAACATGTTCATAAAATGAAATAGAATCAAAATATTTATCCTTTCTATCCATAGAATTGTAGACAATTAATAATTTCACAGTATACAAATGATATAAATAGTTGTTTGTGTGAAAATTGTTCATCATGGTCCATACGGTTATGTATTCTTGTGGATGAAAAGTTGGGATTTTGACTAACGATTATTGTGAAGGTGAGGTGAGTATGATATAACCTCTTGATTCAAAACACACAAAAGGGCTAGAGTTATTCATGATATTCGCTTGAGGTAAATGAGTAAGTTGGACTTATTTTTTATGTTAAAATATTATGTGAATATGATTGTTAGGATATGGAGTTAGTTAATTTCAAATAATTTTGTTGTATTTATTTTTAGATGTTGAGTGGGTGCATGAAGATGGGTAGCCAATTTGTGGCCAATTTTCTTTTTCATCCTGAAATAGCGAAAACGTGAGTGTGTTATGGCTTGGTAATGACTGACCCTAGGATTGGTCAGTACCAAGCTATAACGTGGGCGTATTATAATGTGCATTTTTTGAAATCAAAAAAACATTTCCAAAAAGCGAGTGTGTTATAATGCGCTCGCATTTTGGCATACATTGAATTTGTTTTCTCCTCTTTTTCTTGTCTCTTTCTTATTGTTATCTTTCAAGGAAACTATATACATGAAATAAGCATTTACATATGGACATTTACTTTCTTATACTTTAAGTTATATTTCATGTATATAGTTTCAGGATGTTTGAGAGTGGTTTCGGATCTCTAGGAGTTATAATGAAAATTCTAGTTTTTGGAAGATCTCAAAAAATTTAGACTTAGTCAAATTTCAGTAATCGGCATGTCAAATTTCAGTAATCAGCAGGTCAAATTTAAGTAATCAACAATTTGTATCATCTTTCTCTCTCTATCTCACTCATTTTTTATCCCTTATTCTCTAGACCTCTCTCTCACACTCTCTCCTTCCCTCTATACTTCTATCTATCTAACCTCTCTCTCCCCCTCCTTCCCTCCCTCCTTGCCTCCTTCCCTCCTTCCCTCTCCAATTTTCTCCACCTCCTACCCTCTCTCTCTTCCTTCCTCCCACCCACTTTTCCCTCTACTTCACTCTATCTAACCTATCCCTCTCTACCTCTCTCTCTCCCTCCCTCCTCTCTCCATCTCTCTTCCTTCATCCCAACCACCTTCCCTCTCTACTTCTCACTATCTAACCTATCTCTCTCTGCCTATCTCTCACCCTCCCCCCCCTCTCTCTCTAAATATCTCCACCTTCCTCTTTCCCTCATTTCTCACTCATTCTCTTTATCACACTTCTCTCTCCCTCTACCACCCTCCTCCCCTCTCTACTTATCTCATCTCTCTCCCCTCCCTCGTCCCCTCTATGTCTCTCCTTCCCTATATACTTCTCTCTACCTCTTCCTCCCTCATTCCCTCTCACTCTCCCTCCCTCTTTCCCTCTCTCTTAATCTCTCAACCTTCCTCCTTCCCTTTGTGTTTCTCTCTCACACTCTCTCTCCCTCCCCCCTCTCTCTCTCTTTGGTTTAGGCTTTATATGGTTTATGTTTTATGGTTTAGGGTTTAGGGTTTAGTATTTAGG